>OY987323.1:17483793-17956230 GCA_963920655.1 Geranium rotundifolium
TTCTCAACCGAAGTGGTTCCCTATATATAGGGATGCCTTCCACTATAAACTAGTGGCTTTTTACAAACCAACGCTAAGTGTCCAAACCAACTATAGCAGTCCGATCTTGCCTTTGCGCATGGAAGAAAAATTGATGGTTGGCATGGTCAATTAATGCCGCCAGTGTTAAAATAGGAATTTTAACTAAACCAAAAAGTGGAGACGATGATTGATTTAAGCGAAGATACGTTTCCCAATTATAATCAATCAATTAAATGTCGCAAAATCTACTGGAAATATATGATTGATTTGCATTTGCTCTGCCGGTCACAAGTTGTGTGGACCAATAATCTTCTTATTGACTCGTCAACTTGTCACCCGAAACAATACCATTTTTTCCCACCCGCTAATTTCTACCCCAACCAATAAACTCTTTATACGTGACGCAGCAAACCTTGGTCGAGGCCAGAAAAGTAGTGTCCTGAACCACTACGCCATGGCTGGTCACCGAAACAATGCCATTTAAATTATTTAACATTTCCAAATATTATCTTTTTAATTAATGTTCCATATCCTGGCATAACTTAGATCAACAATTATATAAGCTTTTCCATATTACGTAAGATAGGGCCGACTCAACCCTTGTTGAGGTCTAAAGCAAAAATTATAAATGAGTCTTTTGTTTTATATCAAAAAGGAAAAATGTCACTTAACTACCCCAAAAATTGACGTTTTTTTTCGCCTGACTACCTCTAATTTGTTTTTTGGCATTGTGGGTACCTTAAATTTGCAAAATTGTCACCATTAGTACACAATACCCATTTCCGTCCAAATATGTTAATTTTTTAGTTGAAAAGGTAAAATACCCCATGTAAGTAGAGGGGTGAATTTTAAAGCTGAACCAATCTGAACCGGTCCAACCGGTCATCCTCTTCCCCTACCTCCATCCTTCGACCTCGTCCTCCTCTCCCTCCCCACCGCCACCTCCCTCGTCGTCGGAGATCCCATAATCAGAGATAGGCAATAGAGGTTCAGGTGTTGATGGTGGTGGAAACCCAACATGGCGGCGCCGTCGTGACCGAACACATGTCCGACGGCGAGACCATCAAGTGGCTGCTCCAGTGGGCCGAGCCAGCCATCATCGCCACCATCGGGACCGGGCCGGTGGAGGTCTGTGTATGGGTTTGCACAGGCAACGAAGGCACCAGAGCCACTAATTGCCTTCTCGAAGATTTTCAGGCCAAATCGATTGCGCCCAAATTGTGGCAATTTTCAGGCCCCGAACCCTTCACCCAGATCAATTTGGGAATCGATCTGAAAATCGCCAAATCGATTCAAGGCCAAGAATCCTTCGCCCAAATCATGGCGATTTTGAGGCCACAGTTTGTCTGCCTCGATGGCGTTTGCGAGACGACTTCCACAACTCATCTCAGACGAAGAACTCCACTACGCTTCAGGCTCGCCCAAATCCTGACGGCACCGGAGCAGTCGACGCTTGAGGCTGAAAGAGCTCCACCCTCCGACCATCTCAATCTGGAACTCGACAGCCAATCGGAGACCTTCGACCCTCCACCCTCAACGCCAATCGAAGACCTCCACCCTCCTTCGACCACCTCTTCCAACCTCCTCTGCAAAATCCCGGTTCATTCCAATTGCCACTAGTTGGACCGATTTGAAGTAGTGGCAATTGTAATGAACTAGTGGCTTAATCAATTTTTGATAATTTAAAGAATAGTTTGGAGTATTTTAGCCTTTTCAACTCAATTAATTAACATATTTGGACGGAAATGGATATTGGGTACAAACAGTGACAATTTTACAAATTTTAAGGTACGTACAATGCCAAAAAAAAAATTTAGAAATAGTCAGATAAAAAAACGTTAAATTTTGGGGTAGTCAGAAAACATTTTCCCTTAAAAAAATGAGACTACATTCTTATTAATCAGTTTAGAGATACATATTGAGCCTTACACATTTCAATTAACTACATGATGCACAATATGTATATTAATACGAAATTGCCTATACAATATCAACCTTTTTGTTAGAACTTGGTAAATTAATTTTATTTCTTAGAACATTAAATATTCAATTGATCTAACTAAAGCACAAAACTGAATAGAAACGAGTTTAGAGCACATGATACTCAGCCCGGTCAACTCATAGAGTGTTATTAAATCTCTTAACACAAATTAATTATTCACTATTAACTTTACAATATACAAAAGAAAAAAACCAAGATAGAGGTATACCTGCTACGGTTTTCTCGGCATAAAATCATGAATTTTTACAGCAGCGAAATCACAATTAGAGAGAATTATTACTTTTATGTAAACTAAATTTTGATAAAGAGAAATTATTACTCCATTTTTGGTTTAAAAATTAAATATTTAATTTCGGATATGATAATCATTCTCATAAGAAAAATTAGAATTATTCGAATAGATTTGAATAATCTGAATTGTTAAATATATAGATCCTAAATTCAAAACTCCTTCGATTACTCAATGTTTGAATGAAGAAATGGATGGGTCTTATCCAACTATTCATCTTTAAATAACAGGAGTATTGCGAAAATAAATAGAAAATAATTATATTGGTAGAAAGAGAAACAAAATCATGATTTTGGAATGCGAACAAAATCAGAGTGGGAAGTGGGAACAAATCAAAGATGAAATGACGAAAATAAATTAAACTCAGTAAAAGAGAACAAAGAAACAGTGTGGGAAGTGGAGCGATTAGAGAAATTATCAGCACACAAATAAACGTTGTGAGAAGATGAATGTTCAATAAAATTAGGTTAGAGTGAATATAGGGTTCAAAAAAATTTTGGGCTTTCATTTCTCAAAAATGGGCCTCTTCTCTATGTATATTAAATACATATAATAAATGATTTTTTGATCGGCCTAAAGCAACTACTTGGACTGCTTTAGCGTTGGGCCTGGTGTATGATAGCATAACCCAATATTTAACACTAGTTTTTAATGATCAAAATCGATAAACATAACCAAATCTTATTTATTAAGTGACCAAATGTTTTCCTAAATAATATTATTTATTATTATTACATGATTATAAATATATTTAAGAAAAAATCTACTTCAACCCTCACTTATTCCAAAGTAATAGTCACTCCAATTTTTACGAATGAGGCTGAACTTTAAGAAAATATGATGCGTATTTCGAAAATACGGAAATCATAAATAGGTTAAAACCCTCACTTATCCCAAAGTAATAGTCACTCCAACTTTACGAATGAGGCTGAATTTTGAAAAAATATGACGTGTAATTCGAAAGTACTGAGATCACAATTAGGTTAAGTACTATAAACTGGACATAAAAATGAAATCATTACATTTTTTATATTTCAATCGAAGAGTTTAGTGATTCCTTCTCACTTTATTAGATCAAAATTTAAGTCTCCATCAAGTTTTAGATATTTGATTTCTCTTGATTACATAATGGAATGGATTTAATAATCCCCATTTTCTACCCTATCAAATTAAGGAAACCAAATTCCCTCGAGTTTGAATATTGCCATCCCTGCTAAAACGAGAAGATTACTCTTTCACGAAAGATCCACAAAATCTTATAATCTGACAAGCACGAGAGATTTTACTAAAATGAGAAGGTTATTATATTCTTTTTGCTCAACAATTGATGATATTATTTATAAAACCAGAAAAAGGTCCCGAGGAGGAAACATAGACTAGCCAAATACATCAATTACATCATAGGAGAAGTTTCAGCAAGTAAATTGCAACATAAACTAAGAAGAGAAGACAAGAAATGATTACATAAAGCATATACTAAGTAAGATCAATACAAAATATTGCACCAAAAAATGAAAGAAGTCAATCCTTTGAGTTGAGATGGGCCTTCTCCCTAGCCTCAAAAGCTTGGATCATCTCTTCGTCAGACACGTCGCTAGTAAAGCTCATAAATTTGCATAGAGTCCAAGCACGGGTGTCATTATCTCGAATTTTAGAAAGATCTGGGACCTTACGCATACTGTTTGTGGTGCAGCAGAAGGGTTATTCGAAACGAATCAAGAATAAAACCCTAACTTTAGGGAGAAAACAAAATTTAATCCAAATAACTCAAATTGATAATAATGATAATGATGATAATAATCTCTACACAAGCTAAGACTTATATAAGACTAATTCTCCAAAACTAACTCAAACTAGTAAATCTAAACCAATGAAACTAATCAATCCAAACTAATTAGAATTAGGAAACCTAACTTAATAGGAAAACCTAACACTATCCAAAATCTAATATGATTAAGAATCCTAATTGGGATTTTCCTACATCAATTCTCCGACGCTTGAAAAAAACTCATCCCAAGTTTTCTGGATCTAAAAAGAACTCATCTGGTGGATGGTACTTGAATGTGTCTCCAATGTTAAGCATGTTGCGGACATTCATTTGAGCGAGAATGTCTTTCTTGGGCTGACAATTCCATACTCAACATGTATTAAATTTGGACACAAAATCTCGGTTCTTCAGTCCATAAAAAGTCTTGTGCGGAGGACCAAAATATATTCCTTGAGCAGGCAGCTCATCAACTTCTTTTGCTTGCATGTTTCCGATCATAGGTAGTTTGTCAATCTAAGACATTCTTCTCTTTTAAGACACGAGGTCTTTACATGATGGGAGACATACATGACATTCTTATCTTTGATGTTTAGACCATGAATTAGCTCATCACCCCCATACTCATGATAATCATCCACTCTGACCAACTTTGGGTTGAGGTCTTTCGAACGGTTTATTCCAGCCATATTTATCAAATAAAGTATGCATAAGTCGGAGTTGAAGTTGTAGAGGTGACATAGTGATCGGTGGCACACACAATACTTCTTTCATAGAAGGTGTTGTAGTATTGGTTGAAGTTTTATCATGTCTTTGAGTTGTCGCTTGCAGTTCCTCTTTTACCTCTCCACGAGGAGCATCAATTGAATCCAATAATATATTTTCATCTCGTTGGTCATAAATATTAGATTCTTCATGATCTTTTTTTTGGAGACTCTTATTTTTGTCGGGTGGCTTCTTGTCCACTCTCATAAATCCATCAGCTTCTATATCGTGACTACCTTCCCAACCTGATCATGAATTTTGTTGTGATCGTTTTCATTATCATCGAGATATATATCTTTTTCTCGATCTCTATTCAATGTATGATAACTTATCACATTTTCAAGGGTATTGTTCGGACTATTCATAATAAAGGTAGGTTGATCTTGATCTTTACCTTTTGCATGTATCAACGCTAGATTCAACGAATCGCCCACATTTGTTTTACTTGACTGCACGTGACTATTAGGGTCCGCGTCTTGAATTTTCTCTTCAACTTCGAAAAGACTTCTAGTAACATCAGTTATCCCCTCCTTAACTTTATTAATATACGTTAAAGACATAATGTTTGTCTTTACTTTCAGTTGTGGTTGCTTCTTTACTGTCGAGCGGCTAATCTCCTCCACCTTATTTACCATTTCCGCATCATCGGTTGTGTTCTTGAAGTTTGTAAATAATTTCGGCACCTTATAGAAATTGTCAATTATTTGTGCATGAGCATCTATGCTAGAATCCTTGGTGTTGTCTGCGTGTTTTGTAGGCTCATCCATCTGCTTATGAGCATCTTCAAAAGCTATACCGGCAGTTTTATGCGTCTCCTTCAAAATCTTACTTTCAGAGCATTCAACACCATGTGTTACCTTGCGCTCAATCAATTGTTTCTCATAATGTTCGAACTTAATCTTTGCAAGTGCGATTTGTCAATATCAACCTTAGTATCATTTTTAATTTGTTCTTGAACTTTTCCACGATTGCTGACCTCTGAGGAAACTGGGTTGTCTTTCATAATAGAGGGATTGGAGTCTATTGAGTCTGATCGCAGGAGTAATACAATCTTGTTATTCTCTCACGAAAACATATATGTATTGTCATGATCCATGTAAGTAGCATTGATGTCGTAGTATCAATGTCTCCCAACAAAACGTGACAAGTATCCATATCCACCACATCACATAAAATCTCATATTTATAGTATTTTTAAATTGAAAAAGGAACAAAACAAACTTCAGTTACCTTAGTCTTAACTCCCCCTTTGTTCCATTGAGTTTTGTATGGTATCATGAGTGTTTCTGTTTCCAGGTTGAGTGTCTTGACCAATGCTTTGGGGACTTTATTTTCATTGCTACAATGATTGATGATCACTTTACATACTTTATTGTTAATGGTGCATCGAGTCCGAAATATTTTGTTGTTCTGTTCTCCATTCTCTACATCGGCTGTCAGCGCATGAATGTTCTTCTGTTGTTGTTGATGAAGAAGTCGAAAGTCAAATGCATTGTTTTGTTCTCCATTCGACTTTCGCTTTGTTGATTTCTCACCTCTGATTTATGCGCAGGAAGCATCTGTGTCATGTTATTAAGTGAGTCAATACTGTCACCAAGTCGTTTCACAACTTATTCAATCCATCGCGTGTCGATGACGGGTTGGATTCTACTAGTGCTATAGTTGGCCATCATGTCCGGTCAAATCCGGGCTCTGATACCACTTTGGTGCAGCAGAATGGTGCTACGAAACGAATCAAGAATAAAATCCTAACTTTAGGGAGAAAACGAAATTGAATCCAAATAACTCAAATTGATAATAATGATAATGATAATAATAATCTCTACACAAGCTAAGACTTATATAAGACTAATTCTCTAAAACTAACTCAAACTAGTAAACCTAAACCAATGAAACTAATCAATCCAAACTAGTTAGAATTAGGAAACTTAACTTAATAGGAAAACCTAACGCTATACAAAATCTAATATAATTAAGAATCCTAATTGGGATTGTCGTACATCAGTTTGTGTCTGATTGAATGATGGGAGGAATCGTGTTCCCGAGAATGGGTGGAGCCTCGTCGGCTGAAAAAGCATTAAAGAGCACTTGAGGAGATCTCAGGCGGCGAGAGGGTTTAAGTTTCGTGCGGATCCGGCGGCAATAGTAAACCAAGGGCTCAGGGGTCCTTCAACGCCAACATCGTTTGGACTTGTTCTTTGATTTGCCAAATAATTTCATGAGAGGAACATTAAACTCCTCCGAAAAAAATTTCACCACAAAAGGCCATTATCCACCACATGACCAATCTCATAACAAGATGCCAAAACAAGCCCGACCAAAGGAGGCCCAACACCAGCAAGAAGGCTAAGTCTATCCTTGCCATCACAAGAAGTCACTTGAGAGATCGAGACCTTAGGAGCCGATGTCCAAGGCGACTTTTTATTTAAGCAAGAACGTGGATTCTCCAACCGAGGCGCCGGTTTCCGAGACTACGGACACTCCAACCTAAGGCTGTTCATCGGGTCAGGTTGGGTCAACCTGACACGGGTCAAACCCGACTCGGGTTGAGTCGGGTAATGGAACCCAGACCCAATACTCGACTCAATTGAGGATTCGGGTAGTCGGGTTTGACTCGGTCGAGTGAGTCGAGTACAACTCAACACACCCGATGAGCCCAATAAATGAGTCCATAACAAGTTTTTAGCTTGAGCAAAATTTCTTAATATAATATTTATTAAGAAAAATTATAATAATTAAACTTTAACCGAACTCTTATGAGTCCAGTCAAAGTCCTGTGAGTATTGATAAACACATAAACACCATCACAATATATAGGGAGAGGGGAGAGTGAAATTTTCACTCACAACCAATGTGGGACTTCAATGTGAGTGAAAATCAAACCACACCATGCGGCATGACACGTGTCATTGCGTCAACACCTTTCCTCTCCGCGTGCGTCTGTTCCATTCTCCCATGCGCACTCTCTTCAATCCACCAAGTCCCACATCGGTAACGTATCACCATATTTTATAGTTCATATACATGTTTGTTTTCTAGTGGGGCAACAATTAAAAGAAAACTTTAGTTGGGCTAGTATGTTTGTTGAGCTGACATGGTTTACGGGCTGGGCTTATTAGGATTGGCATGGTTGGTTATGCTATGTAGGGCTGGGCAGTCAACATATCTTATATTTTTAAGGGATAATTCCATATGATTACACCTGGATATGTCACATTATCACATGACTACACCTAGAATTTTTTGTGTCAGGGTGAATACCCAAGAATTTCATTTGTCTCACTTTACTCATTCTGTCCAACTCCGTTAGTTTTTAACATTATTTTACATGTGAAATGAGTAAAATACCCTTATGGGTATTTTGAATTATTATAATTAGACTAAAAAGACGAAAAAGCCATTACCTATTCATCTAATTTTCTAACAAATGCCACTCCCTCTCTCTTCTCTCTTTTGTCTATGATGGGCGTGGCCAGAGGCGGAGGGGATGGCGGAGGAGGGCTGGTCGGAGGGGAGGGGAAGGAGGCGGAGGATGGTGGGCGGAGTGGGCTGGTCTATGATGGCGACAATTTCACCGTCGAGGACCTCCTCGATTTCTCCAATGAGGACGCAGCTCTCGCCGACGGCGGTGCGCTCGACGCCGTCACCGATTCCTCCGCCGCCGTCGATAGCTGCAACTCCTCGCTCCTCCCCGCCGCCAATGTCGCCGCCGGGAACCGCAGTGTCAGCGAGAACGGCCATTTCTTCGGCGACCTAGGCGTCCCGGTAATTAATTAACTAATTAAATGATTTCTCTGTGTTCAATTGAATGTGAATTAGTTGATTTTGTGTTCACAATTTGAAAACATTGTCAATTTCTGTTTCTGTTTCGATTTTGGTAAATTCAGAGGAGGTTGGATGTTGAATTTTTTTAATTTTCTTTCCTGATTTTCACAGTAACCAAACATACTAGTCAATAGTCATGTGCATGAAAATTGGCAGATAAGTAGCTTGGTGCAGTGGCTACAATTCTTTATCCCTTTTAAAAAAAATCAATTATCAAAATTAATCTAGTTTAATTTTTCATTTTCTTTGATTAACCAAAGAGATGGGTGAATATGTGCGCATGAAAATTGGCATATGAGTAGTTGCAGCTATCGCCAGTGGCGGGGAGGAGCGAGGAGTTGCAGCTATTGACGGCGGCGGAGGAATCGGTGACGGCGTCGAGCGCACCGCCGTCGGCGAGAGCCGCGTCCTCATTGGAGAAATCGAGGAGGTCCTCGACGGTGAAATTGTCGCCATCAGACCAGCCCACTCCGCCCACCATCCTCCGCCTCCTTCCCCTCCCCTCCGACCAGCCCTCCTCCGACATCCCCTCCGCCTCCGGCCACGCCCATCATAGACAAAAGAGAGGAGAGAGAGGGAGTGGCATTAGTTAGAAAATTAGATGAATAGGTAAGGGCTTTTTCGTCTTTTTAGTCTAATTATAATAATTCAAAATACCCATAAGGGTATTTTAGTCATTTCACATGTAAAATAATGTTAAAAACTAACGGAGTTGGACGGAATGAGTAAAGTGAGACAGATGAAATTCTTGGGTATTCACCCTGACACGAAAAATTCTAGGTGTAGTCATGTGATAATGTGACATATCTAGGTGTAGTCATCTGGAATTATCCCTATTTTTAATATATATATAGTGGGAAAGAATCAGTAGAAAACCATGGGTATAGAAAGGTACCAAGGGACCAATCTCAGCCATACGATTTTATGACCAACGGTGAAGATGGACGCGGTGGCATTGAGTCGTAAATAAGTCGAAGTTGCAATTTCTTTTCGTCATTTCGCATTTTCGCCAACATGTGCAGGGGTATGAACATCATTTCAATTAGTTTTCTGTTCTGTGCTGAGTCGAGGTTCGAGGGGAGGCGATTTGCGATCGATCGATCGAGTGATTTGCGATTTTGGGAAGGCGAATTGCCATTGGAGGTGATTTTGGGAAGGCGGGTTGCGAGTGATTTGCGATTTGGGGAAGCGATTTGCAATAGTAGTCGATTTCGATCTTTACGAGGTATTGCGATTTTGGAAAACCTAGATCTCTGTATCGTGCCGTTGATTCTGTTGCAGTGATGGCCAAATTATCGCAGAAGAGGAAGTTGAAGGAGGCTCGTAGCATTGAGAAGAAGAAGACAAGTAATTATTGCTTAATTTGATTGGAGTTTATTGATCTGAACGTTCTTCAAATTGTGTAAATGGGTCGCTGTGAACTGTTTTTGGTATATAAACATGAAATGTGTTTACAGAAAACCTGTTTTAGTGTCATTATGGGTTGGTTTGATAGGTTTTTGGTTATATGAAAGCCTTTCATATTTTTGAAACCCTCGTCGATTTGTATAAATGGGTCGCTGTAAACTGTTTTTGATATATAAATATGAAATGTGTTTACATAAAACCTGTTTCAGTGTCATCATGGCTTGGTTTGATAGGTTTTTTAGTTATATGAAAGCCTTTCATATGTTTGGAACTCCCTTGATTTTTTTTAAATGTGTCTCTGTGAACTGATTTTTTTGTACATAAACATGAAATGTGTTTACAGGAAACATTTTTCACTGTCATTATGGCTTGGTTTGATAGGTTTTTGCGTTATATGAAAGCCTTTCATATTTTTGAAACCCTCGTCGATTTGTGTAAATGAGTCGCTTTAAACTGTTTTTTATATATAAATATGAAATGTGTTTACAGAAAACCTGTTTCAGTGTCATCATTGCTTGGTTTGATAGGTTTTTTAGTTATATGAAAGCCTTTCATATGTTTGGAACTCCCTTTTGATTTTTTTAAATGTGTCTCTGTGAACTGGTTTAAATATGAAAGCCTTTCATATTTTTGAAATTTGTGTGTATATGTCCCTGTTAAATATTTGTGAAGGTATAATGAAATGACTTTCATATTTGTTAATGATATTTTGTGTAGGTGAAGTTGATTCTGATTCTGATGACAACAAAACTATTGATTTTGTTATGAAGAAGAAAAGAAATGTTGGAGCATATGTTCGTTTTCCTTTTCCGATTTCTACAGAAGAATGTAATGTGGATGACTTACCCCCCAAAGAGACAACAAACAAGTGTAGAACAAAGAAGCCTAGAACAGAGAAGCCTATTTTGAAACCCAAACAGAGCATGAAGAAGTCTTGTGCTATAAAAGAAAAACCAATTGCTGAGTGTATAGACACTCGTTCATCTCCGAGAGGTCTTTTTTGCAGCATGAAGGTTTTTAGTGATAAGCAGAGGAGTGATATTAAGGAGATGAGTTTTGAAGAGATTTTACAGCTTGGATTAAGTCGTACTCAAGGTGCTCTTGGGTACTGGATTGTGGAGAATCTCAATATTCAGTTTGCAACAATTAAACTGGATGGTGACCGTGATTTAGTGATTGAAGAAGAAGATATTCAGTGTAACCTTGGTATACCTCGTGGTCATCGCCCAATTTTGGGTCATAAGCAAGGCGATGCTCTTCAGTTATGGAGGTCACAGTTCAGCAAAACTGGTGAAAAAATCCATAGTTCATATGTATATGATGCCATGGAAAGGCAGAAGGAATGGGGTATTTTGTTTAAGCAGAACTTTCTCGTCATGTTTTGCACAAATTTTATAGATTTTGGGTCAAGTAGTTATCCCAACCTATCATACTTTGGAGCTATAGCAGATGTTGAAGTCGTTAAGGACTTCAATTGGTGTTCTCCTATACTAGAAAGTTTGAGAAGAAATAGCTACATTTGGAACTCTCAACTAAGTAATGTTAAACGCAGATACTATGGTCCACTCATATTTTTGACGGTAAGTTTTTCTTTTTTGTTTTGATATGTTTTTGTGTATGTGAAAGGCTTTCATATTTATAAAATGAATGTGATTAACATAGTATTATCTTTTTTGTCTCAGCTTTTTTACTTGGATCGAGTTGATTTTGTGGGGAATGTTTCTGTACCACGTATATTTTCAACAATTACTGGATGGACTGACACGTTTGCAAAGACTCGTGTGAGAGAGGTGCTGAAACAGGGGGGATTTGGAAAGGGTTCTTTGATATTGGAGAGGGTTGAGATCCCAGTGGACATGCAAAATTCACAAGCCAAATATGATGCAATGAACGTAAGGATTTTATTTTGTCTACTACTGTGTGCATTTTATATCCTTTATTGTTTTAGAATAATTGTTTGAATGTTTTTCTTCATATGTTGTTCAGTTGTCGTATGAAAGGTCTTCATATTTTTAAATATGTCTGATTCGTGATACTGATGCATGGTCTTCCATTTGTTCATTTATTTTCCAGTTTTATGAGAGCCTTTCATACATAGCTTTCATGGTTTTATGAGAGTTTGTTTGATTTCAGTTATATGAAAGGTGTTCATATTATATTTCAATACATGTTTGTGTTGGGTTTCATTCAGTTTTCCATGCTCTGATTTGGTTATGATTTGAAGTGCGTTTGGTAGAACCAGTTGAATTCTACTTCCTTATTTTTCTATAGGTTTTCTAGTTTTCTAAGAGCCTTTCATACATAGTTTTCATGGTTTTATGAGTGTTTGTTGGATTTCAGTTATATGAAAGGTGTTCATATTATATTTTGATACATGTTTGTGTTGAGTTTCATTCAGTTTTCCATGCTCTGATTTGGTTATGATTTGAAGTGTGTTTGGTAGAACCAGTCGAATTGTACTTCACCATTTTTCTATAGGTTTTCTAGTTTTATGAGAGCCTTTCATACATAACTTTAATGGTTTTATGAGTGTGTTGGATTTCAGTTATATGAAAGGTGTTCATATTATATTTTGATATATGTTTGTGTTGAGTTTCATTTAGTTTTCCATGCTCTGATTTGGTTATGATTTGAAGTGTGTTTGGTAGAACCAGTTGAATTCTACTTCACCATTTTTCTATAGGTTTTCTAGTTTTCTGAGAGCCTTTCATACATAGCTTTCATGGTTTTATGAGTGTGTTGGATTTCAGTTATATGAAAGGTGTTCATATTATATTTCGATACATGTTTGTGTTGGGTTTCATTCAGGTTTCCATGCTCTGATTTGATTATGATCTGAAGTGTGTTTGGTAGAACCAGTTGAATTCTACTTCACCATTTTTTTTATAGGTTTTCTAGTTTTCTGAGAGCCTTTCATACATAGCTTTCATGGTTTTATGAGTGTTTGTTGGATTTCAGTTATATGAAAGGTGTTCATATTATATTTCGATACATGTTTGTGTTGAGTTTCATTCAGTTTTCCATCTTTTCATATTTATTCATATATGTACTCAGAATCTGATTGAAGAAATCAAATGTGTGAGGAAAAAAGTTGCGGAACATGTTCAAGAGCTTGTTGGACTGTTGTCCCGGGTTGATGTTTCGTTTTGTGGGCATAAATCAGAACATCACGAGAATAGACCGGCAGAGGACAAAAATCCCAAGGACATATGTGATGAAGGATTTTATAATGATGCTTATTTCAAGACACCCTCTATTATTTCTGCATTGGTTGTTGCAAAAGAGACTCTTTCCTGTTATAGGAAGAAGAAGAGTCCTCCAAATTTTTCCTTGGGGGTTTTTGATGTGGAGGAAATATCTACTCCTCAGGAAACACCCCATGATGTCTTGAACGCCATAAGAAAGAATATGGGGATGTCACCAAAGAAATATCTGGAAGCATTGATTGCTGGGCAATACTGTTTTGGAGATGATAATTTGGAAAATTATGAACTTGGAATTGATGTGCATCATTCACAAGCCAAAGACGCTGCAATGAATGTAAGGATTTTTTTTTCAACTACAATGTGAACTTTATATCCCTTATTGTTTTAAAAGAATTGTTTGAATGTTTATCTTCCTAGGTTTTTTTCAGTTTTCGTATGAAAGGTCTTCATATTTTTAAATATGTCTGATTTATGTGAATTTTGTAGTAAATACCATGCTCTAATTTGGTTATGATTTGAAGTATGTTTGGTAGAACCAGTTGAATTCTACTTCACCATTTTTCTATAGGTTTTCTAGTTTTTTGAGAGCCTTTCATACATAGCTTCCATGATTTTTTTGAGTGTTTGTTTGATTTCAGTTATATGAAAGGTGTTCATATTATATTTCGATACATGTTTGTGTTGGGTTTCATTCAGGTTTCCATGCTCTGATTTGGTTATGATCTGAAGTGTGTTTGGTAGAACCAGTTGAATTCTACTTCACCATTTTTTATAGGTTTTCTAGTTTTCTGAGAGCCTTTCATACATAGTTTTCATGGTTTTATGAGTGTTTGTTGGATTTCAGTTATATGAAAGGTGTTCATATTATATTTCGATACATGTTTGTGTTGAGTTTCATTCAGTTTTCCATCTTTTCATATTTATTCATATATGTACTCAGAATCTGATTGAAGAAATCAAATGTGTGAGGAAAAAAGTTGCGGAACATGTTCAAGAGCTTGTTGGACTGTTGTCCCGGGTTGATGTTTCGTTTTGTGGGCATAAATCATAACATCACGAGAACAGACCGGCAGAGGACAAAAATCACAAGGACAGATGTGATGAAGGATTTTATAATGATACGTATTTCAAGACACCCTCTGTTTTTTCTGCATTGGCTGTTGCAAAAGAGACTCTTTCCTGTAATAGAAAGAAGAAGAGTTCTCCAAATTTTTCCTTGGGGGTTTTTGATGTGGAGGAAATATCTACTCCTCTGGAAACACCCCATGATGTCTTGAACGCCATAAGGAAGAATATGGGGATGTCACCAAAGGAATATCTGGAAGCATTGATTGCTGCGCAAGACTGTTTTGGAGATGATAATTTGGAAAATTATGAACCTTCATTTCAGAGTGGAGTACCTGGAGATACTATTGTTAACTTTTTTGGTTTGGAAACTACTGTAAAAGAGTTGGACTTTAATTTACATGCTGGATGCTCCAGTGGAAGCCCAAGTGGTTATAGTATTCAAACTGAAATTGAAATGCACAATGTAACTGATTCAGATTCAGATGTTGTGCAGAAGGATTGTGTTATATTTGAAGATTTATTGAAATTAAAAAAACCCGAAGAAGAAGTAGAAGTTGTGCCATCTGAGTTTGTGCTTGTTAAGTTTTGCAATCAAAGAACAAACTTCCATTCTGATTTGAGTTGTTGTGAAGAGAGGTTGTACTCGTGGGTTATGGAAATTGTGGATGAAAATGAGTTTATAAAGTAAGAGATCTCAGGATGTTCTCTTTACTGTGAGGATTTCCAATCCCTCAAGTTCAATATGTGGGTTCATATTCCTGTAATTGATGCTTGGTCTTCATACCTGAACGAGCAACTGTTGCACCTTCTCGATTATTTTTATATTGTAGTATGTCGGTAGGTGACTTATATTAACAATCCATGAAGTAGTTTATGATTTGTTATAATAAGTTTGATGTTTTAAGTAATGTTATTCGTTTTGCAGGATCCACTTGTTCGGGCAAGAAAGTTAACAACTACTTTAAGAAAAGAATGGATAGATGTTGCACAGAAGCAATTGAAAGATTTATTTCTCCGAATTGATCAAATTGATTTGGTACTTGAACTTTCCTTTTTCCCCTAAATTTTGTATTTTGTTGTCAATTATATGAAAGGCTTACAGATTTAACTTTTATAGGTATTTGTACCAATTTGGCAGTCCAACCACTATTATTTAACCTGTTTTAATACTAAGAAGTTCACGTTTGAGGTTTTGGACAATCGCCAATTTCCTTTGGATCACTATAAAAACGTTCCCAACTTTGTGGTATGTATATTGATACTGAATTTTATTTTAGATTGTGTGTACTAGATGTTGTCATAATTTATAACTAATTTGTTGTATGAAAGCATGAGTGTTTCTGTGAATTGATGTCCAAGTACAACAAGACCATTGCTGCAGAAATGAGGCTAGTTGATTATGATATTGTAGAACTGCCATGGGCTTCAATATCAAATAGTAATGATTGTGGAATTTTCACTATGTGGCATGAAGAAAACTATATGGGTTGTAATCATTGGAAAGCGTTTTTGGAGAAAGATAACGTAAGTATATGTGAATTTTGGATTATGTTGTATGACTATTAACTTTTGTTGGATATATGAATTACTCACAACATTTTGTGTTGTGTTTCTGTAGATTGATCAATTAAAACGGCTTCGAGTCCGTTTTCTTTTCCAATTACTCACTTGGAAGAAGAATATTATGTGGCCAGAGATATATCAGAAATATCAGAGTTCTTCAAAAGTGAGGGGTAGTCAGTTCAAGATAATTGAGGATATGAGGAAATAGGTTGTACAGTTTTGAGTTGTTTCTTTTATTGAAAAGATTCAAGTACATGTATTACACTTGAACACTTTATAGATACAAAATGTATATGAATTCATTGTTCTATATATAATTAGTTTAATTTGACAATTTTTATATTATATGAATGACCTTCAGATTTCGAAAATGTATTACAGAAATCATGTTGCAGTCAATAATTTGTTTATATGAAAGGCCTACAGATTTTACAAATTTGCCTTACTTGTCTGATTTTTGGATGGATACCTTATTCTTATTCTTTTGTTAATTATTACATTTGAGTTTCATATAATGTATCACAGAAAACCTGATGAAATGTTGTTGTCCCTCAATTTGACAATTTTTATGTTATATGAATGGCCTTCAGATTTCAAAAATGTATTACAGAAATCATGTTGCAGTATATAATTAGTTTATATGAAAGGCCTACAGATTTTACAAATTTGCCTCACTTGTCTGATTTTTGGATGGATACCTTGTTTCATATAATGTTTTGAACGAGTAGAATGTGAAAGACTTTCATATGTTTCCTAAATTTGTAGTATGTGAAAGGTGTTCATATTTTGTGAACGAGTAGCCAGTGGCATTGTTTTGTAATATTCTCCAACTTGTGGGGCTATTAACTTTTTTTATCGTTGTTTTGGAAATGAGTTAGGTATTCGAGTTGTGCATATTGGCAGTCACTGTGATCTCTTAGTTGCGATTTCCGGAAACGACATTCAGAGCGAATTCAAACCAAATAATTCATCAGAGAATGAAGAATCGCGGAGGCTCTGATAACCTTGGAAAGAGATCTAACAAGATGTTGGAAGTGCGCCGAAAGCGGAAAGCCGGTAAGCATTGACAGCTAATAAATCAATTTCAGTGAACCCTAGTTCGTGATTTTGTAGGATTTGTGAGTTTTAGTCTATTTCGAGCTTTATAGAACTATTTATTGATTTAATTTAACAAGTACATTTGCATGTCATTGTTCGATTTAACAAGTTGTAGTTCGATTTGATGAATTTACTTGATTCTTTGTGTAGATTCAAGACCTGTTGTGACTGAAGGATCGTCTGATTCTGACGACAATCTAGTAATCAGTGCGGTAATTAAAAAGGCAAGAATACAAAACATTGATGAACAGATTGAGAAGGGGGGAGGTACTAGTGCCACTACTGGTACTATTGTTACTGTACCTGATATTGTGGAACTAGAGGATATGGAGGTTGATGACAGGCAAAAGAAAAGTGGTGGTAGAGCCAAACAGATTAAGAAGAAGAATGTAAAGAAAGGGAAGGACAAAATCCCTCAACCTCATTTGGACAGACTCGACACACGATCATCCCCGGATAAGTTACATTATGCTATTTCAGTATTCAGTGAGAAGCAGAAGCAAGATGTGATTGACATGGGGTTTGGGGGTATACTTGAACTGGGGTTGGATCGGACTTTTGGCCCACTTGGATATTGGCTGGTTAATAATTACGATTCAAAACTGAAGGCGATTATTTTTTAAGATGGCAGAAAACTTGCAATAACAGAGGAAGACGTGGTTTCGACCCTGGGTATACCACGTGGTGAAGAAAAAATTCCCATGCTACTGAATGACCCAACAACTGATTCACTTATGGAATGAAGGGCTCAATTTTTGGCGCATAAAGCATGAATAACTCCAAGTAAATTTTTTCAACAAATGGAGACCTAGACGGGTGGCGGCAAGTTATTCAAGCAGAATTTCTTGGTTGCCTTCTGTAGCTACATGATTGATTTTCATCAAAGTAGCTACATCAACCAATTATATTTTGAAGAAATAGCCGATGTTGAGCGCGTCAAAAAATTCAATTGGTGTGCTGCCGTGATAGAGAGTTTGAATAGAAACAATGAAGATTGGGTTGCCCGGGCCACAAACAAGGGTAGTTGGTATTATGGCCCAATCAATTTCTTGACGGTATGATATTTCAGATTCATTTGAATGTTTGGTTTTTACATAATATTATGAATATTGAAATGTAGTTCCGGTTTTTATATACGTCAGTTTATTTTTTGTTAGATGTTCTATCTTGATCGAGTCTATTCTGAGAACTATCAAGTCCCTCGTGTATTGCCAAGCATCACTGGTTGGGAATTTTAAATTGCCAAGAAAAAACTCAAGACAGAAGCTGAAAGTGGAGGATTTGGAAAGGGCACTATTTTGCCTAGACTTGGTATAGACAAACTTGTTGAGGTTGAAGATGTTTCGCAAGAGAAGGTATTGACTGAGATGTTTTGTTTGCATTTTCTCCTTGTTTGTATTGTCATGAAATGTATTTGGTGTATGTGAATGGTTGGTTCTTCAATGTGTTGACATGTTTTTTCGTTATATGAAAGACTTTCAAACTTTGTAATGTTTTCAAACTTTGTAATATTCAAACTTTGTAATGTTCAAACTTTATATGAAAGGCTTTCAAACTTTCAAGCTCCCAAACTTTGTAGTGTTGTCCTTCACTGCTTTGATAAGTTTGGTGTTATATGACTGCCTTTCAGATTTTATAAATTTATCTGATTCGTGTGAGAATTTGATAAATAAATTGTTTTGATTTGTTTCAATTGAACTCTTGTTCTGCTTATCTTATTGACTCTAATGATATCTACATTCAGAATGTCATAAGAGAAATGGATGTAGTGAATCAAAAGATGATTCAAATCATGTCAGAAGCCAGATATGTAATGGTTCAGGGATGGGCTCATTTTAATGATTATAATTGGTTGGAGGGCATTGTGCAAACTAGGAAGAAAGATGGTTCTGTACATGTTGTTGTTGAAGATGCAGTTCAGCAAGCTTGTCATGTACTACTTTCTTCTCTGAAAGAAAGTAATCATTGTCCTATTTCAATTGCTGGCCAAACTGATGAGGTCCATAGAACAGAATGTTCAACAAGTGTTTCAGAGGTTGAAGAAAATGTGGACATCAATGCAGTAATTGATAGTGTTGTGAAGGATATTCAGACAACAGAAAATTTAAATGTGATGGATATTTGTAAGAGTGCAGGAGACATTGTCTGTTCACAACAAACATCAGAACCAGTTATCGATGAAGATCATGACGTTGACGTTGACCACTTTGATACATCTGATTTCCCGTCTTTTAGTCACAGGATGAAAATGAGCAAGATGCTGCGATTGGACTCAAGGAGCTTAATTCCGGAGCTAACATTTCTACACCTATTGAGAAATTATGCTCTGCATTAGGTGAGGACCTTATACCCGAAGAAGAAGATGATAATGGACAGAAATTACATGACAGTGTTACTACTTCAGCAGACGAATGTGCTGCCTCATACCTGAAGAATGTTTGCAGTGAGCAACCAATACTAGGGAAGAGAGTTACATCTCAAGCTACTGTGTTTTTGTCTCCATATCGTGAACGCAGCACCGACATCACCAGTGCACTGAAATCTCATGAGAAGCTACTGTATGAGTGGGTATTTAATCATAGTAGCAGTGAACATAACTTACAGTAAGTATATAAATAAAAAATATCTGTTTTATTACTTGTGTGTTAAATTGTTTAACAATAGTAATAATAAGACATGATATGTTGCAGGAAATCTGTTGTCGTTAATAATTTTAGTGAGAAACTGTCATTATCCACTCTAAGAACTCTACAGTCAGGTGTTTGTGCTGATACAAATGTTTTACACATGTGGGCGAGGTTCTTGAACTATGATGAGCATTATGGAGACCCATATGCTCCAAAGAGAATTTTTCTTGGCCCAGACTGTATTGTAAGTACTACTGCACTAGCTATTGTTTGTTAAAAAATTTTTAAATTGGGAATGAATATTAGATGTCTAACTTATTTGTTTTCTTTTGCAGAAAAATATTTGTGAAGATGCATGGGATCATGCACGGGGTGTAAGACGTGCATTGGCGTTCTTTAATTTCAATAAACAATCAATGAGCGCATCTATGGTCAGTATCAAAGTCTTTAATGTATATGTTTTTAATGATAATTATTTTAAATCACCCTGCACAGTTTTTATCTACTTCTGATGTTTGTACGTTGTTGTACTTTGTTTCATATAGATTATGGTTCTAGTGTGTAATAATAACCATGTGTGGGTGTTATGCTTTGAATTGAAGAAACGTGTTATACGCATAATTGATAACATGTTTTCAGAAGAGAGTAATTCTGGACGATACAAGGAAGCACCTTTAAGAATGGTAAATACATGAACAATTTATTTCTTTTTCACTTTAGTTTGTTTTATAACTAATGCTTTTTTTATTACATCCTACGGTGCAAAGTTATTGTGGAATATTTGAAAATGCATAGTCCAAAATTGTCTCAATCTTTTGAAGATATACAGCCAGCGTTATTAAACATCCCTTGGGCGTTCTCAGAAAACTTCGACAATTCTGGAATATTCGAAATGTGGGTGATGGAGAACTACATGGGCAATTTAGAGTGGAAAGTATCATTGGCTACAAACAAATTGGATGTATGTCTATTTATCAATTTATTTGCTCATATACACATTAAAATGGTTAAATGACAGTGGAAACTATTACTGATAACATGTATTTTTTTCACAACACGAAACTCAGCTTAATATTCTCCGTGTGCGCTTTTCCTTCAACCTGTTGACTTGGCAGCAAAATGTTGAACGCAAAAACATTTTAGAAAATGCTGAAACCTTCTACAATGGAATAGGCAAAAGTTTTAGCATCGACGCAAAGCATTTGAATTCTAGAAAAAAATATTTAACTTCATATGGTGGCCGATGAAGATAATGTGACACGAATATTGTAATTTTTCTACTATGTCATTTCTATAATATCTAATTTTTATGGCATGAAACATGTTGTGATGATTAGATGATGAACTCATTTTTTTCTAGTGTGTTTCAAAAATCTTGTTCTAATATAAACATCCACTGTTTTGTTTTACTTCTAGTTATATGCAAGGCTTACAAATTTTGAAACATGTCTGATTCTCTTGAATTCCTCTTAAATATTTCAGATTCTTCTGGTATATGAAAGCCCTTCAAATTTTCAACACACTGGGTCCCATATTTTTGTCTGGTCGTCTTGGATATGAAAAGCCTTCAGATTTTGAACATATCTGTTCACATTCTTTTGTTATATGAAAGACCTCTACATTTTGAACAGATCTGTTCACATTCTTTTGTTATATGAAAGGCCTTCATATTTTGAACTGATCTGTTCACGTTCTTCTGGTCAATGACAGGCCTTCACATTTTCAACACACTGGGTCCCTTATTTGTCTGGTCAACTTAGATCTGAAAGGCTTTCAGGTTTTGAACAGATATGTTCACATGATATTCTTATGGTATATGAAAGGCCTCCACATTTTGAACAGATATGTTCACGTTCTTTGTGTATATGAAAGGACTTCAGATTTTGAACACAGTGGGACCCTTATTTTTGTCTGGTCGACTTGGATATGAAAGGCCTTCAGATTTTGAACTGATATGTTCACATCACATTCTTTTTTTATATGAAAGGTCTTCAGATTTTGAACTGATCTGTTCACGTTCTTCTTGTATATGAAAGACCTTCACATTTTCAACACACTGGCTCACTTATTTGTCCGGTCGATGTGGATCTGAAAGGCTTTCACATTTTGAACAGATATGTTCACATGACATTCTTATGGTATATGAAAGGCCTTCAGATTTTGAACAGATATGTTCACATGACATTCTTTTGTTATATGAAAGGACTTCAGATTTTGAACACACTAGGTCCCTTATTTTTGTCTGGTCGACTTGGATATGAAAGACCTTCAGATTTTGGAAATGTGTGAATCAAAGGTTGATCAGAAAACCTATCATATTTTGCACCGGGCCTACTTGTAAATATAATATGCTGTGAAAGAAATAGACATCAAGCTCTTCATTTTCTTATATTGTAAATTCTAAAGAATATAACAGTTGGACATGATTTTCTTGCTCATACTGAATACCAATAACATCTCTAGTATCTAAAGTGTGAAACAGTTTATTACTCAAACTCCTAATTAAGAGTTTCTTGCAGCATTTGCCTTCTACTCATCCCTCTTACGTTTGCCACAGGTTGTTGAATTGTGTTCTCCAACTTCCTTACAATATCCACATCTCCGGCGATTTTCTTTTTTCTTCATTACCTTTGTTATTGCCTTCTCTCTTTCACTCATTTCCCGTACAACATGTCCTCTATTCTTGCAAACATTTGGAATATGTACTTTCACCACTTGGGGTTTAGGAATACCTGATATTTCTTCTATTGAAATTCTTGTAGAATTGGATGAAGAAGCTGAACTTGTACATGCAACGTTCTGATGGCTTTTTATTGCTTATAGAATTGATTCCCGTTGTGCGTATGTTGTTGTTGAGTTTCCTAGTACCGTGCGAAGAGCTGTCCAGATCTCAATATTGATAATGCTTTCATTCTTGTTTGTGTGCTTCGATACGCCACCATATTCCCCCAATGCTAGTGATTCTGGTGTCTCCCTACACCAACGCTCAGATATTAATGAACGTGGGATCTCCTTTACATTTGCAGAATTAAGAGCTGCAAATATGTGTGGGCAAATTAGTCCTCATCCTTCAAACTTTTTGCAAGGGCACATGCAATGATTGGTCTCCAAATCCATGCTCACCTCATACTCTGACTTATCTACAAGTTCGCCAAAAACTATGTATACATTGCAATGTTGTCTCTTGATAATATCCTTTATTCCATAACCGAAAATGTCGTCCATTATGTATTCTTTTACCTTATAGAAAATTGTTCGGCTTAAAACATTCCACGCATGTGTCTCCAAGAGATAAAATGCATTCTCACTCGGACGTGTATTTGCTGCATACTGTGTGACTGTCTTCATATGTTCACTTCTCTGTTTCTTGACAACAGTATTGTATTCTCCCATGAACTGAAACAGACTCAAAACTTTGTGTCTGTCACATCCAAATGTACTGTTCTCGCTTTCAGAACATGAAGTAGTACGCATTAACATCCCCATCGGCCAATCTCTGAAATATGCTGGTATCCACAATCTACGCAAATCAAACAAGCTTTCAAGATGTTTTATAGTTTCGGCAGAGCACTCTTCCATTAGTGATTTCCAACAGGCGTCAAACTCTTCCGTATTTAGTTTACTCGACCACACAATGGAGCGGAGTTTTCTCAGAAATTCTGCTGAATTTGGCATATATCGTTGAACCTGTATTAACAAGATAATATTATCTTCAAATTTTGCTGAGAGTGAAAATTGTATAGAGAAGCATAGACTATGAACATAATTACAAAAATTATTTTCTTCATACTTACATTTTGTGTTAGCCATTGCATGATATGCCACATGCACAACCTGTGCCTTGAGTCGGGGAATACTTGGGCAAGTGCATTCTTTATTGCTGAAGCTTGGTCTGTGATAATGCACAATGGTTGTTTACCTTTAACTGCTCTCTTGAAACAGTTGAACAACCATACAAATGAAGGAATATCTTCATGGGTTAGGAACCCGGCACCAAATGTTATGCTCATCTCATAATTAAAAAGTGTGGAAGGCCTTTCATATAACTGAAAACCAACAAACCAGTGAAACAATATAAATATTTTCAAAATTTGAAGACCTTTCAGATAATTAAAAACCTGTCAAAGCATTGAAGAACTAGATTGAGACATTTTTTCTAGAAACCATTTCATGTGAATAAAGCGTATAAATTTTCAATCGATTCAGATCAAGGTATTGGCAAATCTGTTTCACACAAATCAAGCATATTTTTAAAATGTGAAGACCTTTCATACAAGTAAAATCCAAACAAAAAATGGAAGGACAGAGATGTGAGCATATAGACTCACCGGTTTGTCGAATAAGTAGAATCAAATGATACACAATCACCATATCGCTGATAGTTTCTCTTCGAGACTCCATCTATTCAGAACAGTCGTGTAAGTCGATTGTTCTCATCTTGGTCAAATTCAAAATAAAAGTCATTGTCAATTTCTTTCTCCTTGTAAAATTCATTGATGACCATCTGGACATCACTCCCATTAACATACACCTTCAGTTCTCGCTAGAAATTGAGGAAGTCCCTAACAGTGGCATCCACATGCTCGGATCCACCTACCATGTTGGTAAACACAGAGTGCGCTTTTGTTGGTCCAACTGTCGCTTTACCACAGAAGAGAACAAATTCCTTGTGCTCTTTTGTCATATGTCTGTTTGACCACAGATACTCATAGTGGACTTGTGAGTAGAGTGGATGATTATGATCTTCGTTGAATTTCGAAACCACATAATGCTTGTTGCTTGTTAATTTGAAAACTATGACAGCCTTGCATCCGGTTCTTGTTGTGACACACCTGCGTTTCTGTTTTCCAACGTGCTCTTCGTCCTGCTGATAATCTTTTTGAATAATATCTCCTTTAGCACAGAAGACATACTTGAGTGAAATTCCATTACGCGATTTTTTTTGTGTGCCACGACGTGAAACAAAACCACAAGCTCTTTCATATTGTTCATAGAAATGAATTCCCGATTCTAGGTCCGGGAATACCATATCCTTTGCAGGTTTAAGAGAGTCTTGACAAACCGGTCGATGAGTTTTAGAGTCTCCATGCAACCAATCTGTCTTGTATGCATTATTGTCATCCAACTCTGAAACATGATCAAGTTAGAAGCATATGTTAGGAATTTGATACTAGTAAACAATAAAAACTAATTCCAACACCTACATTATTCATCATAAAAGGGAACATGTAAATCTGAAGGCCTCTCATATCGATGGAAACATGTTCACATAAATCTGAAGACCTTTCATACAAACAAAACCACTTGCAACATATATGTTATTCACCACAGAGGGAGGCAATACACATAAATCTGAAGACCTTTCATATTAATCAAAACATGTTCACATAAATCTGAAGGCCTCTCATATCGATGGAAACATGTTCACATAAATCTGAAGACCTTTTATACAAGCAGAACCACTTGCAACATATATGTTATTCGCCACAGAGGGAGGCAATACACATAAATCTGAAGACCTTTCATATTAATCAAAACATGTTCACATAAATCTGAAAACCTCTCGTATCGATGGAAACATGTTCACATAAATCTGAAGACCTTTCATACAAGCAGAACCACTTGCTACATATATGTTATTCACCACAGAGGGAGGCAATACACATAAATCTGAAGACCTTTCATATTAATCAAAACATGTTCACATAAATCTGAAGGCCTCTCATACAAGCAGAACCACTTGCAACATATATGTTATTCACCACAGAGGGAGGCAGTACACATAAATTTGAAGACTTTTCATATTAATCAAAACATGTTCACATAAATCTGAAGGCCTCTCATATGACCAAAAACCTGTTAAATGCTCAGCCTTAAAAACTGTGAATAATGATTTCCATATATTTTGTAATTATGTGTAGATGAATCAAAAAAATTCATAGACCAAAATTTCAAATTACTCAAGTTATATGTCAGGGATGTTGAGCTCACCGTTTTGATCGAAGATTATTTCCATATTCGAGCTTGATGATGCTGCTTGATTTTGATTCGTAATCGATTCCTGTATTCGATCTCTGTGAGCTTAAATACTTTGATTGGTGATTGTTGACAGATTACTTTCACTAGTCGTTTGTGGAGATGAACTTGACATGATGGAAGAGATAAATTTGATCGTTGTTGATCACCTCGATCTATGTTGATGTATACCTAGAACGAACAACTGAATGATTTTGACTTCATAATTCAAACGTTGACATGGACTGTATTTATATTTACATATGGTTTAATCATGGCCACACGATCAAGACAGATCGAACGGTTTACATATAAGGTTTAATCATGTCCACACGATTTAGCGGTGGCACGAATTGTAAATATGTCCATTTTACACGGTTTTAAAGTAATTCTAATATTACTTCAAAATTGAGTCCAATATTGGTTCTAAAAGGCCTGAATTCCCTTTTCCCCAAATCAGCTTCCCTCTCGTTGTTGATCTCATTCTCTTTTCTCTCTAACCATCAACAACCCTAACTTGAAAACCAGTCAGCGAACCAGAATGAAGAAACAAGGATCATCAACGATCGGTCAAAGAAAGTGTGATATGTCGATGAACATTCCAAAGAAGAGGAAATCAGGTAAAAATTGAAGTTGTTTTGAGTTACTAAACCCTAGTTGATCGTCCTGTGTATTTAGTGTAATGTAGTTAATTTAACTGCAATTAAACAAGTTTGTGTCCACTATGACTTGTTTTAGATATTATTTAGGTCTTCGTTTAGGTGTTTTAGGTTTAACTTTCTGATTTAGTTTGAACCAACAGATCTGCGTTTCATGAGTTTTTTGCCTGATTTCCTTTAATGTTTAACTTGATCTTTCAATTGCTTGAATTTTGTCTCAACTATGAAAGTCATTCATATTTTTGTTTGAGGTTTCCTGTTTTATGAAAGCCATTCAGATTTTTATTTGAGGTTTCCTGTTTTATGAAAGTCATTCAGAATCTTGTCTCAGGTATGAATTTTTTGTTTCTTGTGCAGATGAAGTTGATACAATAAAATTTCTAGTAGATGAATCTTTAGATTCTGATGACAACCTAGTAATCAATGAAGTAGTCAAAAAGGCAAAACTCCAGAAAGACGCGGAACAGATTAGAGGTACAAGTGCAGATGATTTAACTCTAGCTATTGTAATAGAGGCTGTTGATCCAGAGGACATGGAAGTTGATGATAGCCAGAAGAAAACTGGTTGTAACACAAAAAAAACTAGAAGAAAAAATGTCAAGCTAGTGAAGAAGAAAAAACCTGAAGTACAGTTGAAAACGATTGACACTCGATCATCCCCATTTCAGTTATACACTGCTATTAGCGGTTTCAGTGAGAAGCAGAAGCAGGCTGTCATAGATATTGGGTTTGGGGATATACTGAAGCTTGGCTTGGATCGTACATGTGGTCCGCTTGGATTTTGGATTGTGGACAGTTACAATTCGAATTTAGGTTGCATTATGTTCAAAGATGGCCGGAAACTGCCAATAACCGAGGAAGATGTGGCTCTCACCCTTGGTATACCACGTGGGGAACGAAAGATCCCTATAATACCTGTTGGCGGAGTAACTCCTTCTCTTTTGAAATGGAGGAAACAATTCAAGCAGAATTTCTTGGTTGCCTTTTGTACGCTGATGATTGATTTTCGTCCCAGTAATTACTTGAACCAGTACTACTTTGAAGCAATAGCTGATGTGGATTGTGTGAAACAATTTAATTGGTGTGTTGTTGTTATTGAGAGTCTGAACAGAAATAAAAAGGATTGGGTCGCCCGAGCCAACAACAAGAGTAGTTGGTTCTACGGGACGATCACTTTCTTGACGGTGTGTTATTTTAACTTTAGAAATCACTTCATTTCCTTGTAAACTCTTTTCCTCGTTTAATAATATATGACATCCATGTATAACTTTTTTGTGTGTTTGTTTGTTTGTTTGTTTGTTTGTTTCTTAGTTGTTTTATCTTGATCGAGTCTCGTGTGAGGGAATTGATGTGCCACGTGCATTTCCAAGCATTATTACTTGGACCAAAGAAAAGGTGAAGCAAAGACTGAAGAAAGAAATCAAAGACGGAGGATTTGACAATGGTGAAATTCTGCCAAGGTTTATTACAGAAACAATTGGTGCGGGTTTAACTGACCCTGAAGGAGAGGTATTAAATTGTTTCCATGTTTATATTTTTATAAAAACTATTGCAGATTTTGTTAATTTTGATTCCCTGGATTTTTTGTCTGAATATAAAATCCCTTTTGCATTCAGAACATAACCAAACAAATAGAACAAGTGAAAGAACAGATGATTCAAATCATGTCAGAAGCAAAATCTGTTTTGTTCCACGGACAGGAAGTTTTCGATAACTTTTCTTGGTTAGATCAAATTTTTAAAAGTAATAAGGAGGATGCTTCAGTGGACAATGTTATTGAAGATGCAGTCCACCAAGCATGTCAAGTTATAGTCTCATCTTTAAAAGAATGTAGTTCATATGATTGGCCATTACAGTTAAGGAAGAGTAGTAACGAAAAAGATGACGCTGTAATCGCAGACAATATAGAAATTACAGTTAAGAAGAAGACTCAAACTATAACATATTTTCGACGAAGAAAAGGAGCTAAGAAAAATGGTTGTCAAGTTCCATCTGCACCTTTGAGTAATTTTAGTGAAAACATTCTTCAACAAAAAGAAAATGTTGGAGATGAACAACAAGTTGTAATCATTGAATCGTTAGAGATTCAACAGAAAATTGATGAGCATGGACAACAAGATGAAAATGTTGTGGAACAAGGAGAAGAATATGAAGAGATTCAACGGACAATTGATGACGCTAAAAATGTGAAAGAGAACGAAGCAGAAGAAGAAGCACAAGAAAGTCCTTCACATCATCAAATCATAGAATCTCCTGGTGCTTCTGACACCGACTCTGCCAAAGAGAAGGAATCACAAGAAGAAGCACAAGGAAGACCTTCACATCATCAAATAATAGAGTCTGCTGGTGATTCTGACACTGAAAATGTGAAAGAGAATGAAGCACAAAAAGAAGCACAAGAAGAAGCACCAAAAAGCCCTTCACATCATCAAATCATAGTATCTGCTGGTGCTTCAAGTGATGCTGCAAACTGTGCAGATGTTTTTGACTGTAGTGACAAGCTTCCAAATTATATGAATCAGTTTTATATCTGGTTCATAAATCGTTATCACGGACCAGGAAAAAGAAGACAAAAAAGATGAAGATGAAGAAGAAGAGTAAGTCATAAACTTGTTTTGCACCAATTATTTTAAAAAATAGTCATACCTATTCCAATATTATGCTTCCATGCTTTGACTGTTGGTCTTGGTTGATTTGATAGAATTTGTGTTATCTGAAAGGTACTCAGATTTACAAAATGTCCCACTCTGAACTGTGTTTTAGTTTATTCTTTCGAATTTCAATTATATGAAAGGTCTTCATATAACTGCAAATTTGCCTGGTTTGTGTAAGATTGCAACTACTAGACTATTTATTGCAGAGTATAGTTTGTTAACTTACACATTTCAATCTGAAAATAGTGTACATGTCTTAACACAATAAAAGAGTAAATGTCTGAAGAGTTTTGTGTTTTTGCAGGGAAATTGTTTACGAAGATTCTCGTCTGTTTCTACTTCTTCCAGATGTGAAGACTTTCAAATTTGATACATATCTTGACAACAGTGTCATAGATGTCTGGTGCACTATGTTCAATTCGCTGAATTATTCAATGAAAGGAAGAGGACCTTCAAAGTTTTGTTTCAGCACAACAAGTGCAGTATGTATTAATCATGATTTCATTAAATTAGCTAGCAATTATATGATATACCCTATCAGTTTGTAAATCATATTCATGTTTTGAAATATTTTTTTCTTTTGTTTTGCAGAAAGCTATTTATAATCTCGAAGATGATCATGATAAAAACATTAAAATTTACCAGGGATTGTTGGATCAAGAGTTTTCACGGTCCGAGTTGGCATTAGAGGAAATAGATTTGGTAAGCTTTTGTTTGTTGTGTAAAATTTGTTTGTAATAAATTTTACAAACAAACTTATGCCTGTTGTTTTTTTTCTTCTGTTCATAGATACTCTTGCCATTATACTTGAAGCATATAAGACACTTCATCACCATCTGTTTGAACACAAGAAACTTCAAGATTGAAGTACTGGATCACTTAGCTCTTGGTATGGTAACACATTATGATCGATATAAGGGTGTTCCTGAAATACTTGTAAGTAATGATTAAATTTTAGTGAGTTCCACTACTTTCACTTCATTTATTGTTTCTCATTTTGATTATATTTTGTTTGCAGGTAAAAGCTTTTTGTTCCTGGGCTGAGAAAAAAAATCGAAGAATTGCCAGAAGATTCTCACAATCTCCATTAAATTACATCACTCTTGAGTGGACTACTCAAGAAAATAAGCTAGATTGTGGAATATTTACAATATGGCACATGTGGAATTATGTTGGGGACAGTCATTTCAAATCATGCCTGATCAAAGATGATGTAAACATATTATGTTTTCATATATTATTGAATGTAAAGTACATTTGGTTTTTAATAACGAACTAACAATTAATTTGCACTTCTGATTATGCAGATGAAGACACTAAGAAACTTACGTAGGTTTTACCTCTTCATGTTGCTGAGCAGCAGAAGAAACTAATACTGGAAAGACTTGGAGGCAAAAGTTAGAAATGACTATGGAAAGTTGAAAAGGAAGATTAACTTTATAATTGATGAAAAAAATAGGTTCTAACAGTATTTTTAAATATCGGGAGTATTTGTAAATTCTCCGTATTGTTAAATAAACATTTCCTCAAACAAGTTGTCTCAGGAAGCATGTTGCAATACAGTTGCCTCTATTTTGTTATACTGATCCAAAGGAAGCTTGTTATAATACAGCTGCACTTTTTTTCAGATTGTTTTGTGCTACATGAAAGCCTTTCAGGTTATAAGCATGGACATGAAAGCCTTTCAGGTTACAAACAGATTGAGTCCTCCTTAATTGTTCCGGGCTTCTTGAATATGAAAGCCCATCAGATTTCTCTGATGCCAGAATTTTGACTAAATTCTGACTGAAAAACTGAAAGTCTTTCATATAACTTAAAACCATCTTCATACGAGGGGACTCGGGTATTAGTGTTTTCTTATAGAAAAATACAAGAAACCCTCGTCGCGCGAGGGGACCTCTCGTGTATCTGAAAGCCTTTCAAATTATGAATAAGGACTTGAAAGCCTTTCAGATTTTGAATTAAAGGGGACCCGTCGTCGCACGACTCCCCCGACGGGTATTAGTGTTTTCCTATAGAAAAATACAAGAAACCCTCGTGTATCTGAAAGCCTTTCATATTATGAACAAGGACTTGAAAGCCTTTCAGATTTCGAATTAAAGGTTGATCAGAAATATTGCAGTTGATCGGAATCGAATTACAGTTTCAGTTCGGTCAACCACTGAAGTTTAATCAGAATCGAATCGATAAATGAATTACAGTTTCAGAATCAATGAATCGGTCAATCAGATTTGCATAATCGATTGATTGATGGATTACAAAATCAGAATCGATCAAACAATAGATTACAATTTCAAAACTCGCAGATTACAATTGCAGAACTGATCGATCGATGATGATTGATTGTGATCGATCGAACAAATCGCAGAACCGTCGAAAAGATCGCAGAACTGTTGAATAGATGGCAGAACCGTCGGAGATCCAACGCAACGATTATTGACGCAGAATGACTGTTATGCCCTTTTCATGTTTTTTTATTTAAATTTGAGCAGAAATTGGTTAATATTCATAACCGTTGATGAGATTGCATCCGACGGAGGGTGGAGGTTCCTTTGTACCTATTTGAAACATGGTTTCTAGCTGATTACATCTCATATATAGTCGGGTTGTCAGGTACCCAACGGGTTATACAATTGGACCCAATACTCGACTCGGTTGATTTGTCGGGTCAGTTGGGTGTCGGGTCAGTTGGGTGTCGGGTCAGTCGGGTAACCAGGTAAATTAAACAGCCTATTCCAACCGAAACCCCATCGGCGAAGCAACGGAAAAGATGAATTTTGATGTAAGAACGCAATGATATAAACAAGAAAAAAGAATGGAACTAAATTTAAATTACAGTATACAAGTCTAGAGTTTACTTACTTTCCTATATCCAATAAAATCAGTGATGATGAATATGATTCTGGTGCTGATAACAATTATTATTACCAGGTTGTACTTGTTTCTCTATTACTCTACTACTACAGCCTCGTGAACACTTGATGTTTCTGAACCACCCATTGTTGTTGTTTCTGTTCCTCTGGTTGTTCCACTTCTTCTGCTTGAAATACCTCTTCCCCAGATCGTCCCCTCCTCCCCTCATTCGTTTCAGTGAACGCTCGATCCTGGAACCGGCTGGGGTGCTCGATTCGTGGCCTATTTTTTTATGGGGTAGCGGTGGGAAAGGATAGAAGGGTATGCCCGGAGCAGCGATCCAACTCCCGGAGATTTCTAACCCAAATTGATTCACGATGGACAGTGGAATTCCGTACGCAACGGGCATGCGTGAAGCGAACTTCTCCTGTGGACAACCCGTGACTGCCTCGGGACAGCATAGAGGCTCGAGACTGATGGAAATTGCCCGACTGCCACAAGATGGAGTCGCAGATGGCTTGACGGGAGATGAAAATCCAGGTGGAGCGTCATCGTCGTCGTCATGGGCATTATTATCAGACATAGGACTTTGATCTTGCCCACGATGATTCTGTATCAATCCAGAGTTGGTTTCTTGTTCCTTGTCTGGAAGGGATTTTGAATCTAGGTTGATATCTCCTGGTTGATCCCATCGACTTTTACGCTTGCGGATTCTCGTCGTCGTCGTCCCAGTGCTTTCTGCAGAGCAGCCCTCCTGGGCACCCGAACCAGCAACTGGAGCTGAAACGGGAGTTGTCTGTGAAGGTCTCGGAGCTGGGTCATGCCAAAGATTAGGTGATGCTGAATATCTGTTATAGTTTGGACCGCGGTGAAACTCTCGGCCATCAGCTCTGTCTACATAGCCAAGTCTGCGAAGATGCCTAGGAATCCACCTGTCTCGAAAGCTTCTTGATATTTGATGAACCTACACATACAATGGATTGATCGTGACTTTCTCTCCTCTTTTTGCACACAAATACAGGTGCAAAATATTTCCTACCAATGTTGCCAAGATTATTCCATTAAAAATTTATCATCGCATATACATGCATAAATATGAATTTGGATCCCAACTTTCATTTTCATAAAACAAGTTGGTTGTATTAGCAACCAATAAACACTCCATTTGTAAAACCAACTACGCCATCTCCATCCTAGGAACTAAAATAAAACCAAGGTAGCGAGAACAATTACTATTAGTCATTTCCTTGTCTTTTAATACAATTGAACATCTGTTCACCGCACGGTGTTAGGAGTCTTAAACGTACTAGTTATTTAAATATTAGTTGGATATTATCTAGTAGAGTTTGGATTAATTTGGAGTATTAGCTATTAGAGTTGGATTGGCTAAGGGTTTGTCCTTATCCTATCATTAGTTGGATTGTTACAGCATGCTCTATATATACCTGCCTTGTTTTCGAAATAAGATCATCAATTGAAATTAAAGTATAGAGTTGCAAGTATCAAGAGGTAGGAGCTCTCTCCAAACGAGCCCGAGGTAGGAGCTCTGTCTAAATGAGACCGAGGTAGGAGCTCTCTCTTAACGAGCCCAATTGTTTGATCATTACTCGCGCCAAGCAACATTGGTTATCTTCCTGCGAGCCATTCAACAATTACAACGGACCCATAACGAGATCCAGAGTCGGGATCGTAACACACGGTTCTTGCTACAAGTAACAACGACCGTGTCTTGAGTTTCGGCCCTACTTGTGCTAAACCTCTTGGAAATGGTGAACACAGCCATAAAACAAAACAAAAAAATCTCCTTTGAAACAACATATGCACAGAGCTAGAGAGTAATTTAATAGTGAAAACACAATGATGTATCATGAACTCAGCCAGATTATTGCAAAGTGGGAATAAAACATTTAGTAAACCATAATAAAACACCAAACACGGACATACCTGTTTGTCTTCATGCTCCGTTAGGGACAGTATTGACTCCGTAAAGCTGCACAGGAAGACAATTTCCAATTTCAGGTCATACATATCTACCGGGTGAAAAAGGAAAATCTTCTATGTTGGTCTCAAAGTATGTCGATTCTGTCCACAAAATTGTTTCTTTTTCTTCCCAATTTAGTCTCAAAGTACGAGATTTAGTACCCATTTTGATCTTCCAATCATAGATGCTGAAAGCCAATTAAGTGCCACCTCATACCACATTCAATAGAAGTTATGACGTTAAGAAAAATCCAAAATAGCAAAACTCTTGGTAGGGAAAAATATACCAGAAAAAAAAGATGGGGAGACATGTTTTTTTTAGAACAGAGAAGCATATGGTAAGGAAAATGAATGGACAAATATATTATTGTAGTATTACGCACCTCTCCATTCCAGGACATGGAGGACCGCCGTTAATATGTTCCTGAGTAAATATCTCCCTCACAGCCAAATACTCCAAAACCTGGAAAATGACAAAAAAGAGGGAAAAAAGCAGTGTGTTAGCATTGCGTAGCATGGTTTACTTTTTGATTACTTTGCATCCTAAAGACAGTCTGAATATATGACGAACATTCATTGGCATGAGATGTGTCCATGTTCAATTTATTTTTCTTCGACAAAAGATTAGATAACCAAGGGAATGAGTTAAATATCATTGGGGTTCACCCACTCTGTTTAGAATACAAACTAGTAACTAGCGAAGTGCATCCTTTGTTAGACCATATTATTGTTGGGGAGAACGGGCATACCAAGGAGCACCACCAAGCAACCCCATGATAAACATATTTTGGACACCACTTGGACCCAGAACACTAGCCTAAAGGTTATGGGTCGAATGTGCATATCAACTCTTCCTTAACCCCATATGTTGGAGCAAAACTCACATGCAAGTTCATAAGGATTAATCATAATAGATATGAACAAAAACTTAGGTTGCATTAGGATTATTGTTGGGTGACTGAGAATAAGAATCACCCTCTTTCATGCCTAAATTAGTGGATATGCAAACTTTTTAAATTCATGGTACCCCCATTAACATTCCTATTTTGGAATACGGGAATCAAAACATCCCTATGAGAGGATTAGGCTATGCGAATCAAACACAGATTAACACGTAAAATTCGTGTTCCCTGTAACCCTCATTCAAAGGGAGCCTTTAGGTGTAATAAACTGATTTGTTGTGCACTCTTCAACACATATTCAATACATTTACATGTATGTGATTTATTAAGTAAATGGACAACATCTTCCAAGACAGTTAAAGATAAGGAAACACTGAGATTAAACAGTCCCTGCAAAAAGTGCACACCTTAAGAAGCTTTCGGAGAATTGGAATCTTTTTGAAGTCCCTTCTATATTTCTTCATTATGTTGTGCAGCATTCTCAAACCTGCGACATACAACTTTAATCACATCAGGGAAATAGTTTGGATGACAGCAATGACATTAGAACATGGAATCCCATGCTAAGTACAAAACTGAAGATACAGTACCGTTTTTGTTAATTATATCAATTAATACAATCCTCGATTTTGTTTTAAGGAGCGCATCAAGGATCATGGAGAGCTCTCGATTGCTGCCAAAACAAAAGGACTTATATAAATATAATAATAGATATGTAAGAAGGTACACACCCATGAATTGTTAGATGAGATAACTGAATATAGAGAAAACCATTGCCTGGCTGACCTTTGAATTGCTTCACCATTGCCACTATCACCAGAAGCTGCAGTGAGAAGCAGAAGCTTCAAGTAACCTTTAGCAGCATCCTGTGAGAAGAAAATATTGCCTTACAAACACAGTAATATTTGCACAAAATTCACTAAACAGGCATGAATGTCATTTGGTATGCTGCCCATATCTGTACTGAGATCAATTTTTGGGGCAAACAGAATATCATCACCTTTCAAATAACACAGTTACAAGAAAATGATATAACTTAAAAAATACATTTTTGCAAAGAGGAAAAGAAGTTATTTCCAAAACTACAGACACAAAAAATGTGTTTGTATACACATAGTCAGTCATGTAAATGATCAACCTGCAATGCATATTGACCTTCTAACTACATTTATAAGTAATCATGTTACATTAGGTTAGAATTATGTTAAATTGCTTACCTTCCGTTTGCTTATTCCCCCATCACCATCCAGCAATTCATTAAGTTTTACTTCAACTGGAAGCACAAAAGGCAATAAAAAACCAAACTAATTACTTCACACATACCGTCATTGAAAACAAGCAATTAGACGGAAACAAACCATACCTGATTCAAAACGGCCATCGGCAGGGGCTTTGATAGACTGTAACTCAGATCTATCAGGTGTCACCTGGGGCTTGCTGACATTCTGGGAACCGCTATTAACCTTTCCTTTCTTAACAGAATTGGAAGACCGAGAGGTTTTCACGCGATGGCCCAACTTGGAAGATATTTGCTGCTGTGTAAGTGTCTCGAACTTGGACTTCTTGTTAGCAGTGATACCATCAGGTATCAATTTGCCAAGCTTCGCTGTTGATGTATCTGACCTCGAAGTGACTGATGGTTTCAAGGGATCATCTTCCCTAGGAAGTTCTTCTTGAACAGAAGATATCGAGATGCTTGTTACATCTTCTGTTTGAGCAGAATTTTCCTCTGGACCAGAGAACGAGCAATTTAATTCAGAAACTACAGGAACAACTTTGATCGAGGAGTCATCAATTTGTGTGGTGATTTGTAGTTGAACTGCATCAGTTGTGGGTTCATCAACATTGTTTCCATCAGTTGCCGGTTCATCAACCTTGTTTTCAGGTTTCAATAAATTCTCTTCTGTCTGTGTCCGTTTGGTCCTAGAAATTTTATTTTTCAACCTTGCCTTTCTTTTGCCATCTTCAAAAAGCATCACAGGTTCAGGAAACTCTTCATCCGAATCTCCCTGGACAATTACTTCAGTATTTGATGGATCACCCCCTATATAGCCTTGACATTGAAGTGCACCACAATGGCATTTTTTGGCAGCAGCACCAAACACCCTTACATAGTTGTAATCAAATGTCACCTCCTCTCCCTAATTAAAAAAAGATTTGTTTAGTAACCATACAGTTCCTTCACTGGCAAATTCCTTACATGCAGGTATGCTTCTACCGATTTGTAAATCAGGGAAAAATAATAACTGTTCAACTATTACCCAATCACAAAATGCAAATTGATGTGGTGAAAACAATGTAATTTCTCGATCATCTAAACAAGCTCAACTTTATTCTATCAACGTATAATTTGAAACAAGTTTTTATTTGTATTTCTGTTATTCTTTATGGGAATGTGCAACCAGTATTTTTTTCCCTCGTCAAATGGAAAGGGATTATAGTAAATTAAAGCCATAAATTTAATAGTGAGCCACATTCTATATCTTTGAATTGTAGATACATCTTTGAATGTAATGATCACTGGCACAAAGGCAGACATGATCCAATTGATAAACTTTCCATTTACAATTAATACTGGAAACATTGACTTACCTTCTTCATATCCCTTACTGCAAATAGTCCAATACAAATTTCTCCATTTATCATCCACTGTCCAAGCAAAATAAATAATATTCAGTGAAATGCAAAAATGAAGAAATGATATGGAGAAAAAAGATCCTTAGAATAGTATTGGTTAAGATATGTTTGAACTTTGGAAGCATAAGATTAAGGTTACAGAAGCCACACCAATCCGAAATGTGTTGAAGTCCACAGCCAAGTTCCATAATGACTATTATCATGTTACAGAACACACAAATACACACTTAATTTTTTTCCCATAATCATTTTAAATCCATAAATAATAACATCCTCCTGATATATTTAAATTCACCAAATAAAAAGTATGTAATTCTTAGATCAAAGGAATCTGAAATGTGGCCTAAAGCTAGATCCTCATTCCAAATATAATGTTTAAACTTCACATACTGATTTTCTTGTTTGGGCAGGAACCAGAAAAAAAAAGGCATCAGGCAACCCCCTAAACCTGCAGAACTACATTGGAAATCTATTCCTTAAGGATCCTGAATCAAACCTAAACAAACTCACACAACAGCGTAAGAAAAAACCTCATTTTACTGTCACTATCAGAACTTCTACCAACTTTCCAAACCCAAAACTAGTAATTCATCTATGTTCAAGCCCTGAACTATCCAATCACACATAACTTAATGGAGCACAACAATTTATTTGAATCTGTAAATCCTGTCAGCATTATAGTTTTCATCATGAAACTACAAACACGTAATTATCATTCTTTGATACTTTTCTGAATTAGATCCATGATTGAAGTCATGAGATCAACTAGCAGTCTTTCCCTTATAGACACGGGTACAAACTCGATTCTAAGCTTGTCTATTTTAATAAGTAAACAAGAAATGCACTTGCCTGCAATGGCATTCCATAGTTTAAACATCTTTTGTCATATTCCACTCTCAGCTTTCAAAAGCATTCTACGTAACATCATTTGACATGTATTATATCAATTATTAGAACTAATGAAATGGTATGTAAAGAGCGTCTATGTAAATCCTCGCAGAAAGTTAGATTGTTTGATGAGAAACACAGTAAATTGATAAGTGGCCCTAGGGAAAGTCCAACCAAAAAGGTTCCTTTATGTTCATCAGAAATGAGATATAACCAGTGGATCTAATTTTTGTGCAACGACTTAATGACAAAGGATGCTCATATTTTCATTCACCTTCTCTGTGCGGCAATTAGGATCACAGCTATGGTTGATAAAGCGTCCAATATTTCCTTTAGCAGATGCATCTATAACCTGTAAAAACAGAAACGTTAAGTTAAAGCTATCATAAAGAAATAGTTGGAAAAGTAATTCATACAAAAGGTCAATTTTGGTCAATATAGCATAAAGAGAAAAGGCTATGCAGGAGATTCGGATGGTTGATGATTAAACGAACAGGCCTGTTTACAAGAAACAACAAAATAACCATTTCATCTGCACAAGAAAATTGTTTGGGTAAAGGACAAGGGTTCAACGCCTATGCACGTTATTTTATAGGAAATAGTTCACATCATTTGCAATACAAAAAATGAGGGGAAAAACAGAAACAATAAGAACATTGATAAAATGAAGTTAGTATACTATTCCCACTCTTAAAATTATCCTTCTAAACTTACTGCGTTTGTTGTTACTTATCGGAATAGCAATTATAGATAGAAAGAAAAAAGACATGAGAAATTATAATCTAAGCATTTTCTGAGCTATCCACGTAAAAGTGCCTAGGAAACTCAGGATATTACTTGACTTGTAGTGTTTCTCTTTACTTGTTTCACTTTTCCTTTCCAAGCAAATATTCTTCTATTGTTTTTCCAATTATAACTCAAAAGTAATATATAATGATGCTACTCCACAATAACAAACATGATTTCCTCAATGACATGCTACTCAAAAAATCACTCTACCAAAGGATCAATAACTCGAGAAAATAGCAAACCCATAATAAGTCCAAACCTCACTGCCATTCAATGTCATGAAGTAGAAATGCTTGTGACCATCCAAAGCATACTTTTTTTGCCTTGCCTCATAAGCATTCATATCCAGCACCTGTTTTGAACCATAAATTGGAAAAAATGGATAAAAAATTGTACCAACAGAATATTTATGTAAAATAGGTACTATAAACAGGGACACAAGTACAGGAATTACAAAGATACAAATAAAATAGTGCTAGTCCTGAAAACATATGAATACCATTAGTACAAAATGGAAATCGTTGGTATTCATGTATAACCAATAAACATGGAACTTAAAAATGTTCGCGAGAAGTTCCAGAAACTAACAGTTGGAATTTTGAAGGCGTGATGCGTGAGAGGAAACTACATACAGTTGGGTGAGCAAATGACAAATCTGATAAACATCCCCAATAGTGAAACAACACTGGTTTCTAGTGTTGTTGATCTCTCCAACACACGTGAAAAAATGCCACTATAAAAGAAGGGTACCTGCTGTTTTGAATTCTGTTTCTAAAGGTTTTCAATTATAGTGCACAAAGCTCATATGCAAGCTCCAGTAAAGATGCAACTTAAATGAATGATAAAAGTCACGTTACAAGATCTATTGTGGGCATTTGTCAACAAGACAACACAAGGTTAAACTACAATTTCCACAGAAAACCTTGCTTCTATTTACAGGGTATTGCAGTATCTTCTGATTTGTTCAGGAGATTTCTTGCGACTACGAGAGCTTGATTTTATATTTTTTTTTAGTTTTAAACAAGTCAATAAATCTATTAATCAAGTTTCCTACTTAGAGATGTCTTGTACCTCTGACAGCTTTGGTTTTATTTCCATCAGTTTTAAGTCAATATATTTATTAGGCAGGTCCTGACTAGTAAACCCATAAATATTGAGTTAAGGTTTCGTTTTCTTTTTTCACTTTAACTATGTCTCTTTAGTTTTATCTTTTACTTGCAATTTCTGTCCAGAATCCACAACTTTTTTTGTCAAAGATCGCCTACCTCTTGTCTTTGTTAGAGACTATGAGTATTGGGTTAGGATTCCAGGATAGGATATGGTTAGGAAATATTCCATTTTTTATTTTCAAATTGTTGTTGTATTTTTAAATTATAAATGGTTGTTGGGAATTCGAGGTTGTACAACTCGGAACTCGGGGAGATCTCGGTCAGCTGACAAATGGGAAGTTTTGGGAACACGTGGAGATCTCGGCAAAACTCGTTTTCTATCCAAGAAATATATATATATAATGTTTATTAAAGAATAATAATAATAATAATAATCGTCAATCTCAAGCTTTATTGATGACAGTTGTTTAAAATACAATAAGGGCATCCCTTTATATAGGGAATACACATTACAAATAGGAAAGTAACTACTAATCCAAATTAGGAAACCTTAGTAATCCTGATTGACACCCCCCTCAAATTGATGTAGATCGACCAACGTCAAGTTGATTAAAAAAAATTGATAGGGTGACGGCACTTGACGGTTATGTCGGTAGACTGACGTTGATTAGGTATTTGAACTCGGAACTCGGAGAATTTGGAGACTTCACATGTGAGTTCAAAGTCCCACGTCGGAAGATTACTGGGTTAAGGAAGAGTTTATATACACATTGAATCCTAAACCTCATAGACTAGTCTTTTGGGTTAAATGTGCCTCTAATGTGTGTGACATTTTCTTGAGTGCTCCTCCTTGTAAGGCTCGGATCTACGCAACAATTTTGAAATGAGAGATAAGATTTATTGATGACTGTTGTTCATAGTACAATGAGGGCATTCCTTTATAGAAGGAATACACATCACAAATAGGAAAGTATCTTACTAATCCAAATTAGGAAACCCTAAATAGAAAACTTTAGTAACCCTGGCTTTATTGATGATTATTGTTTATAATACAATGAGGGCATCCCTTTATATAAGAAATACACATTACAAATAGGAAAGTATCTACTAATCCAAATTAGGAAAACTTAAATAGGAAATCTTAGTAACCCATATTGGCAATAATAAATCATTTTTAATCCAAAACTTGTAAATAATCACTAACTAATTAACAACCTAAAAACATATTCGCTCAATAATCAAAATTAAATATAAAACTAAATAATAACCTAAAGCTAAAACATATTAAGAAGAAATGAGTGCAATAGAAATGGAAATATGCCAAATCTATTGCCCATAAGAAAAAATAGTATTGTGGTAACATCAAAATAATAACTATGCCTTGATATCAGGTGGGTTCTGGTGTAATTCGGTCAAATGCCTGATCTAGGAAAACTAATGAAGGGAGTTAATTGGACATCAAATTTGAACCTCATAATCTATCTAACACCTAATTAAAACAACAGAGGCGGGACGGTATGGGAGGCGACGAACAGAGTGAGAGAGAAGTCGAGAGGGGTTTGCGAAAATGATGATTTGCGTAATAACCTAAAACCAAAACCAGGTTGACTTAGGTTAGACTGGTCACCAGATTGGATCAAAAGATTCATTTTGACCGAATTACACTGGAATTCATCGAATTTGACCGAATTGAAATTAAAATTGACCGCTTTGACCGAGATCGGGATTCTCGTCTCGGGGAGGTCTAAAATTCCGACATCTCGATCTCTGGGAGATTCATAACAATGGTTGAGATGAAAGAGCTTTCTCGTTAATCGAGCTCTCATCCTATTCAAATCTGAGCAATAATTCAATCCACAAACCCGGGACTGTATCAGTTTGGCTCATACATTGCTATGTAAAAAAATTTCCCAACCTACATAATAAATTATTAAGGAAATATATAAATACGCCAAAAATAAAAATCACAAGGAGAGCAATGTCAACAAGACTCTTGAAATACTATTTGAATAAATACTAGTAGATGCAGTGTATTAATGAATCTAAATTTAGTTATCCCTGCCATAAGAAGTTCTGTATAAAGAAAACATTTGGTGTATCTTCAATTAATTTAAGAAATGAAAGGCATGATGTCAAAGTTACCTCTCCAACATATTCAATAAGAAATTGTCCTTTGGTTACATTGTCAAGCAATTGCAGCCCATAACCTTTCTTCCCAGTTGGAAACCAGCGCATGTCAGCATACTGTCGTTTTTGAAACTGCAAATAGACAGTTGCGCTAAAGCAATGCCCTTAAAATATATAATGAAATTTATTACGATAAATACAACATTCAGCATAAAATAGATGGATTACTTGTTGATTTGAACAAAGGTCCCCACATGGGCAGGTGCCTCGAACACATTCAATGTTAAGCATGCGGTTAAGACATTCATCTCCACAGCCCATCCGGCCATCAAGAGGTGGTTTACAATGGCAGACCATAACCTAAAAAATTACAAAATGATTATATTAGTAAGAGATTCCTGAACTAGGCAGGCACAAGATACAACTGCGTTTGATGTGATATAATGGGAATAAAACATGAAAGACAACGTATCGCTGAAGTTCAAAAGAAATAGGAAATTGTATCAACTCAGAATATTACGAAGTAAAAGATAGGGAAAACGAATATAAATGGGTCAGTTGGTCAATACTAAAAGTAACAGATACAAGCATGATTGTTCTGTTTAATTGTAAGGAGGATTTGGCATCAGCAACATGATTGGGTAAAATGTCAAGGGCAAGAAAAAATATAGGTCTGGGAAAATGAGCATCACAGAAAGTTCAGGGTTCAAAACTGCAAAGAGGCCTGAAATAAGCAATTCAACTCATTTGACGTGATTAATTTTCCAGTCACATAAAGGATACAAGGCTAAGACCTCTTTTAGACATCAACAAAAACTCATTTAAGACAATAAATAAAGAGGAAAAAAAAGGAAAGCATCAATGGTGATGAGTAAGCATAAAATACAGAGAATCAAAAGACTTGTGATGCAAGAACACACAAACTTTTGTCTTTGACATGATATGCAGAATGCTATACTTCAATAATACAGCATTAGCATGCTATAACACCATCCCTTGTTTGCTCCACCATCCCCTCCACCCAAATAATCATCCACTTCTCACCTCCTAATTAATCAATAATTCATGAGTAAATAGAGATAAAAACTGGGTCACGTTTGAACCTCGTCAATGGTCTGGTTTTTACGGTTCCGATGCAGATACTCGTTATGAGGAATACAAGTAAATGAAGCTGGTTGAGGTACTGCAACAAATCACCCAAAAAGATGTCACCATGGGAAAAATAAGGGATCCAAAGCCCAGTCATGCTTCAAGCTTGGAATCAATTTAACAACTCTTCTATTTACTAATAGATGTGAAATACCTTTCCCAGGCCTACAATCAAGATCCTTGTCATGTTTACGGCCATCAGAAGCATCTTCTTCACCAGAAACATCCGATAACTCCAACTCGGCATTTATGTCTGCATTTGACTTTTCTTGAGGAATTGAACAGTCAGCGAGAACTTTATCCATGTTGTCCTTACAAATCCTTGAAAAATAAAACAGTACGACCATACCGAATCGAAGGCATTAGGTAGTTCCAGAAAGGAAAAGCAAATGATATAGCGCACCCATTAGTAGAAACTGTATACATAACATCACTTAACTAGAAAACATAGTACTCCAAGGTATTTCTAAAGAAAGTGGACATTTATTTTGGAATGAAGGGGGCAGCAAAAACAAATTCTAACAATCTTGGTGGTGACCATATCTAACCCACGTAGCGAATCGAATAGTGACCAGACTAGCAGGAACCATTTTATGGAACTAAAACATATTTTTTTCATAACATCAATTTTCAAAGCTAAGTAAAATTGGAGCAACATAAGTTGTATAATAGTATTGTACAGTCTCCACATTGAAAGAACTTTAAAACAATGAGAATATAATGTCTGAGAATGACTTGTGTACCATCTGCTATTTTCTTCGAGGGAATCTGCAAGGTTTGCTGATATACGCCTCCATTTATGACAATCATCGCAGCACACCCAAGCTTTACGCTGGGGTAAAATTTGCTCCCCAAGACCATTTGATACTACATCCAAGTATGACACATTGACAGAATCAATATTGTCTATACTGTTTGTCATTCCAAGATCATTTACCATGTTATTTCCTATGAAACAAATTCATGTGAAATTAGAAGCAACCTTTTGATTTGTACTGTGAAAAACCATAAAATAAGAGACAATATAAAATCAAAGAGAAAGAGACAAAACTGCTGAATCAGAAAAAAATGATTCTTTCACAAGTAACGAAAAGGAGGAAAGATAACATGGGCAGAAACCCGTAGTCATTATATACCTGTTTCTGGGGGACCTTCCACTTTGCATATAGCCTCATCAGAAGCATTTTTTGTAACTTCAATCTTATTACCTGATTTCCTTTGGTTTTCCCTTTTTCTATAAGCATTTCCCTTTTTGTTCCTGGCTGAGTCAGAATCTTTAGACATACCCTTGCTCCCTCCACCAGATTTAGAACATTTAGAAAGTGTGTGGCCCTTAGTCTTAGTGGAGGGGATAATATTTTTAGAATCCAGTGATTCAGGTAATCTGAGGCCAACATCAGTGTTGCAGGGTGTCTTATCTTCACTATCATTTACTATTTTTAAGACATTTCTACAATCCCCAACTACTCCCTCTGTTGACAAAGGCATTGGTTCTGTTGAGAATTCCTTACTGCTTGATAAGATGCATGCATCAGCAGGGCCGGACAAAGTTAAGGTCTCCCTGGAGACGGAACATATTCCCACTTTTTGTCTGCATTCACTAGTGTTCGATGGAATAACTGTATTTATGCCTTCTTGACCAGGAGATCCATCTCCTCGACTACTATTTCTTCTTTTATAGTTCACATTCTCGAGATCAGAAAAACCTTTGGAGATCAAAACAGAATCATGCAAGTCTTCGTGACATCTTGAACCAATTTCAGCATCTTGAAGTAAATTAATGATTTCTGAATCAGGTGAAGTTCCAGGATCAGTATTTACATCTCCCCCATAATCCGATGAAGAAATCCCAAGGTAACATCCAGCAGTTACTCCTGCTGACTTTTCTGAAATCGAACTATCTGGGTCCTTAACCGCGAGGTGTACTTCCAGGTCATCATCACGGTACTCTCCAGTTCCTCCTTCACAATCCACTGAAGAATCCCCAGAGTTATGTTGTTCAATCTCATCGTTCCCCATCTTATCTTCGACGTGGTTGATTAATTTAGAAAATCCAGGCATCGTTCCAAAGACTGTCTCAGTTCTAAATTCATTAGCAGTAGCAGGAGCAGAGGTATCAACCACAGCCGGAATCATAACATTCAGACATTTTTCAATAACTTCCTTCCCCAACCTGACCTTCAAACGAATACAGCTAGATGAAGCACAAGAACTCTTCACTAATCTTTTTGAGTTTCCATTTTCACGGACCTTATTTCTTTTAGCATTTCCTCGGCTTCCATTAGCTTTCTGCAATTCCTGACTCTGCACTTCACTAAAATTGAGTTCACTATTCTCTTTAAAAGCTTTATTGACATTTCCTAGTACTCCCCATACAGAAGAACGAGGCGGTTTGGAGACACAACTTCTCTTCCTTCTAGCACTGTTGAAGGAAATCTCCATATTTTTATCTGGGTATCGAATTTTGGCTGTCTTAGGACATTTCCTAGTGATGTGTTTAGTCTGAGTCTTATCCATTGGTTTGTGTACTCGACTGCTTCTTCGTGAAAATGATGGGACAATGGGAGAGTATTTTGTTTCAGAACCAAAATTAACTCGTGAATCATCTCTACCTTCAATATCCATTGGCTTCGAACACTCCGCTGAGTTGCTAGAATTAATAGCTACAGAAAGACCCAGCATATCTAGCCTCCTTGCTGAACAAATATTTTCAGTAGCAAGCTCAAAAGAATTAGTGTTTAAATCACATATATTTTCTGTTATTAGTGACGGTACATAGCTATAGCATTTAATTTCAGGACAAATGTCAACTCCTGAATCATCTATGTCCTCATTGTCTATCTGTCCAAAACATTGCAATGAGTTAAAAACAGCAGCGAGATCCTCTCCAGAAAGATCAGGCATATCTGGAGTCCCTGAACAATTGTCTACAGCATCAAACATCCGACACGACTGCAAGAAGTCTGGTTCCACAACAGCACTTTTGACAGCTACCCCAACAGAACTTATGCCTGCTGCGCATACATTTTCTTCAGCCAATGATGCCAAGACACCCGAGCATTTGGTTTCAGAAGCACAATCAACTCGCTTATCAGCTCCTCCTTCATTATCTGCCTCCCCAGAACACTCAAGTAAGCTGCTAGAATTAACAGCAACAGTAGTGTCCTCTCCGGAAGGTTTTGTTGTATCTGGCATCTTTGAAGAACAATTATCACTAGGGTCAAGTTGCTGAGTTGGCCAGGAAAAAAGTGCTTCCTCCGCATCACTTCCAGTAGGAATCTCAAGAGAGCGTGTATCTACAGTACTAACATTTTCTTCTATTGGAGTTATATCCTTCGGACCTATGGTTTGGGTGCTCACATTTTCTTCTATTTGTGATATTAGTCCGTTCTGGAAGACCTTCGTTTCAACAGAAGTGTCGCTTTTCTCTTCACCAATCCCCATGACACTCCACTGAGGAATATTTAAGACCCTGACCAATCTTCCTCCCACCCTAAAACAGCAGGGTTAATAATTTGAAGCTTGTTGTGATTTAGTTGGTAATTTAACGTGGGCTAGTTTATTATAACAAATTACTACATAAACTGGAAACTAACATGAAAATCTCACCAGAGAAATTCTCAGGGCAAAGATCCTGGGGGCAACCTCCAACAAATGTCACTAGCAACGTTTTCTGATACCGACGCCAGATCCAGAACCAGGACAGCCCGGAAACAATATTACCTGTAACAATGCCGGCGTCAAAACCTACCAGGAATAGCCAAATCTAGCAACGCCTCAGCCGCTTCCTACTGCGCGGCCGTCGTCACCTATCCTCGCAGCCACCACCGCTGCAGCTTCCTCCGTCGTCGACCTCCAGAGAGCTACTCCGCGACAAAAACACTGAAACAAAATCGTCAGTAAATGTGAAGGGGCGGAATTGAGAAATGTCAAAACAGGAGAGGACAAAATCCACACGGGAAAAACCCTAGAAACCGCATTCTCTCAGCTCGATCAAAACCCTAACTCCACAGTTCCAGAATCCGCAAAACCAATGCAGACACACAGAATCACTACAAAGGAACCAGAAAATTACCTCCGCGGAGACGAGATTGAGCACCAGAAACAGAGGTAGAGAGCTCGTAATTGGCTCCTCTTTTCCTTCTCTCTCCACAAAAACTCGTATCTGCAAATCTCAGCGTTCCAATGGAGAAAACGAGCTCGGTGTTTGTCTGTGAAACGGTTTCGGAGGAGACAGAAAAGAGGAAAATAAAAAGGGTCCGACCGGGAAGAGATAGATTATCAAGTTCATGTTGACATTTTTACCCTTACTCGTTTTGAGCAACAGTTTGTGTTTCAACTGGCAGGTGCAAGGGTAATGTTGTCATTTTGTATTCGTTATTATCGTGCCAATTATTGATTTCCTAATGATTTTATAGCTCAGAGAGGGAATAAACCATATCTGGGCACCCATTTACAGAGGTGAGCATTTTATAATCGAAATCAGATTCGAACTATCGAGCTAGATCGCAGACTTTATGGGTTTAAACCATGTTCTTTTTATTTGCTTCAAAATCTATCAATTGGGATTCAAATGTTATTCTTGGTCTCAAATGTTATTCTTAAAATTGGTCATAAAAACAGACACAAGTTCGTTAGAAGTTTGAATTAGAACTGTTGATACGTTTGTTGTTGGTTTTATTTTTAGGTAATACAAAAGATGTCGAGCATCTAGTCAAGAAGAATGTCAAGTAGTTAGTCTCAACATTCTGCGTGACATTTGTGGATCGCACCAGAGAAAAGTTTCCTTAAAACAGAAAACCAATTGCGATTGGAAGACTGGAGGATCTCTAGCGTGTACAAGACTTTAGGGAAGTCTTGTGTGAGTCATAATGCTAAATATACTCCTGCCGTGATAGAGACTCTGCAAAGATATCGGCGTAAGGGAATAAGGAAACCGAAATCAATTAGGTTAAGGAAACCCTAATTGGTTCGAGGGTTATTTGCATCTGCTATAAAAGCCAAAGGCTCCACCCTTAGCAACGTGCGTATGTGTAAGGAGACCCCGCGAGTGTGATTCCCTGAGAGATCTTGAGCGCGACTCCTTGTAGTTTCTTCGGTAAATACAAAAAACTCTTAGACGTGCAGGACTGGCGGGCTAAGAGGTTATGTGTTCCCCGAAGGACGATTGTGTATTACTACCAGAATTGGAAGATCAAGTGTGAGTGATTGAGGGTTTCATGTGAATGCGTGATTGAAGGATCACGCACAAGAGCTTAAACAGCGACTTGTAAACATCCGAGCAGTGCGAGACTCGTAGAGCGGAATCAAGTTGGAGGCTTGGATTCAGGGGGAGTCCCTGAGATAGATTTGCACTAGGAAAGGTAGCATAAAGTAGTGGTTTGTGTGATAATCACCGATACTTGTATGTTTTGACTTCTTCCATTATAGTGAAATCTTTCCACTGGTAAAGCACCCCCAGACGTAGGTGAGTTGCACCAAACTGGGTTAACAATCTTGTGTGTCGCTATCTGCTCTTTGCTCTTTATATTGTGTTTGTCCGAATATGTTTAACTGACAAGTTGTTAAGAACATTGTCTTAACATTATTTTTGACATCTTGTATAACTGTTATAATCAGAATTTCAATTGGTATTAGAGGAGGCACCTGGAACTTTAGGTGAGATCTTAGGAGACAATTCTGATTGACAAATATGAACAACGCTAGAGAAGGAGGATTAGTTAACCGTCCACCGATTCTGGATGGGAGCAACTATAGATATTGGAAAGCCCGTATGTGCGCCTTCTTGAAATCGATCGACAACAAGACCTGGAAGGCTGTGGTAAATGGCTGGAGCGCCCCGTGCTATCAAGATACGGATGAAAATTTCACAAATCCCAAACCTGAGTCAGAATGGACCGATGCTGATGAAGAAGCAGCTCTAGGAAATTCCTGAGCCCAATGCAATTTTTAATGGTGTGGACAGAAACGTGTTCAGATTGATCAACACATGCACTATTGCCAAAGGAGCATGGGACATTCGGACTGTTGCATATGAAGGAACCACAAAGGTACGAGAACAAAAGCTTCAGTATTACAACGAAGTTTGAGACACTTGTCATGAAGGAAGACGAAGTTTGAGGCACTTGTCATGAAGAAAGACGAAACTGTGGTTGAATTCAATGTGCAAATTCGAGACCTTGCCAACGAATCTTACTTTTTGGGTGAACCAATGATAGATGAGAAACTAGTGAGAAAGACCCTAAGAGCCCGGAATTCAAGGTTTAAGATGAAGATAACAGCCATTGAAGAGTTCCACGACCTCAAGACCGTTCCCTTTGATGAACTAATGGGTTCTCTAATGACGTATGAGCTGTCTCTACCAAGCACTGGACAGAAAAATAAAGGAGTGACTTTCAATAGCTCCATGTCCAAGCATGTTGAGCAAGAACATTCAAACCAGGAAGATGAAATCGACGTTACCTTAGCTTTGCTAGCAAAGAACTATAACCAGGTTATGAAGCGGTTCAACAGAATGTCTGGGGAAAATGTCACAGCAAATGACTGGAAGAATGTCACAGCAGATGTCAAGAAGGATGTTCCACAGAAAGTTCAACGAAGAGGAAACTTTAACATGGACAATAAAGCTAATGAAGTAACTAGTGACGGTAGAAGGTATCAATGTCATGAATGTGAAGGGTACGGACACTACCAGAGGGAATGTCCTAACTTCTTAAAGAAACAAAAGAAGGGCTATAATGTTACCATGACCGATGAAGAAACCGATGATAGTGAAACAGAAGAAATAAGTAACTTTGTAGCTTTCACTGCTTCTACTTCGTCCAGCAAACCTGATCATTCTGCTAAAGTTAGTGACAACATACAAGACTTGTCACCGGATGATGAGTGGAACGATGATCAGCTCAACGAGGCTTACTACATTCTCTACACAAAATGAATTGAAGAATCCTAAATTCTAGACAAGCAAGCTGCTCAGATTATCACCCTCACAAACGACAAGACTAGAATGCTGGAGACTATCATCGAGCTAAAACAAGAGGTCACTCGACTCAATGGAGAAATAGAACAAATGACCAAGGCGGTTAAAATGATGAATCCCAGCTCAGAGAGCCTAGACAAAATATTGTCAATAGGAAAGCAGGCCAGAGACACAAGGGGACTTGGATATACTCATAATGGCTCATAATCCGAAACCAAGTTTGTTCCACAACAATCCCCAACTGAAGAGAAGGTGAAATAATCTCACGACATCCCTCTCGACAAACGTCTGCCCAACACAAGCAAGGACGTCTTAGCTCAATCGACCACCATCCAAGTGGTCTACCAATGAATCACGATGGACCTGTAATTATTGTGGAAAGAAAGGTCATATCAAACCTTTTTGCTATCATCTTAATGGAAAGAGACCATCCCCCCACTCAAAATGGATAGCTCGAAGCCATTTTCAACATTGCGATCTAAAGCCTAGACAGATCAAATGGAGAGTGAAAGGCAAGACATACCAGGCCAACATCGCCTATACCACCGTGTGTGCCTCAACCAACACAAACTGGTACTTTGACAGTGGATGCTCATGCCATATGACAGGTACACGAGACTTCTTGACAAACATCAAACCATACACCAACTGCCATGTAACTTTTGGTGATGGGGTAAAAGCTCGTGTCATTGGCAAAGGAAAACTCAAAGGTACTTGAGTATCTTGTTCGACAGAAGCTTTGCTAGTCGAGGGACTCAAAGAAAATCTCATAAGTATCAACCAACCGTGTGATCTAGATCTTTATGTTAAATTCACTCGTGAAGAATGTTCGGTGAAGAATGTCGAACAAGATGTCGTAATGCAAGGGATAAGGTCACAAGATAACTGTTATCTGTAGACCTCTGTCACAAGCAACAAGGGTTCTAAGTGCTTAATTACCAAGGCAGAAGAGACCAAATTATGGCACCGGAAACTCGGACATCTAAACCTCCGAAGCATGCAAAAGGCCATCTCTAAACAGGCCATCGTCGGAGTGCCAAACTTGAAAATCGTCGAAGGAAAAATTTGTGGAGAATGTCAAATAGGAAAACAAACGAAGATGTCGCACAAGAAGGTGCAACATATTACTACCTCACGGGTCCTAGAACTACTACATGTCGATCTCATGGGATCTATGCAGGTTGAGAGTCTAGAAGGAAAACGATATGTGTTCGTTTGCGTTGACGATTATTCAAGGTACAAATGAGTTGATTTTGCTCGAGAGAAATCTGACATTTTTTCTATTTTCAAGAATCTATGTGTTCAAGTTCAACGAGAAAAGGGGGACCGAATCGGGAAAATAGTCCGCCTACGTAGTGACAATGGGAGAGAGTTTGAAAACAGCAAATTTGCAGACTATTACAACTCCGAAAGCATATTTCATGAGTTCTCTGCTCCAGTAACTCCTCAACAAAATGGGATCGTCGAGCGCAAGAACCGAACATTGCAAGAAATGGCTCGAGTTATGATGTTGGCTCAAAACATTGCTACTCATTTTTGGGCAGAGGCACTTAAGACCGCTTATCACATTCACAATCGAGTCACACTACGTCCAGGTATGTCTGTCACTACTATGAACTCTGGAGGGGAAGAAAACCAAATGTCAAGTACTTTCACATTTTTGGGTCAGTATGCTATATCTTAGCTGACAGGGAACCGTGACAAAAGTTTGATCCAAAGAGCGATGAAGGCATGTTTCTTGGATACTCATGGAACAGTCGGGCATATCGAGTTTACAACAAACGCACCAAGAAAGTGATGAAGTCAATTAACGTGGTAGTCAATGATGAATGGGTAGATGTCCAGCCAAATGTTCCTGAAGAAGACGAAGTACTCCCGACGTTTGTGCCTAAATATGTTAGGAAAAATGTTGCTGACAAACATGAGAACCCGGATGTCAAGAAAAATTTCAAGGACAAAGTAGATGACATCATTAGCAATGAAGGAGAAGCTCCTGTAACCGGACAGAAAAACCCATCTAGAAAGATCCAGGCAAATCACCCAGCATCTGGAATAATTGGAGATATTGATGAAGGTATGCGTACTCGTCCTAAAGCCCCCATCAGCTACAGGGATATGATAGGCAATGTATGTTTTGTTTCAATGATCGAACTGAAGAATGTTAACGAAACCATCGAAGATGAATACTGGGCTAATGATATGCAAGAAGAGCTCGTCCAATTTGAGAAGAATCAGGTCTGGGAACTGGTGCCTAGATTAGAGAATGTCAATATCATCGGTACAAAATGGATTTTCAAAAACAAGTCGGATGAGCATGGAAACGTCACGCGCAACAAAGCAAGGCTGGTCGCTCAAGGATATACACAAATCGAAGGCATGGACTTTGATGAGACATTCGCACCAGTGGCTAGACTTGAAGTAATAAGACTACTACTAGGGATCGCGTGCCATTTAAAAATCAAGGGATAATCTCAGCTAGCTACAGCTAGTTTGACGCCATTCTCACGTAACTACAACTAGTTTATTTTTTTCACTTGAGAACCCAGCTAGTTTTGGTAAATATCACCTAGCTACATTTTCCGTTAGTTTTAACTTAACACCGTCAGTTTTTGTTGCAAAATGACCAAAATGCCCCTGAGAGTTATCCAAAGGGATATTCTCAGTTAGCTACAGCTAATTTGATGTCATTCTCACATAACTACAGCTAGTTTATTTTTGGGTAATTATAGTTTGCCCATACTAGGCTGGCGCGATTTGCAGTTTGCCCATACTATGATAAAAAGTTCAAAGTAAGATACGCTAATTACATTTTTTTTTGCAAAATTAACGGTTCCATCCAAATTTGGACAGAAACCTAAATTTTTTTTCAAAAAGACGAAAATACCCCTTCAGCTGGTTCTACTTGGACCAGAAATAAACCAGAATTGATTTCTGGTTTATTTAATTGGACTGGTTCTATATTAAATTATATAATAATAATAATAATAATAATAATAATAATAATAATAATAATAATAATAATAATAATAATAATAATAATAATAATAAATGATTAATTAAAATAATAAAAATAATAAAAATTATATATTGAAACTTTTGAATATCATAACTCTTTCATACGAGCTCCGTTTCGGGCTCGTAGTATATCAAATCGAAGAGAATTGGAAGATCAACAACTTTGAAAAAATACAATTTTGTTTATATATTATTAATAATTAGACCCGGCTGACATTAATAACTACATTCAAAATAAAAAATATATAAACAAAGAGTTAATATACTACAAGCCCGAAACGGAGCAAACTGTAATTAACCCAAAAATAAACTAGCTGTAGTTATGTGAGAATGGCGTCAAACTAGTTGTAGCTAGCTTAGATTATCCCTTTGAATAACTCTTAGGGTCATTTTGGCATTTTGCAACGAAAACTGACGGTGTTAAGTTAAAACTGACGGAAAATGCAGCTAGGTGATATTTACCAAAACTAGCTGGGTTTCCAAGTGAAAAAATAAACTAGTTGTAGTTACGTGATAATGGCGTCAAACTAGCTGTAGCTAGCTGAGACTATCCCGAAAATCAAGTTGTTCCAAATGGACGTAAAGAGCGCATTCCTAAACGGATATCTCAATGAGGAAGTCTATGTTGCACAACCAAAGGGATTTATAGACCTACACTCTCCCGAACATGTTAATAAATTGAGAAAAGCACTCTATGAACTGAAGCAAGCACCTAGAGCGTGGTACGAGTGGTTGACAAGCTTTCTAATCAAGAGTGGCTACACTAGATGGGGAGTTGATAAAACCCTGGTCATAAAAAATGAGGATGGAAAGCTGATGATTGCCCAAATATATGTTGATGACATCGTCTTCGGCGGAATATCAAGAAAAATGGTGGAACATTTTGTTCAACAAATGCAATCGGAGTTTGAAATGAGCATGATCGGAGAACTTAATTTTTTCCTAGGGTTTCAAATCAAGCAGATGGACGACAACATTTTCATCTCTCAGGCAAGTACGCAAGGAACATAGTGAAAAAATTTGGATTGGAAAAGGCCTCTCACAAGCGAACCCCTGCCGCTACACATGTCAAACTCACAAAGGACGACTCCGGGGATGCTGTCGACCAGAGCATGTATAGAAGCATCATTGGCAGCCTCCTCTACCTCACTGCAAGTCGACCTGATATAGCCTATGATGTAGGAGTATGTGCACGATTCTAAGCAAACCCTAAAGTAAGTCACTTAACCCAGGCCAAAAGAATAATCAGGTATATCGCTGACACTGCTGATCTAGGTCTTCTATACACTTTCGATACGTCCTCCACCCTTGTTGGATACTGTGATGCAGATTGGGTAGGTAGCACTAATGATAGGAAAAGCACGTCCGGAGGCTATTTCTACCTAGGTAATAATCTTATATCCTAGTCCAGTACAAAGCAGAACTGTGTCGCTCTATCAACTGCTGAATTGAAGTACATAGCTACGGGAAGCAGTTGTACACAACTTCTGTGGATGAAGCAGATGTTGGTCGAGTATAATGTCAAGCAGGATGTTATGACATTATACTGTAACAACGTGAGCGCTATCAGCATCTCCAAGAATCCGGTCCAGCATAGTAAAACCAAACACATCGATATTCGACATCATTTTATTCGTGAGTTGGTTGAGAATAAGAAAATTGTTCTAGAATATCTCCACACCGATAAGCAACTTGCTGATATATTCACAAAAGCCTTGGATGTGAATCTTTTTGAAAGCCTAAGGTCGTCACTTGGGTCGTGCGCTATGGAGTTATGATAAGGAGGAGTTATAGGTGGGTACCCTCTCTAAAACGACATAATAAATCCCAACTGACCGGCGGCTCGAACAATGGCTCTATCGAGAGCATGAAGAATAGGAATCAGCAAAACAATGGTGGCTGTAAATCTCGGGATGAAGAAGCGTCAACCAGCAACAAGTTATTCAGTGTGTGCATCTATTCTAAGAGGGAGTTATTCGGCTCGAGTTCTTGTGCCTAAAGTATAGTGTCTATGGCTACTTTTTGAGTCAAGTAGGGGGAGAAATTAGATGATGAAGTCTGAAGATGATGAAGTTTGAAGAAGTGAAGTGCAAGACTAGATGCAAGCAAACGAAAGGCAAATGAAGATGAAGTCAGAAGTGAAGTGCTTGCCTAAAAATAGCCAAAGGGAGAGATTGTTGTTACGTTTGTTGTTTGCTTTATTTTTAGGCAATACGAAAGATTTCGTGCATATAGTCAGGAATGATGTCAAGCAATTGTTGGGTCCCGGGGCATCCTAATTACGTTCATGGCAGCGGAAGCAACCTATAAACCGCCCCTAACCTGCGCAAGATCGACTACCAAGTTAGATCCTTAGGAAATCGAGTTTTTGGGTTTTACCAGAATCTGCCCGGCAGAACACCGAGACTTTGAAAGCTCTATATCTCGATCTACAGATCTCCAATTGCTTCGGTTCTTTTTGGAGATTAAACCTCAGCCAATTCCCTACATCTTTTGTGTTTTTCTCTAAACCCAGTTCGGACGAGAAGACCTCCGTCTGGAGCAAAACATTTTTCCCGTCTCGCTGGAAAGACTCTGCGGACCAGTCTGCTTCTCGGCCTTGTATCTCCTAAATAAGCGCTCTTTTTGAAAATCAGTATTTCACAAAAGTTGTAGCCCTTGGACTTATCTTTCCAACGCCGCAAGTTTCAGGTCAATCGGAGCTCGGACGAAGCGGCTATGGCTCACGCATTGTCGGTCATCGGAACTGGACAAGCTGGACAGTTTCTCCATTTTGCATTTAGTCTTCGTTGAATCGATAAAGAAGAACGTTCGGATCTTCTTCTCTAAAGCAAGTCCACACCAAGGGGATGATCTTGATGATCCCTCACTTAATTGCCTACTAGACCAATTAAATGAAGAACAAGAGAGCAAAGAGAGGAGAGAGTGTTGTGAGAGTTGTGTGATTCTTGAATTAATGAATGAATGCTAGATATTTCAATTCATCATCCAACAAGTATGGGTCAAAAGTGATTGGCATGGGCTTAAAGGTGCTTTAACCCATACCCCTTAAATCACTCACCTCTTAATCCACAATCACCAACTAAGCATGGTGTTGTGTGGCCCCCACACATGGACCCACCATGTGGGCCGGCCATGAGGTCTTGTTGGGCCCTTAATGGGCCGGCCATGAGGCTTCATGGGCCGAGCCCAATGGGCCCTCCCGTGTTGTCTCATGCCGTGTCCAAAAATCGCCCGACCCTTTTGTCGTCACTTATCAAACAAAGTCCGACGCGATATCGACGAAAAACTCAATTTTTCTCGATTCGCTAATTATTCTCTCAAACCGAACCTATGGCACAAAACCTCCAGTTTTGTCCATATATTACTCCTCAAGAAACATCAATATTTCCTTGTCTCAAGTTATCCGCCTTGTATGTGTGTGACCCTCTAGGCTCATGCCACCGTTGGCAGATCGGCGCAAAAGATCGCTCTTGCCCGATCCATCATAAGTGGTCTCTAGTAAAACATTATGATTACCCAAGGTGCATGATGATCGATGATTCGACTTAACCTTTGTGCGTACAAGTCACCATCCTGTTATCTCTAGATATCCCGATTGATCACAAGGCATAGAGTCGTCTCCCTTGTTCAATCAATCATTGTTACTTGATATGCGAGATGGCTGAGAACTGATAACCCGTATCATTGGCATGGCCATGCTCTTTCTCTCAGTCAGTCTCCATCAAGAGGCCTTCTAACGGATATCTTTCCCATACCGTAGTATGAGGGATAAATCCCTTAGCCGTCTTTCGTGTCACTCATGCAACCCGTTCCGCCACCCAATCATGCCCTTTATAGCAATCCTTTTACAGAAAGCGTTTGCGCAAGTTAAAGCCGTATGTTCATTGCATAGTGATCACAAAGACTCCTTGGTCTAAGGATGCCATGACAAGCTATCGCATTTGAATATGTTTATGGCTTAATCTATGAAAACACTATTCAAAGCGGGTCGTCCGATATCAATCACCTCATGATATCTATGATATGGTTCCAGGATCCCTCATCCCTATGACAAGTAGAACTACGTCATTAAGAACCATCCTCATACTGGTCGCTTCTTAGGAAGCATGTTTTGACCAGGGACTCGTTAAGTGTGATCCGTACAGATTTATGGTTCTACTACTTTAGTGGTCATAAATCAGATCATGCTTAACATATTACTTCAACACATAAGTAATACAAAGCCGTTTTATATATATGTTACAAACGATGATAATGTACATAGACGTTTACAGGCTAATAGCAATTGGACTAGGGCACAAATGCTATCAATCTCCCACTTGCCCCTAGTTCCAATCTAAGTCCCAGTCTATACCCATTGACCTAACATGTTTATCATGTTTTGCTCGTGGAAGAGCCTTGGTCAAGGGGTCGCGGATGATGTGATACTTTCTGAGTACATGTTTGGATCTGTCATGTGCCCTGGGTTCCTTAGCTTGCGCAATGGCCCCGGTGTTGTCACAATATAAGTCTACTGGGTTAGATGGGTTTTTAATTACACCTAACCCAGCCATGAAACTCCTGATCCATACAGCCTCTTCTCCCGCTTCGGATGCGGCAATGTACTCAGCTTCGGTCGTAGAGTCGGCAATGGTGTCCTGCTTCTTGCTCTTCAGCTGAAAGCTCCACCGTTCAACATAAACATATAACCCAACTGACTTTTTAAGTCATCGGGGTCTGTCTGGAAAACTAGCGTCAACATATCCTTTGACGACTAGATCATCATTTCTTCCCCCGTATACAAGAAAAGCGTCTTTGGTTTTTCTCAAAAATCGAGAATCGCCTTGACGGCAATCCAATGTTCCTCACCGGGTTCGGACTGATGTCTACTGGTACAGCTTAGGGCAAACGAGACATCCGGTCTCGTACATATCATGGCACACATTATGGACCATATAGCCGAAGCATATGGTATCTCATTCATTCTTGCTAGCTCTACAGGTGTCTCAGCACACTACTTCTTGCTTAGCTTTATGCCATGACGCATGGGCAGCAGTCCTTTCTTTGAATCTAGCATCGAGAATCTTCTCAATATTTTGTCTATGTAGGTGCTTTGACTTAAGCCCAAGACCCGCTTGGCACGGTCTCTATATATCTTGATCCCCAAGATGTAAGAGGCCTCGCCTAAGTCCTTCATTGCGAAACACTCACCTAACCAAGTCTTTGTTAAGAGCAAGGTAGGGACGTTGTTTCCAATGAGCAGTATGTCATCAACATAAAGCACCAAGAAGACTACTTTGCTCCCATCTGCCCTTTTATATATACGCAAGGTTCATCATCGTTCTTGATGAAGCCAAACTGTTTCACAACTTCATCAAAACGTTGATTCCAACTCCGAGATGCTTGCTTCAAACCATAAATTGATTTGAGCAACTTGCAAATCTTTCCCTTATTCTTAGGATCCTCAAAACCCTCAGGCTGGGACATATAAACGTCCTAAGCTAACCTTCCGTTGAAGAAGGCGGTTTTGACGTCCATTTGCCATATCTCAAAATTGCTACGGCAAGTAGAATGCGGATAGATTTGACCATAGCTACTGGAGAAAAGGTCTCTTCATAGTCAATTCCGTGGATTTGCCTATAACCTTTTGCTACCAGTCTTGCTTTATAGGTCTGAGGTTTGCCATCCATGTCCATCTTTATTTTAAAGATCCATTTACACCCAATGACTTTTACGTCAGGGGTTTGATCCACCAAGTCCCATACTTGATTATCTGACATGGATTGCATTTCTTCCCTCATGGCTTCCAGCCATTTCTCAGAGTCGGTTCCGTCCTTATTAACTGTAGCTATTGGTTCTTGCTCAACGACTACTTCTGGTGGGTCGTCCAGTGGTTCCTGAGTGACCATCTCATCTAGAAATTCATTAAGATGAACAGCCCTCCCACTGACTGTCTTGGAAATAAATTCTTTTTCCAAGAATGTCCCACCTCGATTATGAATGCGGCCGTTTGCAGAGCGTAACCCCAGAAGGAGATTGGGAGATCAGTGAGACTTAACATCGATCGAACCATATCAAACAATGTCCGATTCCTTCGCTCGGACACACCATTGAGTTACGGTGTTCCTGGCGGAGTCCACTGAGATAGTATTCCACTTTCTGTAAGAAACTCTTCGGATAAGTATTCTCCACCCCGATCAGAACGGAGTGCCTTGATACTTTTTCCGAGTTGGTTTTCTACTTCAGTCCTAGACTTCTTGAATTTATCAAAGGCTTTGGACTTATGTCTTATGAGATAGACATAATCATATCTACTGAAATCATCAGTAAACGTGATAAAGTAGCCTAAACCACATCTGGCTGGTGTACTCATTTGGTCCACATACGTTTGAATGTATTTGACCTAATAGATCACCTGCCCTCTCACCTAAACCAGTGAAGGGCGTTTCAGTCATCTTGCCCATTAAACAAGCTTCGCATCTATCAATCGTTTGGTATTCGAATTGACTTAGAAGTCCGCGCTTATGAAGCGCTGAGATGCGTTTCTCATTTATGTGACCTAGACGACAATGCCAGATTAGAGTTTGGTCTAAATCATTAGCTTTAAACCTCTTAGGTAGAACAAGGTTAACAGAACCCACGGCAGTTGCGGTAACTCTCACGTTGTTCCCAACTCTTAGGTCCACCTCGCTTTCCCCATATCTCTTCTACTATTCTACACTTGTATATCCGTACAGACATGAGACTCAGCTCTAGTGTCTAGTACCCAAGTATTTATCGTAGAAAGATATAGCTCTAATGGAATACCTGATGAAGTAGCGGCCCCACCGCCCTTCATCTGATCCTCCTTCAGCTGCTGACAGTCTTTCTTCTAGTGACCAGGCTTTTGGCAGTAGAAACAGACCGACTCCTTTGCCTTCCCCTTGCCTTTTACGGGCATGGAAGGTTTAGGAACAAATGGTCTGATCTTCCTTGCCAGGTGCATTGGGCCTTTACCCTTGCCACCACCAGCTTTGAAGATGGATCCCTTCATACGTAGGACGTGTGGACCTACGGAGCTGCCTGCTGACATCTTGCAGGCAATGAGTTCTCGGAGAACAATGTATTTTTCAATACGTACTTTCTCTTTGAACATATCCTTGATCTGCGCAAACATTGCAAACGGATCATGGGATAGCTCCATAAACTGCTTCTGGAGGTCCGCCTCCATGCAGCCCAGCATGACACACGCAACGTCGATAGAGTCGTTAAGGTGTTTCTGGTACGCATCCTTAACGACCCTCGTTGCGTTGGCAGCTGGCTCCACCGGGATAGCCTTATCAAGGACGTACTCCCTGTGTTCCAACTTTAACACAAGTCGTAAATTTCTGTCCCAGTCTAGATAATTTGTCCCGTTGAGTTTACACTTTTCGAGTATAGTCCTCAACGACAAATTAGACGAGTTTGTTGAATTACTAGCCATTTCTACACGAAGAAAGTAAATTTAATCAGAAAAGTTGAATAAATTTACGAAGATCCGAATTAAACACCAACCATAAGATTCTAAGGTTTAGAATCTTAAACCAAGATCCCTTATTCGTCATTTGAAGTACGCTAAGGCGCACCGCTCCAATTGACTTATTTTGGTAGGACGTCCGTCCAATTACAACCCGTGTAACTCTTGGTCAGGGTATGTGCAAAAACACACGGCTTACCCTTCCGATGCCCCAGCTCGACCTCAGGCCAAGAATCGTGGTCGAGTCAACCAACCTTCACTAACGAGTTAACTTTGTGCAGATGCTCCGCTAAGGCGCACGACATCCCACAAATTTTACCATTCCCATCTAGAACCCATTCGATCGATGCTCCGCTAAGGCGCACGACACCGATAAAATGTTTCTACATGGGTGTGAATTTGGGTGGCATCTCACTTGACTCAAATTAGCTTGTAAATTGGTTGTGCTTAATAATTCGAAAGTATTTGGTACAATTACGAACCCGTCATCAACAACCCGTGTTGTGACGTTTCTAATTGTATTACATACTATCTTCATTTGAATCCGTCATTTGCAACCCGTGCAAACACATTTCAAATTTGAACTCATCAATCACAACCCGTGCGATGATAGTTCACAACGCTTTAAACATGCAAACAATTAAAGTTGATTTTAATCTTTGCATGTGAGGTGATGGCTTATAAACTTATAAGCTAATCATGCAAGCATGTTATTAATTAAATAATTCAAGCAAGCATTCATAAAGCGTTAAATATGCATTTTATAGCCCATCCTAAACTTAGGATTCTACGAGTCTTCACATATTCTCGTCTTTCTCATTCGGGCTCCCACTAGCTCTTGGACTTCCTCCAAGACCGTCATCGTGCTCGATTTTCCATCATTCTCGTCTTTGAGTAATAATTACAATTAATACTCGGTTCGTAGACCGGATAAAAAATAATTACACTTTATGGGCTCGAATAAAAGAATAATTACACGCTAACACTAACGGTATGCAAACCGTGAAAGGGATAAAATCTAATGGGCTACTAATGCATCATACATTTCATCACATCATCCAACATGTTATCACACAAACATGTTATCAAATAATATGCAATAATTCCGATTTTAATTTTGTCAAGTTGCTTGGTCGGGTTTATCGAAACTAGACCTTTTCGAAAAACGGTTTATCGAAACCGATTAAATTTTGAAAGTTTTCGAAATATTGGATCGCAGGTTCGTGACACGGATCAAACACCACGCACGAACCAAGTCGGGCCAAGCCAATGGGCCGAAGCCCCATTGTGCCGAGCCCAACTATGCACGGCCCGGTTTTGGGCCTTGGAAGGCCTAAACCGGCCTTGCCGCCACTCTCGGCCTCGCCCGAGAGTGGGAACGGGCTCGGTCACCGCCGGCCTCCCCGGCCTCCGGTGACCTCCGTTCGGTACCTCCAATCCGGCTCCCCGAGAGTCCCTTTTCGGACCCGACAAATCCAATAATTTCCGAAAAATTCCAAATTCAATATATTTTCAAAAATAACATATTTCATGCAAATATCCCAAAAAGCATTAAAATCATGTTATCAACAATTATGGCATTTGTATCATTACAAAACCGAAATAACATACAAGGATCTCGGAGTGGTAGACCGGCTCTGATACCACTGTTGGGTCCCGGGGCATCCTAATTACGTTCATGGCAGCGGAAGCAACCTATAAACCGCCCCTAACCTGCGCAAGATCGACTACCAAGTTAGATCCTTAGGAAATCGAGTTTTCGGGTTTTACCAGAATCTGCCTGGCAGAAAACTGAGACTTTGAAAGCTCTATATCTCGATCTACAGATCTCCAATTGCTTCGGTTCTTTTTGGAGATTAAACCTCAGCCAATTCCCTACATCTTTTGTGTTTTGCTCTAAACCCAGTTCGGACGAGAAGACCTCCGTCTGGAGCAAAACATTTTTCCCGTCTCGCTGGAAAGACTCTGCGGACCAGTCTGCTTCTCGGCCTTGTATCTCCTAAACCAGCGCTCTTTTTGAAAATCAGTATTTCACAAAAGTTGTAGCCCTTGGACTTATCTTTCCAACGCCGCAGGTTTCAGGTCAATCGGAGCTCGGACAAAGCGGCTATGGCTCACGCATTGTCAGTCATCGGAACTGGACAAGCTGGACAGTTTCTCCATTTTGCATTTAGTCTTCGTTGAATCGATAAAGAAGAACGTTCGGATCTTCTTCTCTAAAGCAAGTCCACACCAAGGGGATGATCTTGATGATCCCTCACTTAATTGCCTACTAGAACAATTAAATGAAGAACAAGAGAGCAAAGAGAGGAGAGAGTGTTGTGAGAGTTGTGTGATTCTTGAATTAATGAATGAATGCTAGATATTTCAATTCATCATCCAACAAGCATGGGTCAAAAGTGATTGGTATGGGCTTAAAGGTGCTTTAACCCATACCCCTTAAATCACTCACCTCTTAATCCACAATCACCAACTAAGCATGGTGTTGTGTGGCCCCCACACATGGACCCACCATGTGGGCCGGCCATGAGGTCTTGTTGGGCCCTTAATGGGCCGGCCATGAGGCTTCATGGGCCGAGCCCAATGGGCCCTCCCGTGTTGTCTCATGCCGTGTCCAAAAATCGCCCGACCCTTTTGTCGTCACTTATCAAACAAAGTCCGACGCGATATCGACGAAAAACTCAATTTTTCTCGATTCGCTAATTATTCTCTCAAACCGAACCTATGGCACAAAACCTCCAGTTTTGTCCATATATTACTCCTCAAGAAACATCAATATTTCCTTGTCTCAAGTTATCCGCCTTGTATGTGTGTGACCCTCTAGGCTCATGCCACCGTTGGCAGATCGGCGCAAAAGATCGCTCTTGCCCGATCCATCATAAGTGGTCTCTAGTAAAACATTATGATTACCCAAGGTGCATGATGATCGATGATTCGACTTAACCTTTGTGCGTACAAGTCACCATCCTGTTATCTCTAGATATCCCGATTGATCACAAGGCATAGAGTCGTCTCCCTTGTTCAATCAATCATTGTTACTTGATATGCGAGATGGCTGAGAACTGATAACCCGTATCATTGGCATGGCCATGCTCTTTCTCTCAGTCAGTCTCCATCAAGAGGCCTTCTAACGGATATCTTTCCCATACCGTAGTATGAGGGATAAATCCCTTAGCCGTCTTTCGTGTCACTCATGCAACCCGTTCTGCCACCCAATCATGCCCTTTATAGCAATCCTTTTACAGAAAGCGTTTTGCGCAAGTTAAAGCCGTATGTTCATTGCATAGTGATCACAAAGACTCCTTGGTCTAAGGATGCCGTGACAAGCTATCGCATTTGAATATGTTTATGGCTTAATCTATGAAAACACTATTCAAAGCGGGTCGTCCGATATCAATCACCTCATGATATCTATGATATGGTTCCAGGATCCCTCATCCCTATGACAAGTAGAACTACGTCATTAAGAACCATCCTCATACTGGTCGCTTCTTAGGAAGCATGTTTTGACCAGGGACTCGTTAAGTGTGACCGTACAGATTTATGGTTCTACTACTTTAGTGGTCATAAATCAGATCATGCTTAACATATTACTTCAACACATAAGTAATACAAAGCCGTTTTATATATATGTTACAAACGATGATAATGTACATAGACGTTTACAGGCTAATAGCAATTGGACTAGGGCACAAATGCTATCAGCAATTAGTCTCAACATTCTGCGTGACATTTGTGGATCGTACCAGAGGAAAGTTTCCTTAAAATAGGAAACCAATTGCGATTGGAAGACTGGAGGATCTCTAGCGTGTACAAGACTTTAGGGAAGTCTTGTGTTAGTCATAATGCTAAATATATTATTGCCGTGATAGTGACTCTGCAAAGATATCGACGTATGGGAATAAGGAAACCGAAATCAACTAGGTTAAGGAAACCCTAATTGGTTCGAGGGTTATTTGCATCTGCTATAAAAGCCAAAGGCTCCACCCTCTGCAACGTGCGTATGTGTAAGGAGGCCCCGAGAGTGTGATTCCCTGAGAGATCTTGAGCGCGACTCCTTTTAGTTTCTTCGGTAAATACACAAAACTCTTAGACGTGCAGGACTGGCGGGCTAAGAGGTTGTTTGTTCCCCGAATGACGATTGTGTATCACTACTAGAATCGGAAGATCAAGTGTGAGTGATTGAGGGTTTCATGTGAATGTGTGATTGAAGGTTCACGCATAAGAGCTTAAACAGCGACCTGTAAACATCCGAGCAGTGCGAGGCTCGTAGAGTGGAATCAAGTTGGAGGCTTGGATTCAGGGGGAGTCCCTGAGATAGATTTGCACTAGGAAGGATAGCATAAAGTAGTGGTTTGTGTGATAATCACCGATACTTGTATGTTTTGACTTGTTCCATTATAGTGAAATCTTTTCACTTGCAAAGCGCCCCTAGACGTAGGTGAGTTGCACCGAACTGGGTTAACAATCTTGTGTGTCGTTATCTGCTCTTTGCTCTTTATATTGTGTTTGTCCGAATCTGTTAAATTGACAAGTTTTTAAGAACATTGTCTTAATATTGTTCTTGACATTGTGGCATCATGTATAATTGTTATAATCAGAATTTCAAGAACTTTAATGTACAGTGCTAGTTTGAAGTCTGATTCCAACGCCCGAGGGACATAAAATACACTTCACGGAAATCTCCAACATTCATCAACTATTTTTCAGATTTGTATCTATTAGTTTGTAAATGTTTATGTAATGTTGTAATATTTATAATTCACCCTCATATGGTCGCTCTTTGCATCCTCCTTATTCAAATCTTCTCATTTTAATCTCATTTTGTCCTAAATTTGTAGCTTCTAGTGTATTTTATGTCTCTTTTACCCCATGAGTGTGTTGAGTGAGATTCAGGTGAAAAATAAGCAATTTTGGAGCAAATTCAACAAGGTTGGAAGCACAACTGCCAGCTCCAACCGTCAACTTGCACTCAGCCTAAAAGGCAGAAAATTTCCATGTGCCAACCTGTCGACTCCAATCGGCACCTTTTTCTGGCAGTCTTTCATTCACTCGGCAGCCCGAAGTCTAAAAAGTGCTAACTTGCCGACAGTTTGTTCGGCACCAATGCTCGGCACCTTGAACCATCACCGTCGAGGAAAAATTTTCACCAAATGAAAGGAGACTTAAGAAGCTACAATATTGAAGAATGAAGCTTCTTCATCAGAGGTCTAGAATTGTAGGCTTTCAGCGTAATAAGTTGCTACATGTACTCACGCTTTCAACACGTCGACCGATCCTTAGAAGCCCATAACTCTTTCATCCGAAATTCGAATGAAGTGAAACTTGCGCTAAATTTAAGATCACAAAAAGAGTTAAAAATATTATAAAGACTAATTTTCATATTGGTTATGCATGCCGAGTGAAACTGGAAACCTTGTCTGGCAAGTGTACTCCCACTCGATAGGTGGACCAACCATGTCAACCAAACTTATGAGCGCCATATCCTCCACATATTGAATTCAAATCGAGTTAAGTTTTGGTCTAAATTGAAGAGAAAAGAGAGATCTAAAACTTTTGATTTGGGAGTTATCAGCCTCGGAAGATGGTCGTCTTGTGCTGATTTTGGACTGTTTTAGTGCTGAAATTCCAACTTTGCCCCTAGTAGTGTTGCTATAAATAGAAGCCCGAGTTGTAAAAATGAGAGTTCTACGTCAATTTTAGAGGCAGATGAGACTACAGAGAAGATGAGGAGATGAGAGACTATGGGCTTCAACGTATTTATCAAGTCTGAGGTTCTCCTTGATCTCTTTCTTTGTATTTATCTTAACTTATTGGTTAAGAATATTTAGATCGGTAGTTTATGTATGAACTAAAACTTTAAAATTGATTTATGGGAAAAGCTCACTTACTGTTGGGAATTGTGGGATTTCAAATACAGTGGAAACAATCATTAACCACGATTCTGTCGCAAATCCATGCAATTAGAAAATAATCAATTTAAGTTTTGAAATAATTACCTATTGTTGATTCTGGCCTGTACGAATTGATGGAGATAAGGCGTCTCTTTTAGGTCCGCCCTCTACTATTATCTACACGAATGCGCCTTTTGAAACCAAAATTGGAAGTCTGCTAGAACACCTTGATCAACCTCATCAATCAGAACTTCTTTCTGGTCTATTATGAGCAAAATTGAAACAAAAACTCTTTTGTTTTTGTGCGTAAAAACAAGTCAAAAATACTAAACCTGATATTTTTGCCAACAAAAACAAGTGAAATAGGATTTTTGAAAACTAATTAAAATCCTCAAAAAGGAAAGTGTTAAATGATCCATCAATCGTATCAGTTAAAGACTTGTTCAAAAATTAAAATGTATATATGTATATATTCGAAATCCGATTTTGAAACTATATAATATATAAACCTGTATATAATAAGTTTCAAAAACAGTTATATATATAAACCAAAACATTATATTAAAATAATGTTAAATTATATGTATACATTATATTCTAAATATAATTATACATATAAATAAAATACTTGCTCATAACCAATTTGAATTTCCCAAACTTATTTAGCGGCTATATTTTTGTTTGTGACCTTGTAGGTTCATACAACGTTGACAATGAGCCGGAAATCACTATTTCTCCCATAAATCATACGTGGTATCTAGCAAGACATTATGACCACCCAAGTTGTATGAAAATCGAGAACCCAACTTAACCTTTTACCGTAAATATTTTTATCCGTTTTTCACCCGATATCTGATTGAATATTAGACATAGAGTCGTCATTCTTATTGTTACAACATTTAGTATTGGCATATTTTTTAGCGCAAGGTCAATATGTCAGCAAACATGTTGCAACACATTTGACTTGACATAATACACACAGAATTAGGCAAGACATCGAAGACTTCCTATTTTATTCATAAAAGTTGTGCGCGCAAAGTCACGAATGATTTAGGCAAGGTCCAGCTTGAAGGAAGACACGTCAGCAAGGCTTAGAGATGGCGGAAACGCCAAACCTGTTACTTGTCAATAACGCAAGGCGGCAAGGGTTTTCCTAATTGGAATATGAATTCGATTAGGCAATAAGAGTTGCTATAAAAGTAGGTGATTCCTCCTTAACAACTCAGTCCCTTCTCTGTGCTAAATTCTCAGAGCTCTTAACCGTGTACGACTAGCAAATTGAGAGGTTGATCAATTTAGAGAGGACATTGTCGATCACATACATCAACTCGAGGAGATTTGAGTGTTTGTGATTTCTGGGTATTTTTTCGTGATTGAAGACTCACGAAGAAGTTGTACAATAGCTTGTGTGATAGCTAGATGATGCTTGAAGTCGTACTATTGACTACCAAATAGTGAAAACCTTTCCACTGTTAGATTGCCCCCAGACGTAGGTGCGAAGTCACCGAACTGGGTAAACATATTGTGTGTCTTATGTTTACTACTTTACTATTTATCGTCCATTATTTGTGATTAGGTAAGTTGTCGAACCAATTGTCACAACATTGTGTTCGACATCTTGTCACTGCTACATAACAAAATTTCAATTGGTATCAGAGGAGACACCTTAACTCTTAGGTGATTTCCTGCAAAGATTATGTGTAGCGAACATGGACTCAAGAGAATGAGGATCGATCAATCGACCACCAGTACTTGATGGAACCAACTCTGGTTATTGGAAAGCACGAATGTGTGCCTTCATGAAATCCCTCGGTAGCAAAACCTAGAAGGTTGTTATCAATGGTAAGGAGGAACCACAATATGTTGATGCTCAAGAAAATGAAACTGGCCCTAAACCCGAGAAAGACTGGAGCACCGATGAAGATGAAGCAACCATAGGTAACTCTAAAGCACTAAATACTATATTTAATGGAGTTGACAATAATGTTTTCAGGCTTATCAACACATGTACAAGTGCCAAAATAGCCTGGGACACTCTTTCCACTACTTATGAAGGAACATCTAAAGTTCAAGAACAAAAACTACAATATCTCACCACGAACTTTGAAGCTCTCTATATGAATGAAGACGAGACCATAACTGAGTTCAACATACAAATCAGGGATTTGGCCAATGAGTCCTACTCACTTGGTAAACCAATGACTGACGAAGATCTAGTTAGAAAAACCCTAAGAGCTCTAAGCTCCAAGTTAAAGATGAAGATCACTGTCATATAAGAAGTTCATGATCTAAAAACCTTAAAATTTGACGAACTCTTGGGATCTCTTATGACTTTCGAGCTCTCCCTTCCAACTATGGAAAGGAAACACAAAAGCATAGCGTTTAAAAGTTCAACGCATGGTCCAAAAGAATAGGAGTTCTCCGATTCAGATAATGAAATTGATGACACAATCGCTATGCTGGCCAAGAACTATAACAGGTCATGAAAAGATTCAACCAGATGCCAGGAAAGAAAGTCTCTCAAGAAGTTAGAGACAACCCGCAGTCAAGACCTCAGAAGTATGAAAACCCCAACATAGATGGTAGACGAGGTAAGCAAGAGAAAGTAGTTTAGTGTTTCGAATGTGAAGGCTATGGGCATGTGCAAAGGGAATGTCCCAACTTCCTAAAGAAACAAAAGAAAGGATTTAATGCATCACTCTCAGATGAAGAAGAAGGAGTCAGTGACACTGAAAAAACCAGCAACTACGTTGCCTTCACTTCCTCCACATCAACCAACACTGACCAAGCAAATGAATTCCCTAAGAAAGACGTCTCTGAAGATGAGCTATCAGACGAAACCCTAAATAATGCATACAACGACTGGTATGTCAAGTGGCTCAAAGATTCTAAGGTACTTGAAAAACAAGATACCCTCATTCTATCCCTTAATGAAGACAAAACTAGACTTCTTGAGACTATTATTGATCTCAAACGAGAATTTGCTCATCTAATCAAGGAGTTAGATCATTTGACCAAGTCTGTTAAGATGATGAACTCCGGTATAGAAACTCTGGATCAAATCTTATCCATTGGAAAGTCAGCAAAAAACATGGAAGGACTTGGTTGCTCAAAAGGAGCCTCAACATCTCAAACCATCTTCGTTCCCCAAAAGGCTGCCAACAACATGTCTCAACAGATGTCACAAACTTTAGGTAGTAACCAGCCACAAAAGAGACTTCACCATGGCAGCTCAAAGAAAAAGAAACATAACTGGGTCTGTCATCACTGTGGGCGAAAAGGTCACATTCGACCATTTGGTTATCACCTTTATGAAAAGAACTCCATTAAACACAAGAATTCCAAAGCACATCCTCAACAAGTATGGAGAGAGAAAAAGGTACATCACCAACCTCAACCACATAGAGAATGGTGAATCAAAGAGGTACACTATCGAGCTAATATCGCATACACCTCTCTAAAGGCCTCTACCAGTAATTATTGGTACTTTGACAGTGGGTCGTCTCGACATATGACTAGTAATAGCTCATTCTTGACCACCATATTATTGGTACTCTTGGGCACATGGCCAAGAGTTGCTCAAAACAAATATGGAGTGAAAGTACTAGGGGGAAACTTCTTCGGATCTCCATCTGGTCACTCAGAGTCTCCGGAAATTCCATCGCCGGTAGCAGACAAAACCACATCAGAAGGAATGGACACCTCCCTTTCCATTGTCGAGGAGAATGTCTTAACACATATTGTAGGACTAGAAGGGCCGGAAACAAGTAACCCTAATTCCTCTTCTCTATCTAGAGATCAAGAGGGTATCCCAACCCTAGATGAACCAGACGATATACAAAACCCTCCAATGTCTCCTGAGCATGAGGGTGAGGAAATCAGGGTTGAAAAAGGACTCTTGAGTGACCATGATGTTCCTCTTGTTGCTCTACGCCTGAAGAAGAAGAAAAAGTTGTTGCAAGGTGTGTTTTTGCTTAACGGTTGAGCTTTAGCTAACTGGAAGAGCTTAAAGCAGCCAACCGTTGCTATTTCTACGGCAGAAGCCGAGTACATAGATGCTTAAGAGGTGGCAAAAGAGGCTGCATGGATCCGAAAGTTCATGGACAGAGTGGACGTAATTAAAAACCCGTCCACACAGGTGAACTTGTACTGCGAAAACACTAGGGCCATAGCACAAGCTGATGAGCTTAGGGGGTATGCACGATCCAAATATGTACTGCGGCGGTTTCACTTGATTCGAGAATTCGTCGATCAAGGTGAAATGAAGATTTGTAATATTGCAACAAAAGAATATGCAGCTGATCTATTGACCAAGGCTATCTCAGAGCATGTGAGGTCAATGGGTTTACGATGGGATTTAGATTGGAGCTAAGGGCAAGTAGGATATTGTAAGATCTAGTGCCCTAGTCCAAGTCTTTACCATGTAATCTTTTATCTTCTGTTAATCAATAAAAGAGGCATTTACATTATTATTGTGGTGTAATAATGCATCAAGCGATAACTTCATCTAAAGTCGTTAGTGTTAAAACAAAGACGACAAAACCTTTAGATATCATGAAGTTATGCTTGATGAATCCCTAGTCGAATACTTATCTATAAGTGACTAGTGTGATGATGACTTAAGATCAAGTCCTGCTGATCAAGGTGGTGGAACTACCAAATTCATATCACATATACCATATGAAGGATGATATTGGATGACCAGCGGTGGAGTATGACGCATAGATTAAGTCACCAACGCATACTCTGTCGTCGTGTGATCACTGCCTTAATACCTTGGAGCGAATGGCTCACATGCACGTCACTCCATTAATTTGACATGTCCTAACGCTGCCTGTAAAAGGGCAGCCATAACAGATATCGTTGGCTATTAGACGGACTGTAGTGGGAGCGCACATTGCGTCTGAAGGGATTTGTTGACGGGATTTTGAGACGTGGTGAAGGGTATGGTTCAGGGCCTCTTGATGAGTGTAACTGATGAAGTGTGCGGTCGCACTAATACGTATCAGTCAACTCGGAATTCAAGGAACAAGATCGAATACATGAGGATGACGATTCTACTCCTCATTCGATCTCATACACCTTAAAGAAAACAAAGGGTTAGTGATAAATATGAAAGAAAGGAGATATCAAACCGATCGATACACTCACGGACATTGGGTAATCACTACGTCTTACTAGAGGCCACTAGTGAAAGATTGGGTGAGATGGGATCACACGCCGATCTGCCAATGGGTCACGAGCCTACAAGGTCGTAGACCATGAGCAAGAACCGAAGCCTACTAGATGGGACTCAAGAGGTCCAAAAGGAGAATAGGAATATTCGCTGAAATTCTGATCAGCTAGTCGTGCAAGATGCCACACACAATGTTACACAGAATGCTATAACGTTGTGTCTGACTTCTTGCGTAGATAATGCAGGACAGTAAATATAAAGCTATAAGTAATGACACAGCAGATTGTTTACCCAGTTCGGTGCAACGTCACCTACATCTGGGGGCTCTCAGCCTAGTGGAAATATTTCACTTATCAGTAATCCGTCAAAACATACAAGTACCTGTGATCACTCCTAGATCTATACTTTATGCTACGTCTTACAGTGCAATCTATCTCAGGGTCTCCCCCTGAATCCAAGAACGTCTTGATTCCACTCTTCGAGCAATCGCCTTGCTCTGTCGTCTTCAAGTCTTTTTCAAGCTTGGTGGTTGCGTGCAGTTCTTCAACTCACGACTTTAGTAAACCCTCAATCACCTAACTCTCTATAGTTATGTGATACACAACATCCTAAACTCAATCTGCAATTTCTCAGCTCGCAAACCTTCACGTCTAAGAACCTTGCAAATTGTTGCTAGGAAACAAATAAAGAACCACACAATTGCTAAGGGGGTAGCCTAAGCTTTTATAGCAATCGTGGATGAGTACTAACCTTATAGGGTTTCCTCTTAATCGCCGTCTTTCTTCTTTTCAGATTAGGAGTCGTTCTGCACTTTCCTAATCGTTTTCTTTCTTCTCTGTCGAAGCTGCACTTTCCTGATTTCTGTCGATCAGGATGCTTGCCGAGATGCCGTCAACAATGTCACACAAGATGTCGTAGAAGATGTTTCGACATTCTTTGTAACATGTTTCTTCGGTTCCTTTAAAAATTAGCCAATCTCTAAAACCGTTGTAACTACAATCTCCCCCTTTGGCTATTTTTAAGGACAGCATTCTTCGTCGCATTCTTCGTCGCATTCTGCGTCGTACTTGTCATCTCGTCGATCGGCAGTCTTGCGTCGTGCGTATCGTCGCGTCGTCTCTATCTTTCTTGTATCATCGCGCGCGCGTATATATCTATGTCTATCTTACTCCCCCTTGCTGGCTTAAAAAGAGCCAAAACTTAAACAAATATTGTAACAAATCCGGGAAATAAGCAAAATAAACCCAAACATAACTCACAATTGCTCTCAATCAGCTGTCGAGAGTAAGCGTGATACATTGTTCACAAAATATTACAGACATAAAAGTTGTTCAGTAGTTCAAGAGTCAGAGAATTTCATAAAATTTTTAAATAGAGCTGCTGTTGGAACTTGCAGTCTCTATTGCTTCTGTGGAGGCTTCTTGGGTAGCTTCTTCTGGATTATTTGTGTTATCATCTTCAGAGCCTGGAGGAGACATGGATTGCAACAGGTTGGCGCAGTGAGTTCGGCGCTGCGAGAGGTGCTTCAGAGCAGTCTTTAAGTTTGCAATGTCCTCATCAAGCACAACAATTTCTCGTTCCAGCATGACGGCATCCCTGCTGGTGGTCCTGGTGAGAGGGACGGCACTTGTGGCTCTACTGGTCTTTGCCTTGGCTTCCGGCCTGACAAGATCAGGAGCATGCTTCCCTTCAAACAACTTGTGGCTTACCACAATCAGTCCTCCTCTTTTTCCCACCTTATCCGATGTTTTCAACACTCCAGGGTGTTGATGTATAAGTAATTCAGAGATAAGGGATGGAAAGGCTATGGGAATTTTCACAGCAAGAGATCTAGCATGGCGAACAAGATGATCAATAACAAATTGTCCAAAGTCAAGTTTAGATCCAGTACCTATTTGGTAGATCAGTATTGCCAGCTCAGGTTTGACAGATGATGCGTGGGTCGAGGGCGCCCAATTTGCCACTCCAATCCGGAAGAGAATGGAGTACTTGGAAGTCAGATCTGATGCTGCCACGGTGCCTTTGGATGGCCATGTTCTGCTTTTATCTCCGGTGATCTCACGGAGGACTTTGCTTAGGTCGGGTGGTGGCACAGATCGAACCCTCTTCCTTCCCAGGAAGTCATTGATAATGTCAGAGGAGATGTCAAAGCGAATGCCTCTGACATATACCTTATCAAACTCTGGAGCATCTGGGGTACCAAACAAGGTAGGCAAATTTGTAATGAATTCCTTAACCAGGAGGGGATAGTGATTACCAATGTTGGAGACGGTTCTCATTAATTCTGCCTTCTCCAGGAGCTGTATAATGGCCTCTAGCCCAAGAAGCTCCGACGATAGTGTCTTCTCTGGGTACGTCGTTCTCTGAAACACAAACTCCCACCTCTTTGCACCGTCTGCTGAGTGAAACGACACATTGTTGTAAGTGACACTCACGGTGTTCTCGGTTGCTTTCAGGGCCTTCTTCTTCTTTCCTTCCTCAGCAGGAACCTCTTCAGCGTCATCATCAGTGGTTTCATCTATCAACCTCCTTGTGGGGATCACTTTCTTCCCTTTTTCCTTGACATACAATTTTTTCTTTTTGTTGCTGGGTCCTCCAGCATCCTTAACCTCCTTTCTTTTCCTTGTTTCTTTTAGTTTTCCAACCATAACCGCCAAACTTTCAGTTTCTTCTAGAACCTTTTTCTTCAGGGACGATAGGACTGTGTGTGCCGTCTCAGCAGCTTCTTCCATGACATCTTCTCTGGCATCTAGAGGGTTTTCTTCTGTGTTGTTGGTGGTGGCATCCTTGTTCTTCTCAGCTTTTTCCAGATCGGTCTCTCCGTTTCTGGTTTCTTCTTTCTCTTCTTCTTCCTCGGCTTCTTCCGAGTCAGCTATTTCTTCCTCTACTACAACTTTTTCAGTGGCTTTTGGTATGACATCTGTTCCTTCTTCTTCTCCTCCTTCTCCTTCCGCAATGCGTTCCAACCCATGGCTGACCGGAGTCAGATCCTCCTTTTCTCCTTCCGGACGTATCAGTTCTTCTACCACACCTTCTTGAGGTGGGTCCTGGTTTTCCAGCAGTGATTCTAACAAATCACTGTTTCTAGAGGTATCGGCAGAGAAATCGTTACCTGTTGGTGTTGGAACTGCGATGATTTGCATGGAGGCTTCTCGATTTTCCTGGCCAAGATCATTCTCTCTTTCTGGCCCAGTTAGGTCAGACATTGAGAAAGTTGTGCTTCCGGTCCGAGATTTTTTGGGAACTCGAGTGAAAGATGGCATTGGGGCTTTCTCTGGTGAGGCATCCTTGAGAATTTCTTCTGACTTCTTCAGGGTTTTTGGCCCTTTAATTCGCACTCCATGCTTGTTTGTTTTCGCTCTACTGCTTCTGGAGCCTTTAGATTCAGCTTTCTTTGAATCGGTGGCTTCCTTTGGGGTTACTGTACTTCGAGTTTTCACCATTGTTGTTTGAGAGATTAGCAGAGAGTGAATGGCGAAGGAGATGAAAGCAAACACAGAAGAGAGAGGCAGACTAGGTTTTGAAAGGAAACGATTCAAATCTTTCTAGTGTCTGAGCGTGTCTTGCCTTTCTTTTATATGGGCTTTTGACATGCTTGGCCCAATGAAATTTGTTGGATTTTTCGACCGGTTCATGAAGAGGCACCAACTAACTCCTCTCAACCGTTTCTGCAACTTCTTATTGTTCACTGATGGTGCACAGACCGAGTGATGATATGAGATTCTCGAATCTGCTTGCATCTAATGCTTTTGTGAAAATATCAGCAAGTTGCTTCTCTGTGGGAATGTGCTCTAGGATGATCTTCTTGTCTTCGACCAATTCACGAATGAAGTGATGTCTAATATCAATGTGTTTGGTCTTGCTGTGTTGGACAGGGTTTTTGGAGATGTTGATAGCACTGACATTATCACAATATAAAGTAATGGCATCTTGTCTGACATTGTATTCGACTACCATCTGTTTCATCCAAAGTAGTTGTGTGCAGCTAGTCCCAGCAGCAATATACTCTGATTCGGCAGTGGAAAGGGCAACATAGTTTTGCTTCTTACTAAACCATGATATGAGGTTGTTGCCAAGGAAGAAGCATCCTCCAGATGTGCTTTTCCTATCCGATGTGTTTCCAGCCCAATCGGCATCACAATTCCCCACCAAGGTAGAGGATGTGTCGAATGAGTATAATAAACCCAAGTTTGTAGTCCCAGAGATATATCTAATAATTCTTTTGGCTTGGGATAGATGACTAACCTTAGGATTAGCTTGATATCGTGCACATACTCCGACAGAGTAGGCAATATCTGGTCGACTTGCGATGAGGTAGAGAAGACTACCGATGATGCTCTTGTATAGGTGTTGGTCGACGGCTTCTCCTGGATCATCTTTAGTTAGCTTGACATGTGTAGCTGTTGGTGTCCTTTTATGTGAGGCTTTCTCTAGCCCAAACTTCTTGACAATATTCTTCGCATATTTGCTCTGAGATACGAAGATGCTATCTTTTTGTTGTTTGATTTGGAAGCCTAGAAAATAAGTAAGCTCTCCCACCATGCTCATCTCGAATTCTGATTGCATCTGTTGAATAAATATCTCTATCATCTTGCTTGACATCCCTCCAAAAACAATGTCATCAACATAGATTTGAGCTATCATTAAATTCCCGTCTTCATTCTTCACAAATAGAGTCTTGTCGACTCCCCCTCTAGTGTAGCCGCTTTGGATGAGAAATTTTGTGAGCCTTTCATACCAAGCCCATGGTGCTTGTTTCAACCCACAAAGAGCTTTCTTGAGTTTATACACATGATCAGGATAGTGAGGATCAACAAATCCTTTAGGTTGTGACACATATACTTCTTCGTTGAGGTCCCCATTCAAGAATGCACTTTTGACATCCATCTGGTAGAGCTTTATCTGTAGATGACATGATATCCCTAGCAAGAGACGGATTGCTTCAAGTCTTGCCACAGGAGCAAAAGTCTCATCGAAGTCGACACCCTCAATTTGAGTATACCCTTGAGCAACTAACCTTGCTTTGTTGCGAGTGATGTTGCCAAGCTCATCGGATTTGTTCTTGAAGATCCATTTGGTGCCTATGATGTTTCCTTCACTTGGTTTGGGCACTAGTTCCCATACCTGATTTTTCTCAAATTGAATCAGCTCTTCTTGCATAGCATTGACCCAATACTCATCATTGACGGCTTCATTGATGTTTTTGGGTTATGTTTTTGAAACGAAGCAAATATTTCCTATCATCTCGTTATAATCTTCAGGAGCTTTTGACCGAGTCCGTACGCCTTCATTCAGGTTTCCAATAACTCTAGAGATAGGATGGTTAGTCTGGACTCTTCGTGAGGGATTCTTGTTGCTGGTTTCAGGAACTACTTCGTCATTGGCGACATCATCTTCTGTTTTGCTGCTAGCATCTTCTCTGACATCAGGCGTAGCATTCTTCCTGACATTGTTGGGCGGATAGGCTCCGTCTTCGTCCGTCGCATCTTCTGAGCCATCTTCGCAGTCATCATCAACAACAACATTGATTGATTCCATCATGGTCTTGGTTCGTTTGTTGAAGATTCGGTATGCACGACTATTCCTTGAATAGCCAAGGAAGATGCCTTCATCGCTTTTTGGGTCAAGCTTTTGACGAGGCTCTCTATCAGCTAGAATATAACAAGTGGACCCAAATATATGGAAGTACTTAACATTGGGCTTTCTCCCCCTCCATATTTCATAATGAGTTACTGACATACCTGGTCTGAGAGTGACTCGATTGTGGATATGGCAAGCTGTGTTAAGTGCTTCTGCCCAAAAGTGAGTTGGTATGTCCTTAGCTAGCATCATAACTCTTGCCATCTCCTGTAGAGTTCTGTTTTTGCGCTCAACAATGCCATTTTGTTGTGGAGTGATTGGTGTTGAGAATTCATGTGCTATCCCTTCTGAGTTGCAAAAATCTGCAAACTTGCTGTTTTCGAACTCTCGACCATGATCACTACGAAGGCGGATGATTTTGCCAATTGTCTCTCCTTTTTCTCGTTGAACCTGAATGCACAGATTTTTGAAGATCGAGAAGGTGTCTGATTTGTCACGAGGGAAGTCAACCCAAGTGTATCGTGAGTAATAATCTACACACACAAAGACATATCATTTTCCTCCAAGGCTTTCAACTTGCATTGGTCCCATGAGGTCAATATGTATCAGCTCAAGTACTCGAGAGGTGGTGATATGCTGAAGCTTCTTGTGTGACATCTTGGTTTGCTTTCTAATCTGACATTCTCCGCAGATCTTTCCTTCTACTATTTTCAGGTTTGGGATTCCGGTAATTGCCTGCTCTGAGATTGCCTTCTGCATACTTCTAAGGTTTAGATGTCCAAGCTTTCGGTGCCATAGTTTGGTTTCTTCTGCTTTGGAGACAAGGCACTTGATTGCTTCGATATGTGTCTTGGGAGACCATATATAGCAATTGTCCGTTGAGCGAACTCCTTGCAGAATAGTGATTTGATTAAAGTCTTTAACTATACAAGCTTCTTTCGTGAATTTCACTTCTGAATCCTGATCACAAATCTGACTGATGCTAATCAAGTTTGCTTTAAGTCCTTCTACAAGTAATGCTTCAGTCAGGTAGGTGGCTCCTGGATGCTTAAGTACTCCTTTTTCGATAATTCGAGCTCGAATCCCATCTCCAAACGTAACAAAGCAGTTTGTATATAGTTTAAGATCAGAGAGAAAATCTGGAGTACCTGTCATGTGTCGAGAGCATCCACTGTCGAGATACCAGTCCTTGTTTGTGGAAGCACTTAAGGATGTATATGCAACATTAGCTCGATAGATCAGGTTCTTAGGTCTCCATTCAAGGCGGGATGTCTTCGGAGGAGATGAGAGATGCCTTTGATATTTCTTTTGTTGTAGCTGAGCTTGCTTCCTCTCAAGAAGTTGAAAACAAAAAGGTCTGATGTGACCTGGTTGACCACAGTAATGACATATCCATTGATATTGATAAGCTGATCTTCTGTAGCTTTGTTGTCTGCGTAGAGGATGTCTTCTGGCAGTTACTTGACAAGAACAGGTTGTAGACGATGTTATGGCTTTGGTTGTAGGTCGTCCTGTAGGATTTGTTGGGGCATCCAGTAGTTTCTTGTCAGCCATGGCTTGTTGTGGGATAAACTTTGTCCCTGCTGTTGAGTGGACAGCATGTGTGTACCCTAGTCCCGTCGTATCTTTGGACTGTTTTCCCACCGATAAAATCTTGTCAAGGCTTTCAGTGCTCGTATTCATCATCTTCACTGATTTAGTCATGAGACTAATTTCTCCATTAAGTCTGGTGATCTCTCGTTTCAGCTCTACGATTGTCTCTAGAAATCTTGACTTGTCGCTGGTAAGACTAATGATCCTTTCGCCTTGTTGATCAAGTATCAGAGTTTTCTTGATCCATCTGGTATGCAAGCCTTTGTATGCCTCGACTAGTTGCTCTTTAGTCCAATTCTCATTTGGAGTTGGATCATCATTGATGTCGACAGCATTATTAACATTACATGTAGGAATAGTAGTAGTGAATGCAACAAAGTTGCTTACCTCTTCTGGTCCACTATCCTCATTGTCATCATCTGATAGGGTGGTATTGTATCCTCGTTTTTGTTGTTTGAGGAAATTTGGCCATTCTCTACGGAGGTGGCCGAATCCTTCACATTCATGACATTGAAGTCCTTTGTTTTTGTTTTCTTCCCCACTCCTGTTTGGTCTGTCAAGACTACCTCCAATTTGAGCTTTTTGTGGAGCTTTGTTTCTGGCATTTCCTGTGACATTCCGTCCACCCATTCGACTAAATCTTCTCATGGCTTTGTTGTAATTTTTTGTGAGAAGGGCCATTGTAGCCTCGATGTCTTCATCAGAATCCGAATCCTCAGGATCTGGTTGCTTGTGTGTTGAGCTTTTGAAAGCAACTCCTTTGTTCTTTTTGTCGATGTTGGGTAGAGACAACTCATAGGTCATTAGAGACCCCATCAGCTCATCAAATTTCAAGACCTTGAGGTCATGAACTTCTTCAATTGCTGTGATCTTCATCTTGAACCTAGGGCTAAGAGCACGTAGGGTTTTTCTTACCAATTTTTCATCAGACATTGGTTCTCCCAGAGAATAGGATTCATTGGCTAGATCACGAATGCGAACATTGAAATCTACAATTGATTCGTCTTCCTTCATGATGAGAGCTTCGAAGTTGGTAGTCAGGTATTGCAGTTTTTGTTCTCGAACCTTAGTTGTTCCTTCATATGCTACGGCCAGGATGTCCCATGCTGATTTGGCAGTTGTGCATGTGTTGATTAGTCTGAACACGTTCTTGTCAACACCATTGAAGATAGCATTCAGAGCTCGAGAATTTCCCAATGATTCTTCATCTTTATTATCGGTCCAGTCTTTTTCTGGTTTTGGGCCGATAGGATTGCCATCACTGTCATTGAGTTGTGGTGCATTCCAACCATTGAGTACAACCTTCCATGTCTTGTTGTCTAGTGACTTCATGAAGGCACACATTCGAGCCTTCCAATAGCCATAGTTGCTTCCATCTAGAACAGGTGGTCGATTTATGGATCCTCCTTCTCTGGTATTGTCCATCTTTGATCAAAATATTTGTTTTAGGAACTCACCTAAAGCTATAAGTGCCCCCTCTGATACCAATTGAAATTCTGATCAGCTAGTCGTGCAAGATGCCACACACAATGTTACACAGAATGCTATAACGTTGTGTCTGACTTCTTGCGTAGATAATGCAGGACAGTAAATATAAAGCAATAAGTAATGACACAGCAGATTGTTTACCCAGTTCGGTGCAACGTCACCTATGTCTGGGGGCTCTCAGCCTAGTGGAAAGATTTCACTTATCAGTAATCCGTCAGAACATACAAGTACCTGTGATCACTCCTAGATCTATACTTTATGCTACGTCTTACAGTGCAATCTATCTCAGGGTCTCCCCCTGAATCCAAGAACGTCTTGATTCCACTCTTCGAGCAATCGCCTTGCTCTGTCGTCTTCAAGTCTTCTTCAAGCTTGGTGGTTGCGTGCAGTTCTTCAACTCACGACTTTAGTAAACCCTCAATCACCTAACTCTCTATAGTTATGTGATACACAACATCCTAAGCTCAATCTGCAATTTCTCAGCCCGCAAACCTTCACATCTAAGAACCTTGCAAATTGTTGCTAGGAAACAAATAAAGAACCACACAATTGCTAAGGGGGTAGCCTAAGCTTTTATAGCAATCGTGGATGAGTACTAACCCTATAGGGTTTCCTCTTAATCGCCGTCTTTCTTCTTTTCAGATTAGGAGTCGTTATGCACTTTCCTAATCGTTTTCTTTCTTCTCTGTCGAAGCTGCACTTTCCTGATTTCTGTCGATCAGGATGCTTGCCGAGATGCCGTCAACAATGTCACACAAGATGTAGTAGAAGATGTTTCGACATTCTTTGTAACATGTTTCTTCGGTTCCTTTAAAAATTAGTCAATCTCTAAAACCGTCGTAACTACATTCGCCATGAAGTGTAGTGCTGATCGGCACTTATAGGGTGGCGATCCCCACAAACACTTATGGAGGGTGGCGATCGTCACCTTGGGAGTGGCGATCTCCACATTGGCCTGACGGGAAAAACCCTAAGGCACTCACCCATGCCTATAAATACAGGCAAAGGGTGAGTGCCTCCACAATGCATTCTTGCAATATTAGCTATTTCTCCAAAAGTCTCTAGATGCTACATTTGGGAGCTAGAGAAAGAGTGTGTGGGTTCTTTGGTGGTCTAGTAGCCACTAGTTGAATTCTAGCTTCATGTTTGTCGAGCTCCGGTGTGTGCGAGACGTAGAGGACAAGCTCAAGAGCACGTCTTTGATCGGGAGATTTCACGTTTCGAGAGGTAAAAGATCAGATCTTTCTTCGTTCTTATGATTCATCTATTTTTTGCAAGCGTTTTTGTGGTGGGTTCCAGGTTAAATTCGTCGCTTGCGCTATGCTTTATATCCAAGGAACCCAACATATGGATCACGATGATCCAGCAAGCCTTCGACAACGCCGACTCTGATAAATGGCAGGAAGCCATGAAAGAGGAGATGAAATCCATGTTTGATAACCAAGTCTGGAGCTTGGTTGATCAAACCACTAGGATAAAACTCTGCCCTTTCACCTAAACCTGTGAAAGGTGCCTATGTCATTTTGCCCATAAGACAAGATTCACATCTTTCAATTGAAGTGAATTCAAACGGACTTAGAAGTCCACACTTGTGAAGTTTTGAAATGCGTTTCTCTCCTGTGTTCCCTAAACGATAGTGCCAGATAAGAGTATAGTTTAAATCTCCAGATTAATGCCTCTATTGATCATGGCAAAGTATGTGCCGGAGTTATATCATAGATATCATCAGGTCGATGATATCGGACTACCCGATTGTGAGTATCCAACATGGATACCGCATGAGATACTCATAGATCGTAGCTTGTCATTATATCCTAAGACCAAGGAGTCTTTGTGTGCACTGTGTAATGAATCTCCAAGTTTGACCTAGTGTAACGTTCTCTGTAAAAGGGTAGCCATAACGGCTGTGATTGGCTTGGTTATGAATTACATTGGTGAACTCGAAAGACGTTTAAGGGATTTATCACTCATACTCCGGTATGAGAAAGATATCCGTTTAGGACACTTGATGAGTATGACTGAAGGAATAGCACGGCCGTGCAGGTAATACCTTAGTATCAGTTTTCAGTCATCTCAGATATCAAGAAACAGTGATTGATAAATTAGAATGACGATTCTATGCCTATTGATCAATCTGGATATCGGTTTGATAAAGGACGGTGACATGTACGATAACAAGTTAAGTCGAATAATCGATAATCACGAACGTTGGGTAATCATAATGTCTTGCTAGAGACCACTTATGATGGAAAGGATAAAATAGTAATTTTACCAGTCTGCCAACTGTTCGTGAGTCTAGAGGGTCACACGCATTAAGCATGATACATGACAAATAAGCATGGATGGAAATTGGGAGAATCAGGTTTTCAATTTAGTCAAATTGAAAACGATTCGGTTGATTTCTGGCCTAGGGTTTTAACCAGACGGTTGAAGAAATCAAGTTGAGAAAATTGAACCGATTTATCTAAACCGAAATTAGAACTCAATTTAATGGGTTTAATTTGGTTTTAGATAAACGGGTTTAAAGCCCATTTAGGGTTTTAAGTGATGAATGGGGAAAAGTGCAATTAAGAGTTTAAGAGGGTAAGATATGTAATTAATTTATTTTGAAAGTCAAATCAGATTTTTTTTTGTTTTAATTTCAAATTAATTGCAAAATATTTTCTCTAATTTTGGAAACCTCCCCCTACTCCCTCTCCACTTTGCCAACTCCCTCATGAACTATTCCTCCATTGTTTTTGTCACATAATTCTCAAACATTCATAGCAAAAGTGTGAGAGAAAACCGATTCGTGGTTGTTGTGCTTGTGTGGACTCAATAGAGAAACACTACATTGTGATTGACAAAGGTAATTTTCAGATTTGAAAAGGTTAAGAACATGCTGAATTTTTCATTAAGATCTTCGTCTCTTTTGATCACCATGGTTACATAAGGCTCCGCTGCATGAAATTAACGTTTGGAACCCACGGTGATCCCTTTCACTGATACCTTAGGTCAGCCCTAGCTGACAATTGTAGACAAGTCTACCAAGTTTCGACTATGACCTAGAACTTATGTGGCTATTACACAGAGGCGCACACACCCACATCAAACTGCCCAACTCATCTGTCCTTCTCCCTATGAATGCTCCGCGAAGCCGTACACACTCATAGGTTAAAGTCTTTCTGAGTGTCAAGACTTGGATGGTATCTCGCTTGACTTGTTATTATTTGTGATTATGTGTTTAAAACTCTGATTTTTTTTGAAAAAATATTAATTTGGAGTCATCGACTACATTCGATGCAAGGAAGATTAGACACCATAAGGGTCCAAAGGTTCAAGCAGCTCCCAAGGCTGATGTGAAGGCTAAGGACAAAGACATTGTCTGCTATCACTGCAACTAGCTAGGGCACCTGAAAAGAGATTGCAAGAAGTACAAGGAAGATCTGAAGAAGAGTGGGGCATCCACGTCTTCAGGTATTTACATTGTTGAGCTTAATCTTAACTTTTCTATTTCTGATTCCTGGGTAGTCGATACCGGAGCTGAACCACACATTTGTTTGAATAAGCAGGTCCTGGAAAATAGAAAGAGTTTGGGCAAAGGCGAGGTGGAACATTCAATATTTTCAAGAGTGGAACATTAAATATTTTCCTAATTAAGAGTGGAACATACAATATTTTCCTAATTAAGAATGGAACATTCAATATTTTCAAGAATAATATTTGTTATGGCAATGCATCATTAGTTGGTGGACTATACGTTTCAAACTCTATGTATAACGTAAATACAAAGAGGCTTAAATTTGGAGATTTAAACCATACTCTTATCTGGCACTGTCGTTTAGGGAACATAGGAGAGAAACACATTTCAAAACTTCACAAGTGTGGACTTCTAAGTCCGTTTGAATTCACTTCAATTGAAAGATGTGAATCTTGTCTTATGGGCAAAATGACAAAGGCACCTTTCACGGGTTTAGGTTAAAGGGCAGGGGACTTATTGGGTCTAATATAGTCCGACGTATGTGGACCTATGAGTACTCAAGCCAGAAGAGGGTTCAACTGCTTCATAACATTTACTGATGATTTCAGCAGATATGGCTCTGTGTATCTTATGAAACACAAGTCAGAAGCCTTTGATAAATACAAAGCCTTCAAGAATGAAGTACAAAACTAACTTGCGAAAAGTATCAAAGCACTTCGGTCTGATCGAGGTGGCGAATACTTGACCCAAGATTTTATGGATCATCTAGAAGATTGTGGAATCATTTCCGAACGGTGTTGCGGGTCCGATGTGACCTTGCAATTACACTTTTGTCCCGCAATTGAGCACCAAATTGTCCTCGTTTCGGCTTTCAAGAGCCATTATTTTGTACTTTTTGATCTTTGGTGGAATTTTGACATTTTGTAGGTGAAAGACACAATTGGAGCATAATTGGAGCTGAAAATCAGTTAAGAAGGTTCTGCACAATAGCTGAAACTTCCCGGTAGTGTAGATTTCTCATCCGACGTCCGATTGGGGCCCATAGTATGTCGATTTGAATGGATTGTGAAGATCTAACACATTGAGGAGGTTTTAAAGGAGTCATGATCGTGCCTAGGTGAGGCACGATCGTGCCTTAATGAATATTTTGGCCGAATTTTGCTCGAAAATCCGTAACGATGTATGATTTGGGTCACGATCGTCACCATAAGAGGCACGATCGTGACTCCATAGGCAAGATCGTGCCTAAGCACAAGAACAGCGATTTAAAGTGCGAAAACCCTCATTTTTCAGGATCGAACTCCCACATTTCAGCCACACACTTAGTTTGGAGAGGGTTTTCGACCTACAAAGGGTTCCTAGAGGAAAAAGGCTCCAAGAACCTCCTTTGGAGGCCATTTTTGGTGCTCCAAGGGAGAGTTTCCACCACCACCACCACTATGTGAAGAAGAAGAGGAGGCAAGAAGATGCAAGAAGGAGCTAGATTGGGGAGTTTTGAGCTTCCCAACGCCCATGTCTTTAGGTTTGGGTTTGTAATTCTCTTTCCATTTCTTGAATCTAGTTTATTCTTGTATATGAATACTTGAGCACCATGATTTGGGGCTAAATTCCCTAGGTCATGGGAGCTAGACCTTGTATGGATTGATTTATTTTTATTTGAGGTATTAGTTTTAGGATGATGATGGTTATGTGTTGGTTTATCTTGCTTTAATCAATGTATGTTTTGTGGGCCGCGTAGAATGTATGCTTAGGGCTTACCCAGACTCGAGAGGGAGACGGTGTTCCATAGACCTAGGTATCATTAAGTGTGAGGGGCTCGAAACCGGGTTTTGACACCCCGACGTAACACTTAGCCTAACTTAGTATTCGTGTTTAGGGGATAAGCCGATCTCGAGAGGGACGGATAGGCCCGGACCTAGGAACTACCGAGGGTTGGAGGCTCGAGAACAAGTCTTGACACCTCGAATAAACCCTTAGCCAAAGATTGTCGGGTGAATGCGGTTCCGAGTTGGTTCAATACCCGAGAGGGCAAGAGTTGACTTGGAATTAGGCGAATCTCAATGCCGAGAGGCGAGGTTGGTAATTATGACATAGGTTCATTTCCTAATCACCGTTGTGTTGAATGATTGTGTTGTGTGTTTGCCTCAATTTAATACTTGCATCGTGATTAGCACCGCGTAGAATGCATGTGTAGGCAATTAAGTCGGGCTCGAGAGAGACGGATAGTCGCGGACCTAGGTATCACAAAGTGCTAGGGGTTCGAAGCCGTGCCTAGACGCCCCGAATTAGCACTTATCCTAATATTGTCGGACCAATGCGGTCCTTGGATTGATACGAACTCGAGAGAGCAAGTGTCATTTCGGGATTAGGCCATTTTCAATGCTGAGAGGCGAGAAAGGTATCCAAGACATAGGTTAAACATAGACATCAACCAATTGAACTAGTATTTCGATATTGTGAGTCAAGACCATGCATGTTTAGCACCTTCGGTGCTCGAATCCTTGACTTCTAACCAACCATCTATCATCCGTCTCCCCCATTTAATTTCTTGCATTAGTTGTAGAGTACTTGTAGTTGTGTGCTTAGTGTAGTTTAATATCTCTTCTTGTGCATTTTATTTTATCGAGTCGTGTCGGGAAAGAGAGCATGGAATGTCCAATTGAGAGACCTGATTTTGGTCCATGTGGATTCGACCCGGACTTAGGCCGGAATATAAATGTACTTGTTCGACCGCGTGTTGTTGCGCGTGTGGGGAAAGACGTGAGGCGAAGAGCACCCGCTCTAGAAGGGTGCGCCCCGCGAGCCACTTTTTACCCCCAACAAGTTGGCGCCGTTGCCGGGGACCAAACGGTTGATTGATTAGATAGATTGTGTTTTCTTCTCTCGTCCTAATTCATTGCATATCAATTGTTGTATATCTTGCTTGCGTGCACTAGTTGCACTTCTGTTCTAACTTTTTCCCTCTAGTGTTGCCATGATTCCTTGGATTCTCGCTAGGTTCAAGGAGGTAACGGGAGAAAGCAAATCAAGAAAGGAGCAAAAATTGGATAATTATTGGGATTCACCATGAGGGGGTGGATATTTGACTAGTTGAGGTGGCCGAGGTGCCATGAGTAGCTAAAGAGGCCTAAGGTGTTCAAGAGGCCAAGAAGGTGCTACCTCCAAGAGGTGGAAACAACTTGAGAGTTTATGGGGCATGTTATTCATTATCCCTCCTAGAGTTGGCAAAGTGTTCTAGTAAAGTCCCACCCCGTCCCGTCTAGCTAACGACGTTAAAAACGTGCTATTGGGAGGCACCCCAAATTCTAACATTTCCTTTGTAAATTCACCATTTGATTCTTTTTGCTAGTGATTGCTAATTTAGACTTGTTTTGTGTTCTTTGAAGGAGAAAGTTCTATCACGACGCCAACATTAGTGAGCTTAAAAGATATGGCGTAAACTTTCTCCTCACAAAACATGGTCAACTTGTTAACTCGGGTCAAATCCTCAAGTGAAAACAATCTCATTCTTTCGAGAGAGGTAACATGTACTCTCTCCTTGAACTTAATAGTTGAGAATGTTTTGATCAAGGTTTGTGATCACCTTGTGACCTTGAAAGGTTTGCCCCTCTATGTGGGTTGATGTGATGAAATTGACATGTTCTAGCTTTGTATAAATGTTTTGGCGAGTCAAGAGTTAGTCGGGTCTTAAGTGTGGTGTGTACCAATTGTACACACCACATTTGACCCTTTTTATATTTTTAGTGTTACTTAAGTCCGAGTAAGGCCTTAAGTATGGGGTGTACTTCGTACACACCACAATCGAGTTTATTGAGCCAAGGGTTTAGTCAAGCCCTAAGTGTGGTGTGTGTTTGAACACACACCACAATCGAGTTGACATGCTTGTATGTTTACTTTCCGCATTGTATATTCGTTCTTTATTTTGTTCGCTTGGAGAATTTCTTTGCGGGTAGTTATTGCTATCTAGGGTTGGTGCTTGCGCATGCATTGATTTCTAGGTTCGGTGATTGCTTTATGGGAAATTTTCTAAATTCTTTGATGTGTATGATTGCATGAGCTTCATTAATTGTTGAGCTAGATAGTAAGATTCCAAGAAGGAAATGGCTACTTGGCATCAGTGTTCGATTGTGCATGATTAATTATATAGGCATTGAATTCATGCAAATGTTGTTGCATTATGAAGTGTATGTCTACTTTTGAACCCGTTCTACTTGATACATTGCATGTTCAGAAACACTTTTTGCATCCCCCCTAGTGTTTCGTGATTAGAACTAGTGGTTCGACCACACTCGGCTTTGGGCCAAGGTCTAGTGACCATGGGAAACAATCCGTAGGTCATCATTGGACCATTTGAGCCTAAAAAGCTACCTTCACACTTTATCCGTAGTACCCTTTTTCGAGCCAAATAGCCTTTTTATGTGACCCAACAATACAAGCTAATGTGCCTTTCATTTCTATATCCAAACATTAAGTTGAACCCGTGCATCATATTACTTAGTTGCTTCGTTGAGTGTGGGTTCATTATATGAGATTTTAGATCAATGTATAGGAATGAAAATGCATAAGAGGGTTGGGATGAAAGGGCTTACAAATGACTTGATGAACCGGATTTAGTTCATGAGAAAAGAATGAAAATCAACTTGAGAAGAAAAATTATCCACATTATGAGCTTTGAGTTTGGTGAAAGTATGAGAAATTTTTTTGAAGTGAAAAAGAAGAAGAAAAAAAACGAAAAAAATGAGAAAAAGAAAAAGAAAAAGAGGAAGGGCAAAAAAATAAAACCCCAAAACCAAGAGAAGACCAAAAAGGAGAAAAGAAGAATAATTGGGGCTTAAAAGGCAAAAGTCTAAGCAAGTTGATCATGTCACCAATAAAATTTTAATGGGTTCATAAAAGGAAATGTGGGGATTGAGTGAGATGAGGGGTAGAAGTTTTTAGGAAAGAACAAGCTTGGGGTGAGACATGATGTAATTGGGGTTTGTGAGGAACAAGGCGACTTTGTGATAGTCCACCACATATAAACCGTTTTGATCTTCTAAAACTCCTACCCGAGCCTATGCCTAACATTACAAGCCATATGAAAGCCCTACACATATGGATTTGCTCACGGCTCTAGTCATGTGATCAATGGGATTAGGTCTAACTACTAGCTTATGAGCACCAAAGCATTCGGGGAAAGGGGCCTTAAGTGGTGCAAAATGTGCAAAGACATGAAGTGCTTGATATAGATGTGGAGTGAAAATTGTACAACGTGCATTGTCGCATGCTTTGATATTCACATGTTTCATGAGCCTATATGCCTATTTGTGTACATTTGAGCATTTGTGTCGGTAGTTCTGAGAAATTTTTACTATCAACATGATCAACATGAGGCGATGATTATGTGAGATTGCCACATTTCTTGTACATTTGTAATTAGTACTTTTCTTGTGACATTTGAGTGTTTGTTTCTTTTTGTAAAGTTTTCATTTTTGTTGCATATTTTGTAGTAAGATCGAGTCTAATCCATTTGCACTTGCATAGGCATATTTTTGGGTTTGGGGATCTTTCCTACAAAACCCTCGGGAGATGCCGAGCTCCCCCTATCGAAGTTAACTTCGGGGTTCGCACTTAGTGCATACTCGGCAATTATGTGCTTAATTTTGTTTTTCTTATCGAGGACGATAAGGTTTTAAGTGTGGCGTGTTGTTGCGGGTCCGATGTGAACTTGCAATTACACTTTTGTCCCGCAATTGAGCACCAAATTGTCCTCGTTTCGACTTTCAAGAGCCATTATTTTGTACTTTTTGATCTTTGGTGGAATTTTGACATTTTGTAGGTGGAAGGCACAATTGGAGCATAATTGGAGCTGAAAATCGGTTAAGAAAGTTTTGCAAAATAGCTGAAACTTCCCGGTAGTGTAGATTTCTCATCCGACGTCCGATTGGGGCCCATAATTTGTCGATTTGAATGGATTGTGAAGATCTAACACATTGAGGAGGTTTTAAAGGAGTCACGATCGTGCCTAGGTGAGGCGCGATCGTGCCTTAATGAATATTTTGGCCGAATTTTGCTCGGAAATGCCGTAGCGATGCACGATTTGGGTCACGATCGTCACAATAAGAAGCACGATCGTGACTCCATAGGCAAGATCGTGCCTAAGCACCAGAACAGCGATTTAAAGTGCGAAAACCCTCATTTTTCAGGATCGAACTCCCACATTTCAGCCACACACTTAGTTTGGAGAGGGTTTTCGACCTACCAAGGGTTCCTAGAGGAAAAAGGCTCCAAGAACCTCCCTTGGAGGCCATTTTTGGTGCTCCAAGAGAGGGTTTCCACCACCACCACCACCATGTGAAGAAGAAGAGGAGGCAAGAAGATGCAAGAAGGAGCTAGATTGGGGAGTTTTGAGCTTCCCAACACCCATGTCTTTAGGTTTGGGTTTGTAATTCTCTTTCTATTTCTTGAATCTAGTTTATTCTTGTATATGAATGCTTGAGCACCATGATTTGGGGCTAAAATCCCTAGGTCATGGGAGTTAGACCTTGTATGGATTGATTTATTGTTATTTGAGTTATTAGTTTTAGGATGATGGTTATGTGTGGGTTTACCTTACTTTAATCAATGTATGTTTTGTGGGCCCCGTAGAATTTATGCTTAGGGCTTACCCGGGCTCGAGAGGGAGACGGTGTTCCATAGACCTAGGTATCATTAAGTGTGAAGGGCTCGAAATCGGGTTTTGACACCCGGACGTAACACTTAGCCTAACTTAGTATGCGTGTTTAGGGGATAAGCCGATCCCGAGAGGGACGGATAGGCCCGGAACTAGGAACTACCGAGGGTTGGAGGCTCGAGACCGAGTCTTGACACCTCGAATCAACCCTTAGCCTAAGATTGTCGGGCGAATGTGGTTCTGAGATGGTTCGATACCCGAGAGGGCAAGAGTTGACTTGGAATTAGGCCAATCTCAATGCCGAGAGGCGAGGTTGGTAATTATGATATAGGTTCATTTCATAATCACCGTTGTGTTGAGTGTTTGCTTCAATTTAATACTTGCATCGTGATTAGCACCGCGTAGAATGCATGTGTAGGCGATTAAGTCGAGCTCGAGAGAGACGGATAGTCGCGGACCTAGGTATCACAAAGTGATAGGGGTTCGAAGCCGTTCCTAGACGCCCCAGATCAGCACTTATCCTAATATTGTCGGACCAATGCGGTCCTGGGATTGATACGAACTCGAGAGAGCACGTGTCATTTCGGGATTAGGCCGTTTTCAATGCCGAGAGGCGAGAACGGTATCCAAGACATAGGTTAAACATAGACATCAACCAATTGAACTAGTATTTCGATATCGTGAGTCAAGACCATGCATGTTTAGCACCTTCGGTGCTCGAATCCTTGACTTCTAACCAACCATCTATCATCTGTCTCCCCCATTTAATTTCTTGCATTAGTTGTAGAGTACTTGTAGTTGTGTGCTTAGTGTAGTTTAATATCTCTTCTTGTGTATTTTATTTTATCGAGTCGTGTCGGGAAAGAGAGCATGGAATGTCCAATTGAGAGACCCCATTTTGGTCCCTGTGGATTCGACCCGGACTTAGGCCGGAATATAAATGTACTTGTTTGACCGCGTGTTATTGCGCATGTGGGGAAAGACGTGAGGCAAAGAGCACCCACTCTAGAAGGGTGCGCCGCGCGAGCCACTTTTTACCCCCAACAAATGGACTATGCCCGGAACACCACAATTAAATGGTGTCTGAACTTAGAAACCGAACTCTACTCGACATGGTTCAGGTCATGATGAGTCAGACTGATCTCTGATCTCTTTCTGGGGTTACGCCCTAGAAACAACCGCATTCATTCTGAATCGGGTTCCATCAAAGGTAGTGGAAAATACACCATACAAAGTATGGAATGGGAGGAAACTCATGTTGTCTTTCCTAAAGATTTGGGGTTGCGAAGCTTATGTCAAGCGCTTACAAGGTGATAAGCTCGAACCTAAGTCTGAAAAATGTGTCTTTGTAGGGTACCCAAAGGAAACGAGGGGGTACTATTTCTACAAACCAAGCGAGAACAAAGTTTTTGTTGCTCGTGCTGGAGTGTTTCTGGAAAAAAAATTTATTTCCAAAAAACTGTTGGGATTTTGTGCCCTAACACAATGTATTTTCAATCTACTCATGTAATGAGATTATTAGTTGAAATAAAATCGGCATTTATATTACTAAGTGTTGTAGTAATATCTTAAGTATGATTTGATTTGTATCAATGATGTGTCAACACATAATAGTAGATCTTCAAATAAGATAAAATCACACTTGAGCTGTCCCCGATCAGAATAGCTTCATAAGAAGTGATCGGTATGAGGGTAACTCTAAATGATCACGCTCTACTGATCATGGCTAGAAGGGGGCCGGAGTTAGGTCATAGTATCGCCAGACGGGGTGATATAGGACGACCCGACGGTGAGTATGTTACATAGATACAGTCATGAACATACTCATATGTCGGTACGTGAAATCACATCCTCAGACGGAAGGATCTTTGAGGTCACTATGTGATGAGTGACGAGTTTGACTCTGTCTAACGTCTCATGTGAAAAGGTTACAATAACGGCTGTGATTGGCTCGATAACGAGTCACATGAGTTGACTCAAAAGATCGCTGAAGAATTTATCCCTTACACAGACGTGTGAGCAGACTTTTGTTTAGGCCACTTGATGAGTACAACGGAAATACAATAGCACGGTCATGCAGTCGATACGGAGTATCAGTTACAATTCAGTCAACTCAGATCAAGAAACAGGACAATTGAACGAGGATGACTTGTCTATGCCTCGTGGTTGTCAAGATATTAAGAGGATAAAAGGATAGTTTCATGTACAACAAGGTTAAGTCAAAATCTCGATAATCACAAGCATTGGGTAATCATGATGTCTTGCTAGAGGCCACTCATGATGAAAAGGGTAAAATGGTAATTTTACCAGTCCGCCAATGTGTCGTGAGCCTAGAGGGTCACACACTAGAGGTTGAGTAAAACGGATGAAATCATGTAGAGGAATCATGAGAGAGATAAAATCTAGTTTTGGATTAAACCGGATTAGACCGATTTCAGGTTAGGATTGAACCGGAAATCAAGAACGGTTTAGATTGACCAATTAATTAGAATCTAAACCAATATATTTAATTAATGAACTTTAAGCTAAACATGTCTAGCCAGATTGGGCTAAGCCAGAATGGGTTTCTCTACTTAATTAATTAATAAGCTTTGGGCTTTAAGCCCATTAAGGCTTTTAATTAATTATTTCTTAAAAAGAGATATAAAAGAGAAATTTTCAGATTTTAATCAAAAAGAATTTTTCCAAGAAAAACCCAAACTGCTCTCTCTCTCTTCCCTTGGCCGGTCGGCCTCCCTCTCACTCTCCTTCCCGTTTTGCTTGCTTCGATATTCTAGCAAGAATTGTTGTGAGTATTTTCGGATTGCTCTTCCTGTGTGGACGTTCTTTAGAGGTCACTGAATTTAATTTAGTGACAAAGGGATTTCGTATCAAGGTAATTTTTATGAATTATTTTTCTAGCCTAGATCGCATGATCAATCAATGATCATGTAAGATCCTTAAATTTATTTGAACTTTTGAGGTTAATTTCTTGTATGGGCATGAAATTAATTGATAGGAACCCTCCAAAATTCCTTCAAAAACATAGTAGGAGTCTCGTGCATCACGAAGCAATTCAGGAACCTGCTATGCCAGATATAGAAGAACATGAGCAAGAGATGATCATAGATGAAGAACCAATCTCTAATGCAATTCCAGAAGGTCCAAGAAGATCTGAAAGATCTCGTCAAACTCTCGTCAAATATGGTTTTCTAGCCACTGAGGAAAATGACTTGATAATAACGGATCCCGATGATCCCGAAACCTATCAATAAGCCTTGAATAGTACCGACTCCGATAAATGGCAGGAAGCCATGAGAGAGGAAATGAAATCCATGTATGATAACCAAGACTAGAATTGGTTGATCAAACCCCTTGGATGAAACCCATCGGTTGTAAGTGGGTCTTTAAGCTCAAGACCGACATGGATGGAAATCTTCAGACATATAAAGTTAGGTTGGTTACAAAAGGTTATCGTCAAATTCAAGGTCTTGATTATGATGAGACTTTTTCACCAGTAGCCATGGTCAAATCTATCCGAATCATATTAGCTATAGCTTCATACCACGACTATGAGATATAGCATATGGATGTCAAAATCTCCTTCCTTAATGGGAACTTACAAGAGGATGTGTTTGTGTCACAGCCAAAGGGTTTTGTCGATCCAAAGAATCACAGAGAGATATGTAAGCTGTAGAGATCCATTTTTGGATTAAAGCAGGCTTCACAGAGTTGGAATCTTCGTTTTGATGAAGATGTAAGAGAATTCGGTTTTACCAAGAACGATGATGATCCTTGCGTTTACAAGAAAGCGAGTGAGAGTAAAATTGTATTCCTAGTGCTTTATGTCGATGACATTTTACTCATTGGGAATGCCATCCCGGCCTTGCTTGAAACCAAAGCTTGGTTAGGGAAGTGCTTCTCAATGAATGATTTAGGCGATGCTGCATTCATATTGGGCATCAAGATCTATTGGGATCGTTCCAAAAGAATTTTGGGCCTTAGTCAAAGCACTTACATAGATAAGGTGTTGAGATCTCAACGCTCGATTCTAAGAAGGGATACATACCCATGCGACATGGCATCAAGCTCAGCAAGAAACAGTGTTCTAAAACACTGGTCCAGAACACTGGGTGCTGTCAAGGCTATCCTCAAATACTTAAACTGAACCAATGACGCATTCCTAGTATATGGGGGTGTAGATAGGGAACTAGAGGTCAGGGGTTACGTTGACGCTAGTTTCCAGACAGATCCTGATGACTTCAAATGTAATGCCGCAAGCATTTGATCTGATAAGCTTGTTGTGCAACAACACTGGGGCCATAGCACTTGTTGAAGAGACGAGATTTCACAACAAATCCCAACACATACTCAGGAAATTTCACCTTATCAGAGAGATTATTGATAGAGGTGATATGGAGATTAATTATGTTCCGACAGATGATAATATGGCCGATCCCTTGACGAAGGCTTTACCACAACTCAAGCATGAAGGACATGTGAGGTTTAAGGGAATATATTGGAACTTAGATAGGGACTAGGTGTAAGTGGAAGATTTTTAGAGTTGTGCCCTAGCCCAATATAATAAGTCATCTATATTGGAATGTTTTATCATTTTTGGAATAAATAAAACTGCCATTTTATTATCAGTGTGTTGTAGTAATATATTAAATGTGTCTTGATCCATATCATTATGTGTATCTGCAATAATAATAGAACTATAGATCAGAGAGAGTCACATTTTATGAGTCCCTGGTCATATATGCTTTATCAGAAGCGACAAGTATGAGGATAACTCTATATGATCACACTCTACTGATCATGGCAAGATGAGTGCCAGAGTTAGATCATAAATATCATTCGGGGAATGATATTGGACAACCCGATGGTGAGTATGTAGCATTGATGCTGTCATGAGCATACTTATATATCGTAGCTTGTCAACGTATCCTCAGACCAAGGAGTTTTTGTAGTTATTGTGTAGTTGGTAGTTGAGTTTGATGTTGCCTAACGTTACCTCTAAATGGGTAATCATAAGGGCTCTGATTGGCTCAGTAACGAATTACATGACTGAACAAGTAAGACGGCTAAAGGATTTATATATCTGTTTGGGCCACTTGATGAGTATGACTGAAAGGAAACGCATGACCATGCAAGGAGATACGTAGTATCAAGGTTTTCAACCATCTCACAAATTAAGAAACGGTGATTGATAAACAAGGATGACGACTTTATGCCTTGTGATCAATCTGGATATCGTGTGATAAAGGGATAGTGACATAGACGATATGAGGTTAAATCGAATTATTGATAATCACGAACGTTGGGTAATCATAATGTCTGACTAGAGGCCTCTTATGATGGAAAGGGAAAACTGATAATTTGCGCCAATCTGCCAACGTGTCGTGAGCCTAGAGGGTCACACACCTAAAGAGATAAGTATGTCAAATGTAAGAGATAAAGAATTAGGAAAAATTCACTTTCCTGTTTTAGTTAGACCAAAATGGTCTAGGCTAAACTGGAACGGATTAGACAATTTCCAGTCTAAGTGGTAAACCGGACGGTTAAAGAAATTGGTCTAATTGAATTATGAGCTGATCTAAATTAAGTTATTTAATTATAATCCTAAGTCTTATTGGGTTTTACAAAATTTAATTAAATGGGCTTAAGTGATTGGGCTTGAGGCCCTTTATGGTTTATTAATTTTAATTTTAATTAAAATTAAAAGAAAAACCTAAAAGGGAAAGGATTGGTTTAAGAAATATATTATATACACCCTAAACCACTACCCTCTACCCCTCTCTTGCCTCCTTCAAGTAAGAACTAGTAAATCTTGCTTGAAGGTCTTGATCCCGAGATAATCGCATCGCTTGTGTGGACTTGATAGAGAGCACATCCTTTTGGTTTTGGTTTGTCAGGATTCGAAAAACACCAAGGTACTATTTAATTCATGTATGATCTTATGTTGAATCAATCTGCATGAAGATCTTAAATTACAAGGATCCATGGTTTAATTATGCTTCCGCTGCATGAAATTAATTGATTGGACCTAATGGATTTTTATTTCCCCGGACGTTAACCCGAAAATTATCTTCTTCGTCGAATGAATTATCTCATTCATGTTGTTTCCATTGAGGAATATTCCTCCGACTTTGTTGGCGAACATGTGAAAGTTCACTTATACCACTAACGTTTGTCGTAGCTAGAGGTTTGTGTTGGATGCCATCTTGTTGTTCATGTACACCATGCTTCCCTTGTTCGATGAATTCTAGTTGGCAAGTCATGTTTTTATTCGCTGTGTTGATGCATGGTCAAATGTTTTCCCAAGATTCTTTGTCTTTCTCCTTTTTTCCATCACGTTGTCCATTCCATCCACTAAATGTGAATGCAACAATTTGATCCTCCAATTCGGTAAGTGCTTGTGTCATATTACGATTTGATTCTTCAATATTGTTGAGCTCTTGCTCGATTTGCCTATCAGTTGTTCGTTGTCGGCGGCTTGGGCCTCTACTTGTGCTATCGTTAGTCATCACGTCCGGTCAAATCTGGGACTCTGATATCACTTTGGTATAGCAAAAGGGTGCTTCGAAACGAAACAAGATTAAAACCCTAACTTTAGGGAGAAAACATAATTTAATCCAAATAACTCAAATTGATCGTAATGATAATTATGATTCAAAATCTAAGACAATCCCTTAAATAGGAATAATCTTCCAAACTAACTAGAATTAGTAAACTCAATACCAAAGAACTAACTGTTAGGTATTATACAATAATATTTAACAAATTGCGGAAATTAAATAATTATAAATAATAATGAATTATGACAACAACAAAAATACATGAACATTTACAAAATATTAATACAAACTCGGGAAATAAGTCTAGGCGTGTTAGACACTTTCCTTAAAGTGTATTCGTTTTCCCTCGGGTGTTGGAATTAATGAGCGTACACCTCCCAAGATACAACGACTTCGAACTAGCACCGTACACCAAAGGTCTAGTTCCGGCGAACTTGAACTTGTGCCTTTCTCTATCACCAAGTTGTACGAACTTTGAAGAGAAGAAATGTAGAAGATGGAGAACAAGAACACATAGTTCTTGATATTTGGATTCCTCAAAATTGAAGAGAAAGACCATCTATTTATAGTCTCATCTCTTCCACCTCTTGAATTCTAAGAGTAAATACCCAAATTAAAGACAAAATGAAAGGTTGTAACCTATACATTCAAGAGGATTAAACCACATTCAAAACTTGAAATGCCAACTCAATTTTATTCATTAGGTAGAATACTAAGAATTTAAATCATATAATATAAATATAATTATATAATATGACCTTAAATAATATATTATCCAACAATCCCCCACATGAATGAAATTGAGCAACCCTAACAAAAATGACACAGAAAAAGAGCACGAGTAGACTTAACACGATATGGTGATAAATTCTACGGGTCAATACCTGTACAGGATAGGTAGGGGTACCTTTGAACCTTCCCTTGTGAAAACATGTTGACTTTACTGGCTAACCAATAGACGCGATGTCCTTGAATTGTTCTGCCATTTGTGTAAATGATAACATGTCTCGCGTAGGTATCTTCCTGACCCAAGTTCGGTTCTCATGGTTATGTTCATTTTGATCGTGAACATCGTCCTGGTTCTGCAAGAGTTTCTAAAGGATTTAGCCCCTCAATCCTCCTTTGAAGCGACCCCACTTCTCTCTCACATAGGTGATTTCTTATTTAAGAGTAACCCGCTTTACTCCGCTCGAAACCTCAATATTTTCGACGCATAAGAATCATTAAAAGCTCAATCGCTTAACCTTTTCACACGGGTGTCACTGTTTGCATCATAGAAATAGGACTGGGGGAACCCCCACAATGACCTTACCAGTCTTAACAATTAGGTTGTCCCATTGAACTATGATCTTGGGATTTCCAGTCAACATGGTTGGGTTTCCTTTGTCTTGACTATACAACTTCATGGGCTTAAGTCCCATTTCTTTAGATGTCTTCTCAATTTGATCTTCATTTAACTAGTTGATCACTAGTTCCGCGGTATTTTCTTTAGACCTTATATAGTCAATCCTCATTGAACCATAGTTGAGAAGTTGGTTAACAACATTATGTCTTCGACATATATGTCTAGACTTGTTGTTATTACTTGCCCTTGATAATATCCTTCCACAAATATTTAGACTTTCATAGTTGTTTAGTCTTTTCATAAACTCATATTCTATTGTAAATCTAGTTATCAAAATTTGTTCGAAGAATTTTCATATCATGGCAAAATCTATCCACCAAATGGATATAAGATATTCAACTTGTTTACGTGTATTCTCTTACACCTTTTGAATATCTATTATAATGTAGACCATAATCAAGATTCAATCATGAATACATTAATATTCTCATGGTAACAATGTAATATCCAAAATTTTGGATCATTCACGTATCTTGTTGGTCTATGTAAGAGAGATGCAACATCCGTCATGTACATGCCATTAAATACATGATATTTTCTATCCCTTTCGTATACTCATTTTGAGAGATACTATCGTTTTTATTATTTCACAAGTGTTAGCTTAAATCAATAGATATTATAGCTAAACACCATCACATTTGTTAAACTTGCCAAACTTTATCAACATCGTATGACCGATAAGTTTGCTTTTCTTGCAACATTGAATTCTCATATTCCTTTCACATATGTCACTAATTGATAAGAAATCTAATTGACAACATAAATATGTCAAATATTTTTTATGTCACTATTTAGGTGCATGTTTAAGTCTATTTCAAAACTTCACCAACTTGCACCGTTTCTTTCACATGTGTGAGTTATATAACATTTTGTTAGTGTCATATAACCTTCAAACATATAAGTTAGAAATTCATCAAGTGAATTAATCACCTTGCTCTTTGGCTAATTCTTGACTCTTCTAGTCCATAACCCTCTTTAGAATTTTATCACAATTCTCAAGAATTCATTTAGATGATCTCAATTCATCTCGTTTGTCTGAATATTTCAATTCTAGACTTTAATATAATATTCTTGTGTGTATCGAGATTTTTTGTAAGGACCTCTCCCGGGCAGTTAGACTAAAATCTGGGAAAATTCAAAATTTTTGAATAGTGACCAGATCGAGTCTGAACCTGACCCCGAGAGTTGTTTTGGACATAAGATGACGTTATTTTCGACCAAGCTAAGCTCAGGGCGACTAAAGACCACTTCGTGACCTATTCGGGGAAAGTTGACTTAGGTTGACTTTTTGCCGGAAAAGTCAACCGAGGACGTTTTGGGCGATTCTGGACTCGTTAAGTCCCGAATCGCAAAACAGTCGATGCAGTATTCTTAGTTAGCCCATTTTAAGTCACTCGGGAGATTTTGCTGAAATCTCGATAAAAGTGTCCGTTCGGGGTCCGAAACGTCCGATTTTGGGAAATCTGATCTGTTTTCGATTGGTGGAAAAGGTGACCGATGTGATTGATGGGTTAGGTATCAAGGGGACAAGGAAGTGACTTGTTGTGTGTGGGGTTTGGTGATGTTGGGAAAGAGGAAAAAGGGTTGATTTTTGGGTTTTCATTTTATTTAATTAAGTAATTAATTAAATAAAATGTGTTGTTATAAGGAGGGGGAGCTCCCATTTCATCCGAGAACAACCAAGAGAAAGAGAGGGAGAAGAGAAGAAAGAAGGAGAGAGAAAGAGAAAGAGAAAGAGGGAAGGAGAAGGAGGGTCCGGCCAAGCAAGGAGGATTTCCCGTCAATCCGTCCGTCGTTTCTTCGAGATTTCTTCGTATTCGGAATCCCGGCATCGAGGACTACAAGAGGTATGGTTCTCTTTTCGATTTGGAGTAGTTTGGTTCGTGGGTTTTAAGTAGAAATGTGTTGTTTTAAGTTTAGTTAGACACTAGAGATGATTAGGCATGTTTTAAGACAAATTTGAACAAATTCCGGTGACCGGAGGGTCGCCGGAGCTCCGGCCATGTTGGTGGCTGATTCCGGTGGCCATGGAACGCTGACTCGAAGTGCTTCAACCTTCATCTTGTGAGTTTTTCCAAAGGAGCAACGGTTTGGGAGCTAGAAGCCCAGGAAGTGACTGAACCGCTGAATCTGTCCAGCCGGACGGACAATATGTTTTGCTCCGGACGGAGCCGTTCCAGTTCGAACTTGGTTCCAAGCAAAACATGAAGTTTGTAGAGGACTGACAGAGCTTCAACTTTCATATTTACGTGTTTTCCAGACGAGCTACGGATTTGGAGCTGCAAGTCCGGGAAGTGGACTGTTCTGCCGAATCTGTCTCTGGACAGATTCGAAGTAAATCCCGTAGCTCGATTTTGTTTCCCGAGAATTAATGTGGTGGCTTGTGTGGGGCCCACGAGACCGGGGCTCGGGTTTTGTGAGTTCGGGTGGTCCCGGGTGACCCCCGAGTCGATAACTTGTGTATTTGATAATTTCCGGATTTAAATTGTGAAAGACGGTTTTTCCACCAATAACTTTAATTGAAGTATTTTAACGATCGGGTGTCGGAATTCGATTCCGTTAATTGCATTGGTCTTAGAATATTAAATGAGGAGTTTAGAAACAAGTTTCGTAATTTTCAGAGTCCCGAGGGTCAAAAACTCGTTTCCGGGCAGATTGGGTGTTTCGGGGAAAATGGGTCATTCCGGACCCATTTTGGCTACTTTGATTAATTTGAAGTGTGTCCAAGTGTTAGGCACTTGTTGGAGTACACTTGTAAATTTATTGCATTCGTTTCGGAGTCTGTTTGAGTTTTTAATTATTGAATATAATTATTAGTTGATATTGACGCTCGCGGGAAAGGCAAGGCGTGAATAGCTCGAGCGGGAGGCTAGGAGCGTACGTGGAGCTTTCCTAAGGTAGGGGGACATAGCTACCTAGACTATATGGCTTGATGCCTTTGTTTGATTATATATGTGTGTATATATACGTGTGAGCATGATTTGGCACTATGGTAGTGGCGTGAATATGCTTGGTGTGATTATATGCGAATAGTGAGATTTGCATGATAATGTTGGGTGAATTAGTTTAGTATAACTCTGAACTGATTGTATGCACGGGATTGTGCCAGGTATTATATTATTTGCTTTTCAGACGATGATTTATTCCGTCTTGCACCTAGTATGTTTTCTGCATGAGTATGGTGTGATACTTGTGTTACAGGTGGTGTGTAAGGTAAACCGAGTTGAGGGTGGATTCCCTTGATCGAGATCGATTACCTTTATTTGTGGTAAGGGTCAACCGAGCTGAGGGTGGACTCCCTTAGTTGTGATCAGTTACCTTTATTTAGGTGTAAGGTAAACCGAGTTGAGTGTGGATTTCCTTGATCGAGATCGGTTACCTTTATCTTTGTGGGAAAGGTCAACCGAGCTGAGGGTGGACTCCCTTAGTTGTGATCGGCTGCCTTTATTTAGGTGTAAGGTGAATCGAGTTGAGGGTGGACTCCCTTGATCGAGATCGGTTACCTTTACCTAAGGGAGGGTGAACCGAGGCAAGGGTGGATTCCCTGGGCTGAAATCGGTTACCCTAGGGTGTAGTTAATTATGTTATACAACTACTTTTGCATTGTTATCATGTTGTGTATGTGCGATGTTTGAGTCTTGGAGGTAGCGTGTTCACCCCTACAACTTGTGCAGGTTATGGATGCGTTTAGATCTTTTGACTGGGAGCTTGGGGGCGTGTCGTGTCGACGTGTCTTTGCCAGTGGTGTTTGGTCGGCTGTTGTAGACTCTGTTGAGTCGTAACCTGTTTTGTTACTGCTTTTCATTATCTGGTTTATTACTTTATTTTGTAAAACACTCGGTGAGGTGGCGTTATGCCTTACCATTATGGTATTTATTTATGAGTTACTTGCTTCATTTTCAAAGGATGTTTTGATGGAATTGTTTTAGAACTGGTTTACTTACTTGTGTAATCACCTTTAAGTTAGGGACGCCTAAACTAAAGGTGTTGACTTTGTGCGAGTATAGTTATGATACACTCGAGGACGCTCGAGGTGTTTCATAACTATTTCGTATATGTATCTTCGTATATGTATTATCGATACTTGTATTTTATCGCGTGACGACTAAGATTCGGAGAACCGGATCTTGGGGCGTTACATTTTTTTTTTCAAATCATACACAAGAACTTTATATGCACTACTATTGCACGTTCGATGTAGGCACATTCAACAATTTTGTTCACATCCTTATTTTCCTTGGAGTCGAAGTCAAAGTTTTTACTAAGTACCCCCACACTTCCAAGTAGCCGTAGGAAATCTTTCTCCTTTTATTAACTTAAATAAAGTTTTATCAGCTTTCTTTGTATTACCTTATTCAAGGTAATTTGCTGAAAAATCATTGCCCCGCATGTATAGTGGTGACCCAAAAACTTATAAATATCACATACTTCTATCATAAAACGTGATATTTTGTTTTCAGCAACATCATTGAATTGGTTGTGTTATAATATGAATATTTCGTGTTCGATACTCATAGACCAACCACTTCAACATACTCATCTTAAAGTCATGAAAATTGACTTTATCTTCATTATTGCTTTTAAGCAAATATACACAATAATATTTTGTACAATCAAACTGAAAGTCATAAAATATTTATTCTCATCTCTTATTCGAGCAAATCGTCAATCACAATTTCAATGTGAATTTGCTCAAGAGGTTCAACTTTTCTTTCAACAATTTGAAAGACATTATAATTACACAAAATTCACAGTTGTGTTTGCTTACCAATCTCGAAAGATGATAGATGGTCCAAGTGGATTAATCTACATATAAATTATAGTTCACTTGACCAAGTCTATCATATCATTATATGACTCAATCATATAAATGAAAGACTTCTTCATTGGTATCAATCCACATAATGACATTTTTTTATTCATGCCCATCGTGTCATCGGTTATACAATCTTTCTTCACATACATTATATTTTGAACAAACAATTTTTTCTAGGAATTAATTATTAGTGAAATCATGAGTATCAAATAATGTATCAACAGTTACATTATTTCTCATGTCGCACATACAACAATCATCAATAATCTTAAGATTATTATTTTCAATTCCATCTAAAAAAGTATGACTTCAAACAATCATGTCAAGCTAACAATGTCTGAGATTTGATAGTCCAAAGTTTATTTTGAGAATGCAACATAACTAGATCATCACTTATATCTATTATGTTGATCTCATTATTTTGTTGATATGATTTCAAACTAATCATTATCCACTCAAGAATGAAAACATTATTTCATTCAACTTATTTCTATTCATATTGATATGATTTATCTATCAATGAATCAAAACAATTAATCATATTCAATTATGATTTTTCAACACATGAATAACATCGTTATCTTTAGATTCAGGATTCATCAATCCATGAATGACACATCCAATTTTCATTGTGTTTGATCATGCCCAACTCATATTTATGAGTTCGTGAATGAGATCGTTACATCATTCAACTTATATGATTCATCAATTCATGATGATCAATTCAAAATAAGAATCATTCAAATTAATCATATGATTATGATTTTCAACCAATGAATAAATTCAATATTCATTACTCATATTCAATTTTATTAAAGTGATTCATCATTACATGAATAAACTCATTATTTCATTCATGTTAATCAATTCATATGATTTAACAAATCATATTTTTCTTATGATTCTCCTCCATTCTTTGATAATTTTATTCACTTGTACAATGAACATTTATAAAGAACATTAAACTATTCAATACATAGTTTAAGTACAAGAGAATCGTCTTCTTTTACACTTTTGAGATTCTTCATTTAATGTACTTGATAAACTCAACATGTTCACCATCTTTTCTTAGATTTTTTCAAAAATTAAATCAATAATCTTTTCAAGTCCTTCGACATTTTTCTTTTCTTATTGATCATTCACAATCTTTTGTATTTCATGGTACACATTTTACAAATAATATCAAAACTATAAAATGCATAGTTTTGAGTACAACATGATCAATTTCTTCCTCTTTCAATATTGAGGTTCTTTGTGTACCATACATGGTGAATCCATTATGGCCACATTTTTTGTCTTCTTCTTTCAACAATGAAGTCAGCAAATCATTTAAGTCATTTGACATATCTTATCGAAACAAAATCGATATATTAGTGGTAGACATTCGTGTCTTAAACCCACTTGGAATTTGACCAAAAAGGTACATTCCCGGCCTCAACCATATTGACATATCGTCAAAATATTCCATAAGATGAATTAGGCAAGCAAGCTTGTTGCTCCCATCACCAAGTTCTTGCTTTTAATAATTTCTTCAAAATTAGACTGATAACAAACCTTGTTGTTTGTATTCAAAAAGTTTCATATTTTCCAACTTTCATATCTACAAAATGAAATTCAAATCATTAGTATATGTCAGATTTAATATTCATAAAATTGAAAATTTAACCTTCTTGATTTTCGCAACCTGTTAAAACTCAAGAGAACGGTACACTTTAAGATTGTTAGGTATTGTACAATAATATTTAACAAATTGCGGAAATTAAATAATTATAAATAATAATGAATTATGACAACAACAAAAATACATGAACATTTACAAAATATTAATACAAACTCGGGAAATAAGTCGAGGCGTGTTAGACACTTTCCTTAAAGTGTATTCGCTCTCCCTCGGGTGTTGGAATCAATGAGCGTACACCTCCCAGGATACAACGACTTCGAACTAGCACCGTACACCAAAGGTCTAGTTCCGGCGAACTTGAACTTGTGTCTTTCTCTATTACAAAATCGTACGAACTTTGAAGAGAAGAAATGTAGAAGATGGATAACAAGAACACATAGTTCTTGATATTTGGATTCTTCAAAATTAAAGAGAAAGACCATCTATTTATAGTCTCATCTCTTCCACCTCTTGAATTCTAAGAGTAAATACCCAAATTAAAGACAAAATGAAAGGTTATAACCTATACATTCAAGAGGATTAAACCACATTCAAAACTTGAAATGCCAACTCAATTTTATTCATTAGGTAGAATACTAAGAATTTAAATCATATATATATAAATATAATTATATAATATGATCTTAAATAATATATTATCCAACAATCCCCCACATGAATGAAATTGAGCAACCCTAACAAAAACGACACAGAAAAAGAGCACGAGTAGACTTAACACGATATGGTGATAGATTCTACGGTCAATACCTGTATAGGATAGGTAGGGGTACCTTTGAACCTTCCCTTGTGAAAACATGTTGACTTTACTGGCTGACCAATAGACGCGGTGTCCTTGAATTGTTCTGCCATTTGTGTAAATGATAACATGTCTCACGTAGGTATCAACCTGACCCAAGTTCGGTTCTCATGGTTATGTTCATTTTGGTCGTGAACATCGTCCTGGTTCTGCAAGAGTTTCTAAAGGATTTAGCCCCTCAATCCTCCTTTGAAGCGACCCCACTTCTCTCTCACATAGGTGATTTCTTATTTAAGAGTAACCCGCTTTACTCCGCTTGAAACCTCAATATTTTCGACGCATAAGAATCATTAAAAGCTCAGTCGCTTAACCTTTTCATACGGGTGTCACTGTTTGCATCATAGAAATAGGACTGGGGGAACCCCCACAATGACCTTACCAGTCTTAACAATTAGGTTGTCCCATTGAACTATGATCTTGGGATCTCCAGTCAACATGGGTGGGTTTCCTTTGTCTTGACTATACAACTTCATGGGCTTAAGTCCTATTTCTTTAGATGCCTTCTCAATTTGATCTTCATTAAACTAGTTGATCACTAGTTCCGCGGTATTTTCTTTAGACCTTCTGTAGTCAATCCTCATTGAACCATAGTTGAGAAGTTGGTTAACAACATTATGTCTTCGACATATATGTCTAGACTTGTTGTTATTACTTGCCCTTGATAATATCCTTCCACAAATATTTAGACTTTCATAGTTGTTTAGTCTTTTCATAAACTCATATTCTATTGTGAATCTAGTTATCAAAATTTGTTCGAAGGATTTTTATATCATGGCAAAATCTATCCACCAAATGGATATAAGATATTCAACTTGTTTACGTGTATTCTCTTACACCTTTTGAATATCTATTATAATGTAGTCCATTATCAAGATTCAATCATGAATACATTAATATTCTCATGGTAACAATGTAATAACCAAAATATAATTATATAATATGATCTTAAATAATATATTATCCAACACTAACCAACCAAAACTAATTATAATTGGAAAATATAAAATAATATGAGAGGTAAATTAATAGGAACTCTAAACTAATACCACTCAGAAGATGGTCTTGCATCAATCACATTTAAGAATATGGTATTTCACACTATAATCTAACAACAATATAGGTATCTGGAAAAAATAATGATCAACTAACATTTTAAATGAGAAAAATAAACATGTATCGTTATGTGAAAAGACTATAACTTAATTTAAATATGTAAGATTCTCTTTTATTTTCTTATATTTGATCTTTTGATTACACTTAACACTTAGGGCCTCGGCTTGCTCTAGTTATCAATACGGCTTGCTTAAGATTCAATACGCCACTTGGGTGTCCTATTGGGATCGGTACTGGAAGGAAACGGGGGGTCCCCGGTGTCGATGGGTTAATCCGGTTAAACTCAATGAGCTGGGAGAATTTTAATTTCACGATGTCTATATTGATCGCAGGGTTGATCGAGGAAGTTGGTTTAAGGCGGCCCGCATCAAGATCATGTGGCTCTGCATGAAGCTAACTGGTTCGAGTCGATTGGTCTCAGGGGTTATGATGGATGTCTGTGTAAAGCACTCTGCAGCAAGATCACAGGGTTTCTCCATCCGTAAGAGTTGGACGTCGTGGCTGTTGGAATAATGTTTATATCACATTTTTCTAACTCAAGTCTTGAATGAGATAATAGTACATTGAACTTGAAATTGATACATTTCCTATGGATGTGTCTTTTCACTCTAAACATTGAACCATACTTGTGTCTTTTGGAAGCATCATTTCATTCCAAAACATTGAATTATGCTTATGACTTTTGGCTTTTATTAGGAGAACCTTTTGGTTGAAGGGTCGCAACCTTTCAAAAAGAGGCATGTTACGAACAGACGTGTCTGTTCGAAACGGTGCCAACTCTCATATTTAAAGGATTGAAATTGTTAGGAAATTCATCATCTTCTTCCTACCATCTCTTCCATACTCTAAATACACATCGATCGTTAGGTCGCCAGACTCCACTATTCGAAGCACTCGTTAGTGGTTTAGTTCGTTTTATCTTGGGAGGCAATTGCTCGTTAATCCTTCAAGTGCCACAGAGGGAGCAATATTGTCTTAAGAAAACATCGTTCTGCTGGACTCGGACGTTCTTCGCACAATCTACAATCTCCGCCTTCTGCACATATTTGGTACAATTCTTATATGTCATCTACTATATTCGTAATAGTACGATTTTTCATTTACTTTCATAACTAGTGGCCTACAAGCTTAAGACAATATTTTTTTTCGCTAACTTTCTGTTCCATTCAAAACATTATTTATAATTTTTTTTTATAAAAAATTGTTTCTATTCGACAATAAAAGCCTTAAGAAGCGATAGAGGTGGAGAATATGAACATACTTTCAAAGAATTTTGTGCAGTGAATGGTATAATACACAAAACTTCGGCATCATATTCCTCTCAATCCTAACGGTATTGTAGAACGCAAAAACCGAACTCTTAAGGAAATGATGAATTTCCTTTTTCTTGGAAAAGAAGTAGTTTTGCGAAATGACACTCACGTATCGAACGTTCGCAAGAGAACTGTATCCAGCAACCTCTTAAGCTCACAAGGCGTTATGATGGTGTAAGGCTGGAATGAGTTTTGACTAAGTGTGAGATGCATGTGGAGAATGAATAAATCATTTCATGCAAGTCCTAAGTGATGAACAAAATAAGAGGGACGCTTCTTATATTTATTTTAACAAGTCATTTCTGAATGACATGTAAACTTGGACAAGTTATCTACGTAGCGTTGCGTAGGTTAACAAATGTAAAATCCTTAAATTCTAAATGTGAATTTGTGATTAGTCAAAACCATACAAGATATCGTAGGAATTATGAAAAGAAAATGAACCTTCCAATAATTGCCTAAAAATGTGGGAGTACCTTGTCAAGGTAACAACCCTTTACAAGATGTAATGAAGTAGATCCAAAACGTTGGACTGTATTTTCATTACATATGCTTTGCATAGTAGTATCAGTTCTTGGTGTATGAATCAAATGGATTCTGAAGACACAATAATGGAGTTAAAGCATGCTTAATTCTTTGAACATATGTGTCCATGAAAAATGGGATTCGTAAGAGTACTGAGGTATCTACGAGAAAACCGTAACTATGGACTATACTATGCAAGCGAAACCTGCCGTAGTAGAGGTATACTCTCTTATGCTTGTTGTATATCTAATGTAAAGGATTCCAAAAGCAAGAGGTATACTCTTATGCTTGTCGGAACATGAGTTCTTTGTTTTGCTTATAATCAAATAGTTCACGAATTGGTCATATTAGTTTTAACTAACAGTAGCTGAGATTATGATGAGATGTCTATCTCACTAACTGTTGCTTCAGTTGTCCGGCTTGATATCGGGTTAGTTATTATGTAATTGATAAAATTCACTTTCACCTTAAAAAAAATTACAAGTATGTGTTTGGGATGCACGGGTTGACACAAGTAAACTCCACGTTAAGGCTCTTTTTTTATTTTTACTGCGTCGCTACAGTTAATTTACAACATTTACAGGCCAAAAGCTAAGCGGATAATCTCCATCTCGTCGTGGTCGTGGGTCAGAAGAAGACCCATGACACGGGAAGCGTTGTCGGGGTGAAGGTTCTGTATCCGAGAGAACACGATTCGAGTCGTCCAATTTCAAATCGCCATTCAGGTCTTGCTTGGAGGAGTGGGGTCCCACCAGCCAGAACTCACTTCCGGCGACGGAATTGATGGCGGTAGAGATAGTGTTACCATGTCCTTGCTTCCCAAACCCATCAATATAAAATTAGATATTTTTCTTTAATTAAGTGGTACAGCAACACATATTGGTAATTATTTTCTTGAATTGCATTTTTTTAAACTCCTTATGTATTACGACTTAGAATATCTAATTTATTGTATATTAGAATTTTTTATTTAGGTTATATACATAGGATTCTCGCCTATTGTATTTAATAGTAACACAATCAATATAATACTACAAATGTTATTTCCACCTCAATCACCACGCCCACCCAACAATTAATAATTATTACTTGCAACAAATTATAAGGAAAGGATACATCAGAAACTACAAGTAATAATCCACGGGTGTCACCAAATGAAATTCTTAAGGAGTCATGACAGAGGCTTTATACATTTCAAATAACAATAAAAACAGATATTAAGTAGACATGACAGGGACTTGTACATTAAGCAATTGCTATAAACTTCCACAATAATAAAGATTATCCTTCCATAAACAAATATATAAGAGCACATTCGAGTACAAACCCATGTAAAACGTTCAAACATCCAAATCATGAAAAACTGTCAGATCTGATATGCACGTTGTCTTAGCGTGCAACATGTAGCATGTTACATTATGTTCTACAACATTGCACTCACTACATATTTTACATGGTTTCAATTTTGTACAACATATTTTACAACATTGCATTACATGTTCTACATGGTTTTACAACATTACACAACATCTTTCACAATTTGAACGTTCTTTATAGTTTGTAGCTAATTTTGCCTCTAAATATAATATTTTCTCCATTACAGTGTCTCTAAATAAATAAGACACATGTGGCGCGTTATAATAAGCTTATTTGTTCATCATATCATGTCAATTTAACAAAATAAATTTATCATGAACTGCTTGCAATTGCAATGAAAACAATAATAATTGTAATTAACTATTAGATCACAAGGAGAGATTAAACATGTATACTTGTAACTCAATAATATGTAAAAAGAATATTTTGAACAAAGATCAAAACACAAATACTATTTTAATTTTAGTAAATCGTAAAAATGTTCAGCTTGTTCGATCAATCATCAATTAATTTTCAATTATTTCTAATTGATCTTCTATAGATCTCAACTAATTTTGTATTCTAATTTATTTTGTATTATATTTTAGAAGGTTATCTCTGTCAAACTAGTGCTTATGATATTGATACGATAATAAGGAGTTTCTTATATAATTACTAGATGGTGAGAAAAATATGATATTTATTATTAGGTCACCAGGCCACTGTTTGATGACAAAGTTTATGGTGCAAAAGGATAGATAAATGGAAAATATTGCTAGATATATAAATGCCACACCCTCTCTCTCTTGATTATGATTTAACAAATCCCCAACTGCTCTCACGTCCTAGTCACAACCAGCCGGCCTCAAATCCTACAAATTCCCATTACGGGTCATTTATAGCAACAACGAAACTTCCTCACTTCTCTCTATAGATGTCTAAATAGAAACCAGAAAGCTCCCAAAAGATCATTCTCACCAACAGGTAATTACTTGGATTATCAAACACTATGCAGTAACATTTATTAAAAGTTGTATGATACAAGGTAATTACATATCGGTACACCCATCAAAACTTTATTTCAAAATTGATATTCCAAGTTTAAAAGTATTTTTCTAAATCTCCAAAATTTGAAAAGTTAACACTTAGGTCAATTTTGTGACAGAACTTGACAAAATAGTCTTTTTGTAAGTTGGTTTTAATTATTTATATGAATAGACATGTGTGCCCTTGATCCATTACATGTATTTGATCAGTTAATCTAACCGAATTGAACTTAAGTGTAATATAATGAACCTTGAGAGATTGAAAAAAAAAATCAAACTTGAGGTACCAATTTTAAAATGAGGTTTCGACGAGTATACTGATCTGTAGTTACCCCAAAATTATACACAAACGTAAGGTCACCCGTTTCAATCTTCACCTATTGATAAATAAACAAATGGTATTGTCGAGTCAAAACTTTATTCAAGATCATGTCTCCATTTGTCACTCCTGTATTCTTAAATTGATCTTTATGATCGAGAGGTTGTTTAATTTGATCTTACTTTGACACCTCGTCCTGTAATTTTTTTTAATGTTCCATCATTAGCAAAAAGACAACTATATTTCACAAGATTGAATGGTCGGTTAGATATTATATAAAAACATTAACAAATTACTAAACTTGAAAAGTTAAAAATACAAATAAACTATAAAGAATATAAATATATAACATTCACCAATCAAGAGGTGTCAAGTCATAACATATTAGAGTCAGCACCGGTAAGTTAGATAAATTCTTGAATGCGTATCGGTCTCTCTAAGGTACTAAAATTACGAGGGCACACCTCTTCTGATATAACGTTTTTGAAGTTATTTCATACACCAAATGTTTAATTCAGATAAAATTGAACTCACATATTTCTCTATCACCAAAGCATAAAAAAGATTTGAACAAGGAGAATACGAGGGAGATGATGAAAAATGAGAACTCGAAAATAAATAAGACACTAATTAATGTCTCTATAAAGAAGAGAATGCAACTTCTATTCATAGTTTTTATCTCTTCATAAAATGTAAGTACATGATTCCATGTAAATTAAATTGGAAGATGGAAAGATTATAAATATAACTTTATAAGGAATAATTAAAATAATTGTGATCTATATCAAAAGAATCAAACACACATATATAGAGGTGTGATCATGTGCGAACTGCCCACTTTCTTGCGAACCATATGAACCCTTAGTAGCGTGACACATGTCGACGCGCACTGACACGACATTGTGCTGGCAGGCTGCTGACGTGGCAGACCCAAAAACACTTTTTAAGTTTCAAACCCTCGTTAAACCACTCCTTTGACAGTGTTTATTTATAGGGGTATCCCATATATGTAGATATGGAAATCATTCATCAGAACTCGTGATGTGATATACATGAATTCAATTATGGGTTAATATGTATTTTAACCATATTTTTTCAACAGTAACTATACATGACAAAGTCATCATCATCACTGAGATGGCTCCTCCGGAGCCGATCATCATCTAGCAGCAGTCTCTTGCCGGCTCTTGGTGGTGCCCATGCCATGAACGACCTACAATACTATCATACGCTAAAAAAATATGTCATCTCTCCAAATGATCCGAAATACAGGTTCGTTTCTATTATCCCCTTATATAATCGAACACTAATAATCATATATTAAAAATAAATACATGAATTATAAGATTCTTTTAAATAATAAATTTAAGTTTTTTCTTCTTCTGTTATATATTGCAGAAGGTGGAAGTTGTGGTTGGTAGTGCTGGTGGTGTACTCGGCGTGGGCTTCCCCATTTGAACTGGCGTTTAGGAAGGCGGCAACAGGTTGCCTCAAGTACGTGGATTTGGCTGTTGATGCCTTCTTTGCCGTTGACATCGTCCTCACTTTCTTCGTTGCTTACTTGGATAAATCCACATACTTCCTTGTCACTGACCACAACAAGATCGCCATTAGGTATATATATGGTAATTAATTAGACTTCATCATCAATGACAATGGCAATTACATGACTTAATTAATGTGTATGCATCAGATATATAAGAAAGTTATGGTTCCCCATGGATGTAGCCTCCACTCTCCCATTCGAGGTCATACACATGGTACATATGAACCACACCTATACCGTTGATGAAGTCTTTGGATACCTCAACTTGCTCCGACTTTGGCGACTCAAGCATGTATCAAATCTCTTCAAAAGGTACACCAATTTTATCCCATTCCTCTTGCCACTTTGTTTTTAACCACAACTACAAGTATCAGTGCCGGATTTTAAAAAGTTCCTTTCATACTAACAAATTAATTGATTAAAAGTAGAACAATTACTAAATCATATTACAAAACTTTATTACTTATTAGAGTGTTTTTTTGAAATCATTTATTTTTTAGTTTAGTTCAAATTTAACTTCCATGTATATATGAATATGAAGTGAGACGGTTCGCAAGTCTTGCAACTCGTTATAGGTTGGGTTAGAGATAGATTCATTTATCAAACGAAAAAATTTTGCGCTCAAACTTGACTCGAGTCAGATTACAACTAGCGCATATGTCGAACTTTTAACGTATGACAAGAGCTCGAGCAGCTTTTTAAAAGCTCAACTCATTTATTCATACCAAAATTCATGTAGAATGAAAACTAAAAATATATATTTTTTATATTATTTAAAAACTATTAATATTAACATTTTAGATGTATTATTATAATTTGAATTGTAGATGAGTGATTTAAATATTTCATATTTATCTACAATTTTAGAGTATAGACTATATATCTACAATTTTAGAGTATACACTCACAAATTTGAACATTACAATCATAAGTTTCACTATACACTCATAACTTTGACTATACATTCATAGACACTCACATACCTAGACTATACATTCACAAGTTTAGACTATACACTCGTAAGTTTGGTTTCTCTCACACTTGAAATCTCACATCGCTTAGATGTGAAACTTTTTTGTTGTTTATATTGGTTTGCCTCTCTTCCTCTATTAGTTGTGTGTAGGTCTTTTAGGGGTAACCTGCGGCTACGGCCAAACCCACACGCGCGTCTCTGCTGTCTGTCCGGTTCGGCACGGGCTGGGCTCTGGTAGAGCACATGCGGTGCGAGCAAACCAAACTTTTGGACAAATAAAAGGGTCGACATTATACTCAGAATCGCAACATTACACTCAATATAAATATAGTGAAAACCGTTTATATTTCTAGCCACAAATAAATTTAATCTGGTTTAAGTTGGGTCGACATTATATTCAGAATCCCGACATTACACCGGTGGGAATTTCCGTCAGTTTGTGGTTGGTGAGATTGAGTGGATTGGACGGTTGGGATGGATTCGTTAGATTCGGACGCGTTGGGCATTTGTAGTGGATTGTTTATATATATATATATATAAGAGTAAAGTGAAATCTTTTCAAATTTAAGGGACTCCCTGAGTTGATTTTGAAGTTAAGGAGAGTTAAGTGAAACTCGGTCATAATTAAGAGTGGTTATATGAAATTTTCCCTAAACAAAGGGTAATCAGGATCGTAAGCAAGACACTTTTTCGATAATAAGCTACCTTAATATCTATAGCCTATGAAAAGGGAAAACTGTGGTTTAATCCATGAGCAGAATGGAAGAAATAACTTGGTAAATTGAAACATTTAAATAGTTTTTCTTATCCCTACACTATCCAACCCAACCCAAAGCGCACCCAAACCTATACATGAAACTATAACCCACCCCTTAAATCTACCACACTCTAACATTCACCCACAAGACATGGCGGAACCCAATCTTTGGCCGAGGCCAGAGTACGAGCACGCTTGGACCACTTGCACTAAGGCCATTCCCGAAACATTCAAGTAGTTAGAGAATATTAGTCTCGCAAGTAAGGTATTTGAAATAAAAAATAAAGCATATAAATAATTGGAACAAACTAAACAAATAAGGTTGATCCTTTAATTATGAAGCTAACATGATATATATATATATATATATGTAAGGGATAATGATAATTTTGTGCATCTAACTATACACAATTCCCACTTTCATAACCCTAACTTTTTATTCTTTAATTTAGTAACTTGAATTTCATTTTGGGACAATCTACTCCTAAAATACTAAAAATACCTAAACTATCCCGGAAATTGAATCAAAACTAAATATGGTCTAATCATGAGAACTGACCCAATTTTGGTATTGTTGAAAATATCAAAATGCCCTTAAATCAATTTCAAATTTTCAAAACATACCCCTTAATCTCTCTCCTCCAATCCCCCTCCTCTTTCTGTTCATCTTCCTCACCCTCGCCTTCGCCACCGCCAACAACCACCGCCCCAATCCTCCTCCGCCACCTCCAAACCCTCATCCTCCGCCTTCAACCACCTCCGACCCTCTTCCACCTTCGACCAGCTCCAATCCTCCTCTTCTACCTCCGACCGTCCTCCGCCTTCGACCACCTCCAACTCTCCTCCTTCACCTTCAAACCCTCCTCTCTCAGCCATCGACCACCTCCAACCTCCCCAAAAAGAAGGTTCGTTGTGGGTCTTGGCTTTTTGTCTCCCACGAGCCCGCCAACCCATAATCGATTGCGTCCCTCATTGTTGTTCAAGGTTGGGGCCAGCGGTTGTTGACAGCGGTGAAGGAGAGAACGGAGGCGAGGGTGAGGAAGAGGGGGGGAGGGTGGCGGAGGAGTCAGAGAGGAAGGAGGTGGAGAGAGATGGGAGTAGAGAGTTAAGGGCTAGGTTTTGAAAATTTGAAATTGATTTAAGGGCATTTTGGTATTTTCAACAATACTGAAATTGGGTCAGTTCTCTCGATTAGACCATATTTAATTTTGGTTCAATTTCAGGGGTAGATTAGTTATTTTTAGTATTTTAGGAGTAGATTGTCCCAAAAATGAAATTTAGGGTACTGAAAAAAATAAGAAACAAGGTATGGTATGGAAGTGGGAATTGTGTATAGTTAGGTGCACAAAAGTGTCATTTCCCTATATATAACTAAATTTTACATGGTATTAGAGCATGTCGATTTGAGAATGTGATGGTGGACCTCGCCTCTCCATAGCTCCGCTCCCCTATAAGCCTGTAATATTAAGAGGGAGTTAGTTGATAAAGACCCACATTAAAGTCACGTGAGGGGGGAGTGTTGAGAATATTAGTCCCAAGTGGATTCAATTTGAAATAGATGGGTGTATATAAGGGATTGGAAAAAACTCAACTAAGGCCATCTTCAATCAGGCCCAAAACCCCATTTTGGGGACCCCATATATTACAACCAGTCCCAAAAGATGCAAAACTCCATCCCCATTTTGGGGCTTAGCTACAATGAATCCCAAATTTTGGAGCCTCACAATAGTAGTCCTCATTTTTTATTAATAATATTTTATTCCTATTTTTATTTATTTTATTATGAATTGATATTCAGTAGAAACAAAAAAATAAATAAAAACCAGTTGGGGCAGAGGCCAGAGGTAGAGGCGACTCCGCTTGTCTTCGCCGGAACCGAATACAATATTGCCGGAATGTGTCCTATTGATGTTAGCCACAATCGAGAAAGCCGACCGTGAACTTCGACGGCTGCAGCGCCCTCCTCTTCGTCTTCGGCACACGGGAGGCAGGATTCGAGGCGACGCTGTAGATGGAAGGGGGCTTAGGGAGGCAGAGGCGAGGAGGCGGGCTGGCTGTATTGAGAGAAAGATGGAGAGAGCCAAAAGGAAGGGGGCGGGGGAGGTATTAAGAGAAAGAGAAGGAGGGTTAGGGTTAATAGAATTTTTTTATTTCCTTTATTAAATTGAGAGGTAATTTCATGTCAGTACCCCAACTTTCCCTCATTTTCAAATTAGTACCCCAAGTTTGAAAAGTTTTTTGCCGGTACCCGAAATTTAATTAGTTGCAGATAAGTACCTAATCTGTTAAGTTTAACATAATTTGGATGTGAAAAGACCAAAGAGCCCTTAATACTTATAATAATTAATATTATATTGAAACTCTGAGTGGAATAACTCTCTCATACGACATCCATTTCAGTCTCATAAAATATCAAATTGAAGAGAACCGGAAGATAAACAGTTTTGAAAAATAATATTATTTAATTATTAATAATTAATAAAATATTATTTATTTATTAATATTCTTCAAAGTTGTTATCTTCCGATTCTCTTCGATTTGATATACTATGAGGCCAAAACGGAGGTCGTATGAGGGAGTTATTAAATTCGAAAGTTTCAATATAATATTAATTATTATAAGCATTAGGGCATTTTGGTCTTTTCACATCTCAATCCTGTTAGATTTAACATATTAGGTACTTATCCACAACTAATTAAACTTAGGGTACCAACAAAAAACTTTTCAAACTTGGGGTACTGATTTAAAAATGAGGCAAAGTTAGGATACTTACATGAAATTACCCCTTAAATTTAAAATGGTAATTATGGTAATTTGAATAATTGACATGTTAATTTAATGGTAGTGAAGTTACGTTAGTTTGAATAATAGTTATATAATTAGTTAATGAAAGTACGGTAATTTAATGGTAATTTGAATAATAGTCATTGTTATATGTGAATAATTTGTATAATTACCATAATTATCATTAATAGATATATATGTTAAAGACAGATAATAAATCTGTAAATTATAAATGTTTTTTTGATAAATAAATTATGAGATTTGTAATAGTAAAGTATGTGATAGTTTACTTATAAATAGATAAAAATATGAAATTATTAATAGAAAATTTTGCCTCATATTAGTTACTGAATAAATGTTTCCTCAAAAAAATTACTGAATAAATGTCTTCAAGAAAAATTACATAGTAAATTATGTGAGTTTAAAAAATATAAAATTAACATTAATGATTATTTTTTATGAAATTTCAACCGATTTCAATTACAAAAATTAAATATTTTTACAAATATATAATATATTGTAACAATTTGTCTTTGAAGTATTGTAACAATTTATTAGTTATTAGAATTATAAGAAATGAATAAAAGAATATATGTGAAATCATCTTAGTATTAAAATATTAAAAAATATTATTGATGTGATAATTAGGGATGATTTTGGGGACATGGGTTGGAATGGAATGGGTATAGAAACTCAACATTCTACTATCACAGTGTCATGATTTTGGGCCATTGAGTTGGAAATACCCTAACAAGATTAATCATTTAGTTGTGAAGTCTTACCTATATATGTGACCCAATTTTACAAACTTAAACCGTGAAAATGGATTTAACATTATTTCATCTAGGGAAAAGGGACACTTTTGTGCACCTAAATATACACTTTTGACACTTTCATAACTAATTTATTTTTTCTCTTTTTTCCATAACTGAATTTCATTTTGGGACAACTGACCATTTATTTACAAAAAATGACCCCGAATTTTAGTTCAATTCATGGGTATTTGGTTCAGTTCATGGGTATTTTGATTCAATTCATTGGTATTTTGAAAAAATGGTCCAGAAGTACCTTGAATTTTGATTTAATTCATGAGTATTTTGGAATTATTGTCCCAAAATTAAATTCAGGTATGGAAAAAAGAGAAAAAATAAGTTAGGGTATGAAAGTGTCAAAAGTGTATATTTAGGTGTACAAAAGTGTTTTTTTTCCTATCATCTATATTTAGTCTAAACTTCAATGATAAAAATATAGAAATATTGACGTGTATTAAGAATTCAAGATATTTTATTTATAAAATATATAAGAAACACAAATACACGTGGCTCTTATTTTATGACTTATTTCTCTTTTCTTCTCTCAGGCTAGAGAAAGACACACGAGTAAGCTATTTCTGGATCCGAACCTTTAAAGTAGTTTGTGTGACATTCTTCACAGTACATGCGGCGGGTTGTGTTTACTATTGGCTAGCAGTTCATCACAAAAACGAGGAAGACACGTGGATTGGAAACTTTTATCCCGATTTCAAAGAAAAAGGCATATGGACGGGCTACGCCTATTCCATGTATTTTTCAGTGACCACATTTACCTCTGTTGGTTATGGAGACTTCCTTCCTATAAGTATGGCTGAAAAGCTCTTCACTATGTTTTACATGCTATCCAACATGGCCCTTACTGCTTACGTCATCGGCCACATGACTGTACTTATCGTCGACAGTGCGACCACAACCTTCACCATGGTAATCTCTCCTCTCCTATCTCATTCTGGCATGCCAAGACTAGTAGAGGTTGTTAAGACAGTCATTATTGTATATAGAATTTGGTGCTAGATTATATTAGGTTGTGTATCTGGAAGACAACATTATCTGCACTTGACAGATTCAACATTCTTGATTCGACTAGGTAAAGAATGTGGATCATTAAATTTGTTACATTGTTACCCCTATATGAAGGAAAAATACCTAGAACGTTTGCGAGGACTAGACATAGCTGATAAGACTAGGACGGAAACAAGATAAAAAAAGTCATATGAATCTGGCTTATTACCTTCCTTAAGTAAGTGTGAAGTATAGTTTATGTTATTGGTATTTTTGGTTAACGTACAGTTTCTACTGTATTGGCTATTAAAAATGTTAAAATATAAATTATAATTGTTTCTTGAACCATTAACTTGAGATTTTAGTTAAGTCGATTCTCTAATACCTTATTGGGGCAATATCTCCGGACACGAGTTTCAATATGAAGACTTGTAAATATATTTTTTATTTAAATTCTTTCTTACATATTTCTTAGGAAGGTTTAAAAGTTATCTTCTAAAAGCCATCCGACTCTTAGTGGGCAACTCAAACTTCTCTAATAAAATTCCTCAAACTCTTGATAGGCTATTTAAATCTTCTATTCTCTTCTAAACAAAGCCAAGGTTGACGAGCTTGAACTATTTGTTAGTTTTAAATGGTACCATAGGCATGATCATTTAGTCGTGTATTGGTGGGCCTCTCCTTCTCGAGTCATTGCATCCCTAAAAACTTAGTTAAATTATGGCATGCATGAGGGAGAGAAAAGCCCACATGCATAAGACGCGTTTTAATATGATCTATGCGAGAGTGAGTGAGTTGAAAAAAAACTCACGTGTATAAAAATTATCAGACCTAATTTATGACCCAACTTTACACACAAAATTATAAGGGGGATAGACAATTTTTTACACAAAAACCTATACTAAATTTATTTTAAAGTTATGGTAGATTAAAGTCGTGAGTTCGTACCTTGCAAGAGATGTGGATAATTTTTGGGTAGATAGATAATGATATAATTTTGTAATTTTTTTAAAATATAAGATAAGCAAATTTTAGAATAATTAAAGTTTTATTTTTGATAAGCAAATCTAATAAATAAAATCATAGAAAAAGAAAAGCAAGTCTAGTATATTCTATTTTGTATAACAACTCTGTTCTGTTAGATAAGCAATTAACAACGGAGGCAAAATCAAATTTCCAATTGCCAAATATTAGTTTCTTCCTTATATGCATTGAGAAAATAGTAAGATTGAACGTCTGTGTTAATGTTTTATTGTTTTGCAGAGAAATTCATTAAAAAAAATAGTCGAGTTTGGGAGCAAGAACAGAGTTCCAGAAGGGTTGAAAGAGCAGATGATATCCAACATGCAACTTAAGTTCAGAGCAGAAGAGATAATGCAAGAACAAGTTCTGAAGCAACTTCCCAAAGCAATCAAGTCCAGCATATCTCAACACCTCTTTCGTGGAACCGTCGCAAGCACCTACTTGTTCAAACAAGTATCCAATGAGCTCGTTGACCAGTTGGTATACATCATTTTCTATTTTGTCAATTAACTAACGGTAAGACTAGTGTTAGAGATTTATTTCTAACTTCCAGTGTAGTTATAGCGGATGTTTTCAGGTAGACACCACTGGAATATGTTGTTTCTCACGTGGTCACATCCAGAATTTTTTGTGTCAGAGTGACTACCCATGTATGGAAAATTCACTTTTGGTCTTTCTGTCTATTTTCATTAGATTTTAACATTTTTAAAATGTGAAATGACTAAAATACCCTTAAGATGTGAATGAGTTATTAGAGTTGAATTGAAAAGACCTGAATGCCCTTAGCTATTCATTTAAATTTCATAGATGTGCCTTCCAATCCAACTCTAGTAGATTAAATTCAGCGGGAGAACCAAGATCGAACCCGGGATGGTGTTGGAGAGCATGTTTTTCGGAGAGATCGAGCGCTCGGAGCTCGGTCAGCGTCGTGAACACCTTTGGGATCTTCCTAGAAAGTCTGTTTTCGACGAGACTCACATAGGTCATTTTGGTGAGCTTTCCGATCACGACCGAGACCAAACCGATGAGAAATTTCTCGCCGAGCTTGAGCTGGACCTGATTTTTCATATTCAAGAAGAAACTCAGTATTAGACCGACGAACCGATTACCGGCGAAACTAAGGTTGATAAGCTGAGACATGTTCCCAGTACCTCGCGGTAATCGCCCGGTGAGTCGGTTGTTTTTTTATATAAACATACTGGAGTTTTGACATCTGGAAAAAAGCACTCGGGAACGTGCCAGAGATTCCGAGACCGTCGAGGTAAGTACTAGTCAGGAATCGGAGTTTGTATATGTAGGGAGAAATGGTGCCATTGAGGTGCTTGCGGTAGAGCGGGATCGTCATGACTCGGTTTTCGGCGTTAAAGGACACGCCGTCCCTTACACATCAGTCAGTTCCAGGCTTCCATGACGAGAGCAGGCCCGTTGGATCGTGGGTTATGCCCGAATTGAAGCCTAATAGGCCCTACTGGTCGTCCGCGTGGTATATTGCCGCTAACGTGGCTGCAATGAGGGAAGTGAGGGAGAAGAGGAAGAGATGGAGGGGACACTGAGTGAGGACGATTCATTTTTTTGGATTTGAGTGATGAGAAGTGGCAAATGGAAATGGGTGGAGGGCACATTTATGAAAATTAAATGAATAGTTAATGGTATACATGTCTTTTCAATCCAACTCTAACAACTCATTCACATCTTAAAGGTATTTTAGTTATTTCACATGCTAAAGAATGTTAAAATCTAACGGAAATGGACGGAAAAACCGATAGTGAAATTTTTTTCATTCATAGGCAATCACTTTGACACAAAACATTTTAGGTGTAGTTATGTGATAAACAACCTATTGCAGAAGTATCCACCTGAAAATATCCCAAATTTTAAAGTTAAATTTTATTTTAACATAGTATATAAATTTTTCAAAAAACATAGTATCAAAATTAGATGATAATCTTTTAATTGCACAATATAGGTCAACATACGTGGCTCCATAAGTCAATATATCGTTTTACATGTAAAATCTCAGACAAATTTTAAATTCAACATATGTGGAAACTAATATGTTGAATACCACAGCCAGAGAGATACTACTCTTTTGAACTACTTGTAAAGTTCAACACCTTATATGAGGGCTCCATTCCGTATTGACGATTTGGGCCCAACACTACACATACGACCCAAGAAACCATGTAGTAAAAATTTAGAGAAACATAAACATAATGTTTTATTTTATTTTTTTTAAGTAAAATCAAATTTTATTTAAGAAATAGGAATTAACCCGGCATCAAGCCGGACAGCTGAAACTACAGTTGGTGGGACAACCCCCTCAACATAAATCCAGCTACTGTTAGTTAAGACAAACTGGTCAATTCGTGAGCCATTTGATTGCACGTTCCAGTCGTGGGTAGTACGCAACCCCGTTCGCAGATTCCCACAAAATTGTTCAACTTGACCCATTTAGCATATTGTAGAGCCACGACCTCCAACTTATAAGGATGGAGAAGCCCCGTGATCTTGTTGCATAATGGTTTATACAGGCATCCATGATAACCCTGAAGACCGATCAACTCGAACCAGTTAAAATCATCCAGAGTCACGGCCTCCAACTCATACGAATGGAGAAACCCCGTGATTTTGTAGCAGACCGCCTTAAACCAGCTTCATCGATCAATCCTACGATAAGTATTGTGAAGTTTAAATAATCCCATCTCATTGGGTTTAACCAGATCAACCCATCGACATCAGGGACCCCCCTGTTTCCTTTCAGATGCGATCCCAATATGAAACCCCGGTGACGTATTGAAGTTTAAGCCAGCCGAGACCCCCTAGTTCGGTATGCTTGCCTGAGTCTGCCCACTTACGTCAGAGAACTCCAGTTCCCTCCCAATACCGATTCACTAACCCACTACACCACCTATACGGTTCCCGGGTCGCATCCCGTCCCGACTCGAAACCCATCTCCGAAACCGACCTCCTACTCTTTCCAAACCCCATCCGGACCTCCCCAACCTCTCTCCCCCTTGCCTTTTGCATCCCCTCTGTATCTACCGGTCCAAATCCTCGCCCCTGACCTCCCTCTGCCCCACTCTGACCTCCCCCTGGCCAGCCCTGTAGCCAAACCCCCTGCCAACTCTAACCTCCCATGCTCGCCACCGTCGTACTGTGCCGACCCGACGCCGCCGCGCCCACCATTGCAGACGACCCCTGCAGCCCCCCGTCTAGTTATGCCATCCTCTGCAAACCCGCCCAATACCTCCCTCGGTGGTCCTCCTCCATAGCCGAGCCTCCTCGCCCCACCATCATCTGATGTCACCGCAACACCCCGGAGTCGCCACCGGGTTAACTCGAAGAGTGCCGTCGCGAGACCTCTCCACATACCGGGCGAAACTCTAATCGCCTCGAGAGAGAGACGATAGGGTACATACCGATATAAACATAATGTTTTGATGTCACTGAAAATTGTTTATATTTTCTAGGAATAATCTCACTTAATTATAGTTACTTGAAAATTTCTCACATAATTACTATTCACTAATTTATTTTTTTTGACATGTGAGTTAAGAATTTTTTTCCCCATATACATTGGCCATTTATTTTAAGTTAATACTGTTACTTTTCAGTGTGAAATGAACAAAATACCTCTATTTATCTTAAATTTTCATAATAATTCCATTGTTCTATTTTTTTAATCATTTTTCCTTCTCCTCTCCTCTTCTCTCCTCATTCTTTTTCTTTCTCTCTCTTCTTTTTTCCCGTCTGATTCACCGTCGATTAGTTAGTCAAATCTGAAAGCCTCTTTATCCTCTAGTATCCATCCATGAAGACATCGATAAATTAGCTTATTATGGTTGGTGATCATTTATTAATGCCCACACCACCAAGTCCGCTGAAAATTCAATTCATAGTGCTTTAGGTCACTGAAGTCTCTACATATAGAAAAAGCGAGACCCCTGTATCATCAATCCAAATAGTTCAAATTAAGATTAGGTTATTAATTTTAAGGGGTAATGACATTTAAAAGCGAAATTGAACCAGTTCAAATTGAATCAAACCGACTCTTCTTCATAGAGATACAATAGCTCGAAACTGTAACTTCCATTGCGGCGCCGCTGAGCAACCGAGCGAGCTCTGTACCTTGAAGAAGGTTCCTCCGAAGAACCGCACTGATCCATACCTGATCTGTCTCCCACACAACCTCCACACCGCCGATTCGAGCGAGATCTGCTTGATCATCGTTGACAACACCAAATCAAGCTTGAGCAAGGACCTCGCGGAGAAGAAGATCTAATCCGAGGACATTCCAATCTCGAAGGTCGTCATGGTCAATGAATTCAAGTGTGATTACAAATCCTTCGATTCCAAGAGAAAGCTATATGATTCGTACTCCATGTTCTTGGCCGATAAGAGGATCGTCCATGTGATCCCCAAAAAACCTGACCCAAGTCCCCAAATTCGTACTCCACCTCCAGCCATGATTTTCCCTTTGCACTTCAAAAAATCTAACCCGTCCCCAGAACCACTAAAAACCCAAAATGTACAAAAATTTATATGCCAAAAAAGGTGAAACTAAGCATCTAACTGTCGCCGGAGAGAGCTGGTCGGAGATGGATGCTCCTCCGGCGACGAAGCGAAGAAGAATGGCCTATTGGCCCGGTCCGATACAATTGGATGGTGGTCAGACCAGTTTGGACCGTCGATTGTTTTCTATTGGACCAGATCTAATTCTAGTTTCTTAAATCAGGGGTATTTTAGTCATTTTACCATATGATGTCACAAAAAAATTGTCAAGTGTGCTAGAAAGAGTAAAAAGTCGATAGGGTATAAAATTGTCATTTTGCTTTAATTAGGTGTAAAAAAATGTCATTATCCCTAAATTTAACTATTATAGCATTAGCTCAATCAAAATTGAAGAAGAACAACCATTTTATCGAATACCATATATAGTATTTGACCATGAACAAGAATAGTTCAAATTTATAAAACTCACATCCAAGAACAAGAACAATTCAAATTAACAGATCACACATCAAGAATTAATACTATTCATGAACCGGACATTTAGCAAAATTTAATATAGAACAATGATTTTTAAGACAATAATTAAGAGAAAATTTTCAATTAACTTCGAGGCCAAAACACCTATCGGATCAGCTTCTAGAACCTTCATTAGGTTTTTGTGATTTGAATCCTAAAAAGACGGTAGTTTCTGTGCTTAAGTCAGAGATTTTAAGTGCTTAGCTTGGAGGTTTGAGAATTCCCAATTCGTAGCAGCCTATTTATAAATTGGGGTAGTGCAAGGTAATTGGGAAATTTAGAGTTTTCGTCTATTAATTTGTATCTTTTTAACGTCGAGAAAAAAATCAATAGACAATCTCTAAAAATTAGTTATAAGGGTATTTTTGTTATCTTACATTAAAAATTAAATAAAAACTAGCATGGTTAAGTGTGAAAGGTTTTAAATAAGTTTTAATTAAGTGAGATTATTCCTATTTTATAAACAAACGCTATATATGTGAGCACAAATAGCAAAAATAACAAGAGTGCACGTGTTTCCATTATTAAGATATGTGTTTTCATAGCATAACAATCTCGTGTTTTCAGGTACTTCCGTTATTATGAGTTATGTTTCTATATTTGGCTGAAGTGTGGAAATGTTAGAAACACTCAGTTGGTTACGTCTTGAAAATACATGTCATAATAATAAACACTCAGTTGTTTATATTAATTGTATTAGAGTAGGTCAAGTTAAGCATGTGAAGGTGAGCCTTGCTTGTGGCTCCTAAAATAAGCATACAAAAGACATGTTATATTATGACATATGTGACAAATGCCCATAAGTAGAATGACAAGTAAGGTGAGTGTTTAAAATATATATACTTATTTAGAAATAATTTGAAATAATGTATAGGTATTTAAATGTTATAAATAAACTCACATAATAAAGTTGACCTTTTTAGTTGTGAAGTCCGATCCTATATATATATGCTCCACTTTTACTTGGTATCAAAGTAGGTCAATATGGGCTTGGCTGGTGGGTCTTGCCTCATTGTGGCTCTGCTCTCCTATAAACTAGTGATATCATGGTCAACGTGAGCAGAAAATAAGTGCACGTGCAAAAGACACATGCTATGGCACAAGTAAGGGGAGTGAGTTGAAAAGGGCTAACATGTAGAGTAACACATGAGAGTAATGTTGAAAATACATAGATTCACATGGAAAGAACTTAAAATAATGTGTTTTATGTAAAGAGTATGAACATAACCAACTAACAAGGCCTGACCTTTTACTTTTGCAGTTCGACCAAATATATATGACCCATTTTTACAACAAACGCCCTAAAATTATTTTACTCTCTGTTATATTTAATTAAAAGTTTGATATAAAATTCAGTATCGTGAGTGTCATGTTTTGAAGGTAAAAATGACCAAATACCCTCGAACCATATCTATAATGTATTATGAATTTACCATTCTCTTTTGTCACCAATACACACACATGTCATCCTACACATTCCATTCCTCCTCTCTCAATTTCGGTAATCTCCTTCGCTCTGATCAACCTAAAATGAAAAGTTTAACTCTAGAAACTCACTAAATCATCAAAATTTCTTTCTTTTTAGATTTATTGTTTAAATTTTTTTGAGGATGTTGTGGACACCCATATCCACCTTGTGACCAGAATCAATAGAAGAAGTAGGGCGATATCGGGATTCACAAGAGCTACATGAAGAAGAGCACCCTAGAAGCGGCGGCGCGGTGAAGGAGGAAGAAAGTAAAGATATGAAAATCTTTTGAAAATTGAAATAGATAAATGAGGATATTTTAGTCATTATGCATAAAACTTGTTGATGAGTTTAAAGTGAAGTTAGGGTAGAAGAGTGAAAATGAAGTATAAGTTAAACATGGGAAGTGGAATCCAAAATAATAATATGTAAGTCCTTAAGAAATGATGACTAAAGAGTACATGTTGGCTTCTGACAGGTGACAGTGATGGAAGCAGAATACTTCCCACCAAAGGTGGAAATTATTTTACAGAATGAGATGCCCACAGATTTCTACTTCATTGTATTAGGAACAATGGTACAATTATCTATTTGTTCCTTATATATATATATATATATATGTACCATATATATACCGTCAGATGTAATATTTGAAAACAATCAAAATTGCAGGAGATGCTAAGATACAAAGATGGAATAGAGCAGGTATATGTGTAGAGTACAAATCTTTGACAAGTAAATATCCAGTGATATTAAATTAACATTGGTTGGTAGCAGGTTGTTGCGAAACTAGAAAGTGGAGGCATAGGAGGAGAAGTTGGGGTACTCTTGAATGTCCCTCAACCTTTCACAGTGAGAACAAAGAGCCTTTCTCAGGTCATTCGGATAAGTCACACTCATTTCAACCAAATAACACAACAACACAATGCAGATAGGAATACAATTATGTCAAATTTACTTCAGGTATATATATACTCATTTTGAATCATTCTCCCCAACAACATACACATATATACTTCTATATATTATCACATATATAATGCGCACTCCTAACTTGTTCACTCGTATTCTCAGTATTTGAAGGGCTTGAATCATCAAATGCAAGAACAAATGCCATTTTTAACAATGTTGCTGGCTGATTTGAATAAAGAGGTATGATTTTAATCTTCAATCAACTTATGGATTAACAATTAATAATGTATTAGGCTCCATTACCCAAGTAGATTAACAATTCTCATGCCTTTTTGCAGCATGCAACATCAAATGAGGAACTGCAAGGTTGTATAAGATTAGATCACCTTGGAGAAATGAAAACAAAGGGTATATAACATTCATGCATAAGATAAATATATCTGATAAAAATAATGAGGGATATATTATTATTGTGTGTATTCACAAGAGACCTATATTTATAGAATCTAATATAAAGAGAAACGGAAAGAGAGGAAATATGTAATCCTAACACATATAGGAAAAGGAAACTAGAATATAATCTAACAGCCCCTCAAACTCAATGCAGTAAAACAATAATTGAATTTGAAGCTTGATAATATTGAGTTGTGGGGAGGGTTGCGGCTGCCGATGATGATGTCGAGGTGATGCAGCGAGGATTGAGAATAGAGGACGCGCGCCGCTCACGGCCGATGGCGGATGCCTGATGCCCGTATATGCTAAATGATGCATGAAGCACGATGATGCCTGATGGAAGATGGCGAGATAGCAGCTGCCCGATGATGTCAGATGTCTGATGGCTGATAGCAAGATAGCAGATGCCCAATGATTGCCAGATGTCTGATGGCTGATGGCGAGATAGCACATGCCCAATGATTGCTAGATGGATGATGACTGATGGCAAGATAGCAAATGCCCAATGATTGCCAGATGTCTGATGGCTGATGGCGAGATAGCATATGCCCAATGATTGCCAGATGTCTGATGGCTGATGGGGAGATAGCAGCTGCCCAATGATTGTCATATGCCAGATGCTCTCCTCTCACGACATATGCCCAATTACGGGAATGTGCACGTGTCGGTTTTTGAATTACGGGATAACTTTCCGAATTACGGGGATGTACACGTGTCGGTTTTCGGATTACGGGATAACTTTCCGAATTACAGGGATGTACACATGTCGGTTTCTGGATTACGGGATAAGTCTCCGAATTACGGGAATGTACACGTGTCGGTTTCCGAATCACGGGGATGTACACGTGTCGGTTTCCGGATTACGAGATAACTTTCCGAATGTACACGTGTCGGTTTCCGAATTACGGGATAGCTTTTCTGATTTACGGGATGTCCAACTTATGGGATGTCCAGATTACGGGATTTCCGACTTACAGGATTTCCGCCCGTGAGGAAGCGAGGGAGCGGCAAAGAGGAGTATAAAAGTAGGCAAAAGAGAACACTAAATATTGTTGGCACTTCAGGACATAACCAAATTGAATGAGTACGTATGCACGTTTATATAAGCACCTTGGAAGACAAATAGTGATTGATAAAACAAAATAAGTGGCTAAAAAGAAGTAGGTCAATAGAAAGCAGAATAAGAATAGGACAGAATGAGAGATATGCAAAATTAATAAGGTAAAGGGTAAAAGAAGAACATATTGGTTTGAGAAAGAAAATAACAGAATAAGGGAAAGGACAAGAAAGGAGTAGAGACGATGTTTGAACTTGATAGAAGAGATTTGCTGAAGGTAGCGACAGAGGCTTACGATATTGTCGAGTTGATTGTTTACGGAAGCGAGAGGCTAGAGATTGAGATTGAATTGAATTGTCTCGCTCACCCGTCAGAATCACAAATCATCGACGAGTGGGCAAAGCGAAATATGCGTGGAGATTTAACCAAGGATTGATTATAACTCTGATACCATGATAGTAATAATGAGGGATATATTATTGTTGTGTGTATTGTGAATTACAAGAGACCTATATTTATAGAATCTAATATAGAGAGAAAAGGGAAAGAGAGGGAATAGGTAACCCTAACACATACAGAAAAAGGAAACTAGAATATAATTTAACAATTCCCAAAATGTTGAGCTATCCTTCTTATGTAAGCCGGAAATTACCATCTCTATTGAAAAATTATGTTAAGACCATATCAATTTTTACAACAACAAATATTGAGTGCAAAAAAAGTAATAAACAAAAACATTAAGAATTTTATGCGATTAATGTGTCGATTACATTTGCTGATAGAGAAGAAATTTTTTATTAATCGGACAAGAAGCCTCCAACTTTGATGAACAGTTGGTTTTGACATAATAACATTCTATAAACATAACATCATTCGACAAACAAAACATACTGTCGGGAAAGTGATCACCTATATATACTCCCAGATCGGGACGCTTTGCCCCAAGATTTTGATTCGCTGATCGATAAGCGAAATTGTTTGGTATGCATGTGAGTTTAGAGACACATCAGATGTTGATCATATAGACACGATAGACTATTCTTTTTGGTTAAATGTGCACTCTAATGTGTATATAAACTTTCTTGAATGCACCTATTACTAAGTAAAATCGTGATCTCCCCAATAATTTTTGTCATAAATAGGAAGTATTGTTGGCAGAGTAGCCACAAGGGTAATAATACACGGTCACCCTCCTGATGAAAATGGAAAGACAAGAGGAAAGCTTATACTTGTGCCGAACTCAATACAAGACATCTTTAGAATATCAGGTACAAAGTAATTAAAATGTATTTCCAATTCCAAGCATTTATAACCTCATTTCAGTATTTATAGCCTGGCTAGCTACATGTTGTGGTTGCAGAGGAAAAGTTTGGGACAAGGGGAACCACAATTCTCATGGGCGATGGGTCAGAAGTGGATGAATTAAATGTTTTGAGAGACAATGATAACTTGTTTATCACTTAAAAATTTGGAATGGCAGAAATGGTAAACGATTGGCTTGCTAAATATTGTAGCCATTATGGAGTAAGGGTAAAAGGGTCTTTGCGTCTTTGGTTGTACGTTTGCAATGTGTATACATATTCGCTCTGTATTAATTAGGGTTTTCATCTTACATTTTCTTGAACAAAGGCCTCTCGAGCAACTTGGCTCACTTATGGTTTGAGTTCACTTGCAAGATCTAATTTCTATTCATTTAATTCGTCAGAATTTATTATTCTGATTCCTCACACCAACATGAAAATATACTGTGCACATTTATACCAATTAATAAGATTACCTTTATGTTATGTTTGCTGTTTTCAATTTTCTATTCAATTTAAGTTCATTATCCATGTATTAATGAATCTCTATGTAATTTAATTAAATGATTTGAATTTAATGCCAAAACTTAGTATACATTTTATTAGAGATAATGACATTTTGTTCTATTTAACTACAGCGAAATGACACTTTCATACCCTAACTATTTTTTTATTTTATTTTAGTACTCTGACTACTTTTGTTGATCACTTACCTCTAAAATACCTAAACTACCCATGATTATTATTTCAATTCTGTCCAGTTTGCCACGGACCGACAGTGAACCGGAATTCAATTCGATTTGAGTCAAACTTAGACGCAAATCCAACGTGTTACTGTCCATCCATATTGTTTAGAGTCTTGTTGGAGCTGTTACTTCTCATGGCAGAGAGAAGTAGCTTCTCATGGCGATGAGAAGTGGCCCATTTGGGTCGGGCTTAGAGGCGGCTTCAAGTCGGCGGTGATAATCCGACGAGGACGAAGAGGAGGGAGGGAGAGAAGGAGCGAGTCGTCGGCGCCACCTTGAAAACCTAAGCCGTCACCGACCATTGAGTTGACTGTTTGGGACGGAACTGGATTGATTATTTTTCTCGTTTCCAGATCTATTCTTGTGCTTATCATGTTGATGGAGCTTGGCTGCGGAGTCGAGACGGTTTCTTCTATTGATACTTTGGGACGAGTCTGTGAGACAGAAAACCCTAAAAATTGTGTTTTGGGGCATTGATTGTATTGATTCTAGATTTTTATTGGCTGAGAAGTCGGTGGTAGTTGGAAAAGTTCTCGACGTTGAAGGTGATGGTGAGCTGGCTGGTGGAACTTCTCCACCGAGCCTGAGCTCCTTCACCATCGGCGTCCTTCTCCTTCGTCGATCTCGCAGTCCCATTTTTTTTTATAATTTTTATTTTTTAATTATTTGGGAAAAGACCAACTTGACATTATGCAATTAAGGAAAACTTGTGTATAATAAGGGTAAAACTGTAGTTTTAAATTCAATTCCAATTTATCATCGGTCCGCAATAAATAGGGCATAATTGAAATCAAAATCAGGGTACTTTAAGTATTTTAGGCATTTTAGAGGTAAGTTGTCAATAAAAATAGTCAGTATGCTAAAAAAAGAGAAAATTAGTTAGAGTATGAAAGTGATTTTGCTATATTTAAGTGTAACAAAGTGTCATTATCTCTTTTTAATCATTTTACCGTCATCAACCTATCCATAAACATTTCAATTTACTGAAGGATCGCAATGATACATTGTATGTACGCAATAGAATATTAAGCATGCAATCCAAGTTCGATCTTGTGTATATTGATCTACGAAAAATTAAGGAAATATACCGTAAGTGTCGATTTGCAAAATGATTTAATTTCGAAATATTCGAAACCTCTAGTGTAATCCTTGATCACATATTCCTAAGGAGAGAGATATTCTTTTTAACCTTTTCTTGTTACTATGCACTCACCAAAATAAGAGGAGAAATTTAAACCCAAATTTTATATGGGTGGCGTACGTACCCCGTGTCTATGAGGATTAAAGTCTACGTAGTTCGTTACGTACCGAAAATTTTATTTTGAGAAAACTTTTTTTTGAGAAAAAACACAAAACTCTTTTGAATATGTGATATAATATGAACATAAACATCACATATGCATGTACTAACGAAACGATTTCAATTATTCAATATTCACTCCAAAACGGTTTTGGAGTTCATAATATATAGTCACAATATCTATATTTGTACATCTCATGTACATATAAATTGAGACAATTAAAAAACAATTACCTTACGAAGCTGCCACAATTTCCCGCAGCCGTTTTTACCGTGCTTACCTCTTCCTAATGATAGATGTGTCATGCAGGAGGAGCTCCTTTGTTTTTGCTTTGGATAGATTGCCGTACCACACAAAAAGCAATCAAAAACAATTTGCTTTGTCCTCTTGCTATAGATCATCAAATGACCATTCATTATAAATAAGAGAGACCTTGAATTAGTATGAATACATAGGCAATAGACAGCCACCGTCAATCAAATGAAGAAGCCAAAACTGTTGGGAACAGAGGATTCAAATATACCGAAAGCAAAGTCGCTCCGTTTTCGGTCACAAAATCAATACTAGTATTGAATTAATTAATAAGAGGGTTCCATAAATCCTACCTCTTGCTCAAAACTACAATCAAGTACTTGATGATCGATACAAAGTGTCTACAAAAGAATCCACTCTCTAAAGCTAGTAAACACGAACAATTCTTGTACGAAGTAAGAATAATTTTGACCCCTTAGAATCAAAATCACTCTAAGAAATTCGATCCCATCAGATATTAAGAGAAAAGGAAAAGAGAGGCTTTAGAGAAAGAGATAGAGTGTAGGGTTTTGGAGCCCTCTTTTCCTTTTATAAGTTCTGCTGCCGACCGAGTTGTCGATCGACATACCATCTAAAGCCACCAACGTGTCGATTGACACACCAAGTGTCGATCGACACCTCAGTTCTCTCATAGGCTTCTAAAGCCATATGCTTCGGGTCTCGCTCTTTGTGTGTGACCATGTAGGCTCATGACTCATTGGCAGATCAGCATAAAATCCCTATTCATCCTATCCATCATAAGTCTTTTCTAGTAATACATTATGATTACCTAATGATCATAAGATCAACTATTCGACTTAACATCACGTCGTCCATGTCATTATCCCTTTGTCAATAGATATTCTGATTGATCATAAGGCACATAGTCGTTATCCTTATTTAATAAATCACTGTTTCTTGATATGTGAGATGACTGAAATCGATACCCCATATCATCAGCATGGCCATGCATTTTCTTTCAGTCATACTTATTAAGTGGCCCAAACGGACATCGTTCCCATACCAAAATATGAGGGACAAATCCCTTAGCCGTTTTTTGTATCACCCATTTCACTTATTAACTCAACACTTTGTTGTAGCGTCCTTTTTCAAGATTTCTAGCTCCTCTTCATCATCATTGGAGCTTGAAGTTTTGTTTGAGGCCATTTCTTCCATGGATCTCCATCAAGAAAAGGTCACAAACATCAAGTAAGATTGAAAACACTCAAGTGAAGCAAGATTAGGCTAAACAACCCAGTTTAAGTTTTGAGTTTTTTCTTTCATATTATATATCTTGAATCTTGTTTTCACTTCATGTATTAGGTATGTGAAATAAAAGTATATTGTTGCAAGGACATATATATATATACACATTTGTTCTCTCTTTTTTACATATTTTATTAGAGAAGAAATCTGATACAAATCAAATTCGGTGTCCAAACGTCCGAACTGTAGAACATCACTATCAGATTTTTCATTTCTAACGGCGCACATAAACTATGTGCACCGTCAGAAAGAAAAATACTAACGGCGCACAAAGTAATGTGCGTCGTTACAAATATTGTTGACCGTTGACCACTCTGTTGCCGTTAGGGTAAACGATCGGAAATCAATCCGTTGTTGTTACCGTTACTTTGTAACGGCGCATCTACCAATGTGCGCCGTTACAAGAAATTTTGTAACGACGCACATGGTACTGTGCGCCGTTACTAAAATTTAGTATAAATCTTGGCAACACCTCCACTTCTCCTTCCCTACAACTTCTCACAACAAATTTTCTTCCGACAAGGGTAATTTCGTAATTTTGATACCTTACAAATTTTCTCGAGTACGCTATATTTCTCCCCCACAAATCTACAATTGACTGGAAGTTTCGGTGAATTAGAAGGTAATACATATTTTTAAATAATGCAATAGATAAATTATTATAGTTTTAGTGTGATTTATGTGAAATAGTGTATGTATATTATTATTTTTGTTGTGATTTTAGTGAAATAATAATGAATGTCATTTTTTTACTTTGATTTTACTTTTACATGAATTAATCTTAATATTGCATGTTATGAATTTCCTGCGAATTTGTATATGATTTCATATGAATTTGTATGGCTTTGTATAAATAATTTGCATGTTATATTTATTAATTTAGTTTTGAAATTGATTAAATTAATTACCCGATTCCATGAATTGCATGATAACATCAGGGTAAATTCTCCCGATTCCATTAATTGCATGATAACATTAGGGTAAATTTTCCTAATTCCATTAATTGTATGATAACATTAGGGTATTTGGTCATAAATGACCGAACAATGGTATTTCGGTCATTTATGACCTAATTAGGGGTAATTTGGTCATAAATGACCAAACAAGGGTAATTCGGTCATTTATAATATTTTGATGAACTAGAAGGTACGTACATATTTTTAAATAATGCAATATTATGTAAATTATTATAGTTAGTGTGATTTATGTGAAATAGTGCATGTATTATATATTATTATTTTTGTTGTGATTTTGGTGAAATAATAATGAATATTAATGTCATTTGTGGTATATAGTTATCTAATATTAATTGTTAATCGAATTTATATATATTACATATATAGAATGGATTGGAGATGGATAGAATCCGTAAAAATGAGTGAGGAATGGATGAACGAATTAAGCAGTTTTGTAAAATTTGCGAGGAAAAACGCTACAAGAGATGGCGTAGGACGTTTCAAGTGTCCATGCACGAGGTGTTGTAATTCGGCTTAGCACGATATGGACACCATTTGCGATCATATATTGAGGAAAATTTTCCTTAGATCGTATAATGTGTGGTGCCGTCACGACAAAGCCGAAGGAGCTAGCTCGAGCCGGAATTGGGATATCGATTTGAGGCCAACATCGGCGAATCAGCCTTGTTCGACGTCGAAAAACAATCCAGTATACGTTAATCCTGTGCAGCAGCTCGTGGATGATGTAGACCCAACTAGAGATGTAAGGATTCACGAGGACGAGGACGAGGAAGAGAAAGAGAACATAAATATAATAACCGAAGTCGAGGAGAGAGTCGCTAAGGCAACCATGAAAGCATACAACCGGTTGGTGACGGAGACGCAAAAGTCGTTGTACGAAATCACGTGCGCCATGATTATTGAGGACACTTCTTTAGCAACAATGTTAAGGATGTTGTCCGTCAAGCAGAGCACCAGGATGTCTGACGAAGCTTTTACCAAGGTTGCCAAAGATTACTTTTCTGCGTTACCCCAACCTAATACGTATCCATCTACCTACGCAGCGGTGAAGCAGAGAATGAAGGCAATTCAACTGCCACACGTGAAATATGATGCATGTCTGTACGGATGCACTTTGTACTACGGAACACAATCGCAACTCCAGACATGTGGCGTTTTTGGAGAAGCACAATACGCTAAAGTAGGAAAAAATTGGTTCCGAAAAAGACGTTTTGGTACTTCCCATTGACTCCTCGACTTCAACGTTTATATCTTGCCCTAGAGACAGTTGAGTGGATGCGATGGCACGGGGAGCGGGAGAATGAGGACGATGAAATATTAGTACATCCATCGGACGGTACGGATTGGATTCATTTTGACTCGAAATACCCAGTATTTTCAGGAGAAATCCGGAACGTGCGGCTGGCGCTGTCATCTGACGGGTTCTCTCCTTATGGGCCTAATGTGCCGAGTTACAGTTTGTGGCCTGTAGTCGTTATCCCGTTGAATTTTCCACACTCGATGGCTATGAGAAAGGAGTATAACATCCTCACCATGTTGATATCTGGTCCAAAATCATCTAAGAAATACTTAAATAACTTCATGCGTCCGCTGATTGATGAGTTGGACCATCTGTGGGAGCACGGAGCTGTCACGTGGGATGGTTCTAAGAAAGAGGCTTTCATAATGTGGGCTACTGTGATGTGGACAATAAGTGACTTCCCGGGTTTGGGTCCGCTGATCGATTCTGAACGCAGTAACTCAAGAATCTCTTACCAAGGTGCTCGTAGGTTCTTACCACCGAAACACCCACTGCGATTTCAGGCGCAGACCTTTAACCAGAAGACAGAGACCCGGAGAAGGCCTACCCGGCATTCAGGAGCTGTTGTACTCAGTGCGATTCTACTTCATCAATACCCACCGCCTAGTCTGCATCCGAAGTTCAGTAAACGAAAAGGTGGTGGTGTTCCTATATGTTGGTCTCATAAAAGCATTTTCTGGGAGCTGCATTATTGGAAAACTCATAAAGTCAGACATGCGTTGGATTTGATGCATATAGAGAAGAACATATGCGACAACGTCATAGGTACAGTTCTTGGAATTGCAGGGAAGAATAAGGATGACGTAAAAGTTAAGAGAACTTACGAGGAACAGGGAGTTCAGCAAGACTAATGTGTGCAAGACGGGGAGCTCCCAGATGCGCCTTATGGCGTGGCGGGTCATGATCGGTAGGAAGTACTGGAGCATATCCGAGCTGTTAAGTTTCCCTCTGGATATGCGGGAAGTCTAAAGAGTAAGGTGAATCCCGATGAGAAAAAGTTTCTCGAATTGAAGACCCACGATTGTCACGTGCTGATGCAACGTATCTTCCCCCTTGTCATTCGAAAGTACGTTCCGCCTTATGTGACAGAAGCATTAACAGAGCTGGGCAAGGCCTTCCAATTTTTTGTGCACGAGGGAGCCGACGAAAAAAGCCCTGAAAAAGTTGGGGGAAGATATAGCGGTTCTAGTTTGTAAGTTGAAAACCATTTTCCCTCCTTCATTCTGTACAATTATGGTTCACCTTCTACTGCACCTTCCGGATCAAGTTTTGCGAACCGGCCCAGTCTATTTCACATGGATGTTTCCAATTGAAAAATATGATCCTTTCCTTCCAAATATCATTTCCAATTACCATTGAACTGTATAATCGAATATGACATTAACATTCATATTTCGATTGCATGAAACTTGGCGTGTACAAGAAAAGTGTGCGAAACCCGCGATATCCAGAAGGTTGTATAGCCCAACAGTACTTGATGCACGAGTCTGTCACCTTCACTCAGATGTACCTAAATCGCGCCACTTCAGCCAGCGAAACATTTGTTAGTCCAGCTCTAGGATTACACTTATCAGTTGTTTCCCCACATGTACAAGTTAAGAGCGTGGTGCGAAACGAGAAATTGAGCGCATCCGAGATGTTCTGGGCGAATTGGACAGTGATTGAGAATTGTGCCGAAGCAGATGCATTCGTAGAATCACATCTTGCAGGGTTCAAACAAATACACCCTAGGAAATCTGTTCAGGACCGAGGGATGTCCTTTGTCTTCGACTGGCGCAGAATTGTACGTAATAGACATCAATTACCTTCAATTATTCTTCCAAATTTTATTTACGTTAACTAATTTATATTCCGTATGCAGATGACTGCTCCAGGGATGCAACGAGAGTTGGTACTACTATCCAGAGGTCCTCGTTCGTCTGCCGTTTATTCGCAGTGTACTGTTAACGGTGTCAAATTTTTATGCTTGAGAATCGACAAGGGCCGTAGAAATCAAAATTCAGGGGTCATGATTGAAGCAAACGACATATGTTACTACGGTGTTCTTATGGACGTATGTATCCTTACCTACTCGGAAAGCATGCCAGTCGTTCTATTCAAGTGTCAGTGGTACGACGAACGGACCGTGAAAAAGGACTCAAACGAATTAAGGGTAATTTGGTCATTTTCTAACCGAATTAGGGGTAATTCGGTCATTTCCGACCGAATTAGGGGTAATTTGGTCATTTATGGCCTCAAAAGGGTAATTCGGTCATTTATGGCTAAAAAGGGTAATTCAGTCATTTGCGACCGAATTAGGGGTAATTCAGTCATTTACGACCGAATTAAGGGTAATTCGGTCATTTCCGGCCGAATTAGGGTAATTCAGTCATTTCATGACCTTTTCCTTCTTACAATTACAAATAATGGAGCTGAAACGTAAGGCACCTAAGGCCAGGGCACCTAGGCGGGTCAGAATGGACATTCCGTTCTTCGAGGCTTCACAGGCGTTGGAGTCACAGGATGATATGTACACTCCGTCACCGCCGCAGCCGACTGATCCAGGGCATACGGAGATTGATTGGACTTTCCATGTCCTGGATGATCGCTTTCCAGAAGATGCTCGGAGATGTCGCTGGACCCTCCGAAGAGTACACTGTGCCGGATGAGTCCGAACTCCAGTTGAACGAGTGGAGGCTCCTTCAACTCAACTACAAAGAGATTCCGAGGTACGAGCTGTACTTCGATTACAAAGTAGAAGTAGACTGCCTAAACACGAAGAGCTGGGAAGCCAGAGCAAGAAAGGAGCAAAAGGTCGACGTCAACATAGACCCAGAAGAGAAAGCGGTCATGGTGAACGGAAGTCCTTTTCTGTTAACTTGGGAAAACGGCCGACCACGTGTCCAATGAGGACAATTATCAATGGTAAGGGTAAAGGCTATTATTGGGGATCTACCGGCGTCTGACTTCCAGTTATTTTGGAGGAGCTTTAAGGTAATTTCAACCCTTACTCAAAATGAATTTTCAAATGTCGTATTATATATATTGACGTGGTGTTTGTAAATTTCAGCGTTTGTTTGCAGTGTCAGATTCCGTTGAGCTGAGGAGGTGGATTCGTGAGGCGGCCATAGACGCTTACAAGGAGCGAAAATCGAACATGAAGCGGTTTTACAAACTCTACGTGGACCCTACTAGACTAGACCGTAATGGGATTCCCAAGTGTCTGAAAGGGAAGAAGTTCCAGTGGCATTTGCTCATTCATCATTTTGATGCCAACGAGGTATATTAGAAATTTTATATTTAATAGGTTTGATTTCAATTTCATTTTTTTCAATTAATCCAATTTAATTTAATTTTTTTTCAGGAAGAAGTTAGGTCTCAAATGAGTACTCTTCGGAGGAGCGAGAACAAATTAAACCACCACACTGGCAAAATCTAATTCCGAACTCTTTGGGAGAGGATGACGGAGGCTGGGGAAGTGGAGGTCTCCAAAATGTTGGAGGGCTTTCTGAAGGTTCTAAAGATCCGTAAGCGTTGTGATGGTAATCAAGAGGGGGAGGAGGACGAGGATGAGGAGGAACTCAACCCGAAACTTGTAAGTTTAATTAAACTCATTTTTTTAAAATTTAAATTTATTATATTAATCAATTTTTTTACAGAGTTACATTAAGAATGCGCTTAGGGCTTGGAAGAATGACCAGGCGAACTACAACGAGGATGGAACTCTGAAGATGATGACCGACGCTGAAGAGGATGAGGTCATGCGACTAGCTGCCAAGCATGTTCGCGAGGTCGAGTTTGCCAGAGGAGTTACTATAGAACCCTCCAGAGGACGACGCATCCGGGGTTGCAGGAGTGATTACGAGGCACCGCTGAGACAGAGAAGACGTTCGACCTCCTCCGGTTCTAGTTCTGCAGAGATTTCGGAGCTCCGGACTCAGGTCGCCCAACAAGCCAAGGTTATTACAGAGTTTCGGACTGAGGCCTCCCAAAACCAGCATTTACTTCAGACTCAGGTCTCCCAAAACCAGCAGATGTTCATGTACTTTCAAGAACATGTAAGGATTCTAAATCCTAATGCCCCTCCACCTCCATTTGACCCGACTAGGTCTAGAGATCCTTTTGGCCCGTCGTCATAGTTTGCATCTCGATGTATATATTATGTATTAAACAATTTTAATATGAATATTAAATTTCATTTTGATATTAATTTTTATTTTTATTTTGATATTAATTTTCATTTTTGAATATTTAATTAACAAAAATAATAAATAAAAATTATTTTTATATTTTTTATTATTTTTAATAATATATATTCTGTAACGGCACACAAACGGAGTGCACCGTTACACCTTCTAACGGCGCACACCGTCTGTGCGCCGTTACTATCTCTAACGGCGCACCGTCTGTGCGCCGTTACAAATGATAACGACACCGTCAACTACGGAAACGGTGACGGTAGGTTTTGTAACGGCGCACAGACGGAGTGCGCCGTTACACCTTCTAACGGCGCACAAGTCGTATGCACCGTTACAAACAGTAACGGCGCACAGTGTGTGCCGCTACAGTTTGTAACGGCGCGCAAATGCTCTGTAACGACGCATATAACGTGTGCTGTTACAAGAAAAAAAAGTGATAGTGCATGTAGTACAAAATTATAGAATCATGTAGAACGTGTAATGTAAAGTTGTAAAACGTGATGAACCTGTGCAAAATTGAATAACCATGTAGGACGTGTACTGCAAATTTGACATATTCCTAATCAATAAATACACTATATTTGTTTCAGTCTAGTTATTGTGCCTAAAACCAACATAAAAGGTGGAGTTCATAAACAGATTATCAAAGATAGTGAGCAGAAGGCTCACAAAATGAATGACAATTACTAGGTATATGCTGTTCTGCAACAGTATCTTGCAGATATGGACAGAAATAAATAAAAATAATAACCCTAGCTATCATCGCCGATTAATTATAAAGAGCATGAAACACGAGAAGCTGTATCATATATAGTGAAACACAATGCTCTGAGAAACTGAATTTTGCAGGATCGAAGGAGAGTCATAGATATTGTAAATGTCAAAGTCATCATCAGTATGGTGGCGCCGATCATCCTCAGTTTGTTCTAGCAACAGTCTGTTGCCGGCTCTTGGTGCTCATGCCATGAACGACCTACATTATTGCCGAACGCTAAGGAAACATGTCATCTCTCCATATGACCCTACCTATAGGTTGGTCTCTATGTACTATCTCACTTCTTAATTACAAGGAGTTTCATTCATATTTGTCAGTGACAATAATATTGTTGTAAATTATCATTATCAGGGGAAAGAACATCTAATTATAAATGTTCATCAAAATTTTCTCAATTCTATTTTTTTTCTCACATAAATGTATCTATGTTAGAAGGACAAATTAAAGTTTTGAGTGTACAATCATTTCCCTTAAACTATTCGAAATTTTGTCTCTAACTTTTAAAAGTAACACAATCTCCTTAAATAAATAATTAATTACTTTAATTTATACGTCTAATTGCTTGATGATAACTATAATTCTTTAATTTGAAGGTATTTTAAAACAACGACATATATAAGCTCTTAAAATAAAAATTAAATTTCTTACATACAATTATTTTGGATATATATATATATATATATAGGGTCTTCACTACAAATCATGTTTGAGCGTCCAAACCATCTCACAGCCGTCTAATTTGCACGGAGCGAAGAGGATGATGACAGGTGTAACCACGCGGATTGGGAGGGAGATAACGGTCGCTGACAGAGCCGTTAGGGTGTTGGTGTGTAACATACTTGTTTCGTGTGTGTAACCATTGTTATACAATTTAGCACTCACACAGATCAATTATGACTTTACGTTATACGTGAATGGTTATACAATTATATTGTAAGTGTTATACACTACCATGGTACCGGATACACGTTCATAAAATCGAACACATGTACGCACTATTTGAAGGTGTTACACAGTAACAACTGGTCAGTTATACACACACAATGGTTACACACGCGGAATAAGTATGTAACACACCAACACCCTAATTAAGGGCTCCGTCAGTGCTCGTTATCTCCCTCACAATCCGTGTGGTTACACGTGTCATCATCTCCTTCGCTCCGCGCAAATCAGACGGTTGGGAGATGATTTGGACGTTTTGACACCCAATGAGAGGTTTGTAGCTAAAACATTCCCTATAAATATAGGGTCATGATCTGGTGCGAACCAGACCACGCGCGCGTATTTTCATTATATTGAGTTATGTATTTCCATAAAACAGTCAGACGCTATTTCCATTATTAAGATCTGTATTTCATAACTTGTTATAACCCCTTGTTACACCCAAGGACCCCTCATAACACCCACGGACCCCTCGTTACATGGTTTCTCCAACATGGTTCATTGATTTTGTATAGAAAATTATCCGTCCCCCTCGTTACACCCGACCCCTCGTTACACCATTCCCCCGACAAGGTTCAGTGATTTCTTTTTAAAAAAAATACTCATCCCCCTCGTTATACCCGGGGACCCCTCGTTACACGATTTCCCCGATTTTATGAAAATACATGTACTAATAATGGAAACACCGACTGACTATTTTATGGAAATACATGACTTAATAAAGAAAATACGTGCGAGCAGTTGGTTCTCACAGTTTACAAAGCCCTCCTCATTCGCACTTGAGTCTACATATATATACTCTGTCCTCCCTGTCAGTAAATCGAACCCTCTGTGTTGAAATTCACACTTGAGCTAAGGTAACACAATTGAAGTGTACGAGGTGAAAAGAGAGTTTATGTATATGTATACATAAACACACACATTAGACTCAAGAACCACCTGACTAGTCTTTTGAGTCAAGAGTGACCTCTAATGTGTATATGGGCCTCGTCATGTGGTGCTCCTCCTTGGTAAAGCCTCAGATTCTCCTCAACAATTGCTATTAGAGGTTAGGTTCTCGGGTACTCTCTCATGGTAAGCAAACTGGGTAATTATCCTAGGGTCGGTAACACCCGGGAACCATGATCGTACCCTTATGGTGGTGGACCTAGATAGGATAAAGTGGGCCCGTGAGGGATTGTGTGAACCGGTAAGTCTGGTTTGGGCTTAGGGGGAGCTGACCCATATGATGAGGGTTTAGTGTACATTGGAAGTTTATGAAGTGAAAAGAGAGTTTATACACACAAAATTTAGAATCAAGATCCATTGAACTAGTCATTCGGGTTAAGAGTAGACTCTAATGTGTATATGAGTCTTCTCACGGGGATGCTCCTCCTTGGTAAAGGCACATGATATTTATGTATTTTCAATTATTTATTAATGATGTCATTAAATAATTATAAAAAAGTAAGTATAATATTATAATTACATCCAAAGGAAGGTGTCTAAAATGTTGTTGCAGGTGGTGGAAGATATGGTTGGTGGTGTTGGTGGTGTACTCTGCCTGGGCTTCACCTTTTGAGCTTGCTTTCAGGAAAGCTGCAACTGGTTGTCTCGTCTACGTTGATTTGGTTGTCGATGCCTTCTTTGCCGTTGATATCGTTCTCACTTTCTTCGTTGCTTACTTAGATAAATCCACCAACCGCCTTGTCGATGATCACAACAAGATCGCCTCCAGGTGTATATATTCATGGACTGTTCATATTTAATAATGAAATATAAAATACTACAATCTAAAATAATTTCACTAGTAGAAGTCTCAAATACCAAACAATGCGTCGGGGACCATTATGGACATCCGTCAGTAAAGATCAGCCCGACACAATACTAAGTGAAACTTATGCGTTGGGGACGACAACGTCTGGTATTGTTATACCAGACACACACGTTAATACTTACGTGGACTGACTAATATTGTAGACGCGTTCCAAGATACATACGAGAGTAATAAATATTAATAAAAAAATATATTTTCATATAATATTGTTTATATTTTAATTATATATAATAAAACTTCTCTAGTAAAAATGAAACAAATAATCTCCTATAGGTTTATTATTTATCAAATTAGTGTTTATCTTCTTCTAAAACTGTAGATTAGCAGAGAAATGTAAGGAACCACTTTTTCAAGTGGTTTAATTTGAGAAAATCATAAAATAAAATAATGTAGTAAATGCAATTTCAATTTACTAACTAGTGTTATTAATTATTGATATTGATTCCTTGTGATGTATTAGGTATATAAGAAAATTGTGGTTTCCAATGGATGTAGCTTCAACTCTTCCATTCGAGGTGATACACATGCTACTTATGAACCAAACAAGTAGTAATGGTGAAGCCTTTGGGTTTCTTAACTTGCTCCGACTATGGCGACTCAAGCATGTCAAGCATCTCTTCAAAAGGTACACACACATCTTCCCACCTAATTGACTCATTAATTATACTACTTATTTAAACGGAAATTTCAAGTTAATAAAAATGACGTCAATTCTAATTATATTTCAAAACTGGATCATATTAATACTCAATATTGTATTTTGATATCTTAGTCTAATATAGAGAATGACCACAAAATACCTTGTTATAATAAACAAATAACTTATTTTTTCTTATGCAAAGAAACCTCTTATTGTAATTCATATTTAAATTATTCATCAATAAATTCTGAAAAAGAATTTAACACTATTAAATAATGTTCAAGAATTTTAATACACATCAAAGGTGACAAAATCAGCTATATATAAATAAAAAAATCGTTCAAACATCCAAATAGTAGAAGATGGTATTGTAAAAGCGCCATATATATATTAGCATAATTAATATGATTTAACTCTCAAGTGCACAATATTGCACAATATTGTTTACGTGAAATTTCTTCTTTATTTATCCATCATTTCAAATAATATGTTTAAATATGTGAATATTTGGTATGCCTTGCAACATGTGCCCGTCTATATATAAATGTGACTATTAAAAGAGTACTTTTCATTTATTGAATACACTACTTTTAATCTTTCAGAATTCTGTTAATTAATTTCTCCTCCAGGCTAGAGAAGGACACGCGATTCAGCTACTTCTGGATTCGAACATTGAAACTAGTTTGCGTGAGTATCTGAAGACCACCTAATAATAATATATATAGAGAAGAAGAAGAAGAAATAAAAATGAATATTGAAATGCATGAATGTAGGTGACAGTGTTGACGGTGCATGCAGCGGGTTGTTTCTTCTACTGGCTGGCAGTGCATAACAAAGAGGAGGGCGACACGTGGATCGGGAAGCAATACCCTAAGTTCAAAGAAGAAAGCATATGGAGAGGGTACACTTATGCCGTCTATTGGTCCGCCGTCACCTTCACTTCTGTTGGCTACGGAGACTTTCTTCCCATAAGCATCCAGGAAAAGATATTCACCATCTTCTACATGCTTTTCAACATGGCCCTCACCGCCTACGTCATTGGTCACATGACCATTCTCATTGTTGACAGTGCTACCACAACCTTCGCCATGGTACGTACGTGCCTTATTATTTAAGTTGTTGAATTTATTCATGTGCAAACCGGGTTTAAATTCAAGTGGAAACAACAGGCAAGAATGCAAGAGGACGATTATTGCTGATCCACGGGCCTAAAATCCAAAACAAATAAAGTAGAGGAAACTATAATAGCACGTCGAATCTCAACCCACATCAAAACTTAATACCATGTTCAAGTTCAATCTACCTACATATGCTAAAATTTATAACTGGATGCCCATATTTTTATTTAAGATGGTGAATGGAATCACATCTCTTAGATGTGGTACTCGAAAATCCCGTCTCACGTGCAATCGAGTTGAAAGACAAACAACGGGTGGGATGAGAGACAACCACTAACCCGATCATGTAAAATATTTTGTGCGAGGTGACAGCTCCAAACTAAGTTTGAAGTGACTTCCAAACTGTGTACCCATGACCTTAGTATCTTACAAACTGAACTTGTTCAAAATTTTCTCAATATCACATGAAATAATTTCAAACTACAATCAGATTTGCCCCTACTAATTAAAATATTTAGTATCTTCTTTGATATACCCAAGTCCTCCATCTCAAACTTTTCACACATCTAACTTTTCAATTTGTTGATGTCCATCATGTCTGACCTGCAATCAACATGTAATCAACACACAACAATAATATGATGCAAGGTCTCTTGAAATGCTTCACGTAACAAAAATGGTCAACGACACATCTCGTGTACCCACTACTCATCATAAACTTATCAAACCTCAAGTACCATTGTCTCGATGCTTCCTTCAAACCATTTGAAAATCCTCTACTTGTACCATATATATGTCATCCTCAAGATCGACATGTACGAACACAGTCTTGACATCTAGTTTCTCTAAATGAAGAGTTTCTCCTGCCACGTTACCCAACACAAGTTTGATAGTAGTCATCTTGACTACTGGAGAGAATATCTCATTGTAATCAATGACATTGTTCTGTTGAAAACTCTTGACCTTTGAGCTTGCCTTATATATGTTGTTTTCATTACGTCCTTGACCCAGAACACCCATTTATTCTATAGTCTTCTCCCGGGACGATAACTTGGTCAACATGTATGTTTCATTATTCTCAAAAGACATCATCTATTCGTTCATGGAAGACTCCCACTTAACTTAACCATCTATTTGAATTTTCTTTGTGTGATAAGGACACTCACTAGCAGAAGGAAATCCCGACAAGCGAAACTCACCCACTCATGATTGCACGACATGTACCAGCCGTCAAGTGATATAGGGTGTTCATTGAAATCCCGAATATCGATCAAACGAGAAGGTAGTAGCTAATAGGAGCTAGTCTAGTTTAGAAGTGTCGGGAACAAGCGGTCAACACAAAATCTTTTTTAATTATCACTACTCCTAATGTCAATCTCACAAAATCCATCTCCAACAAACCTTACGCAATCTAATTCCACAAATTCGATTTTACTTAATTTAATTCATTCAATTTTCCAAAATCATATCTCTAAACAGGCAATCTTTAGCATAACTCAATTCTCTAAATCAATCATTCAAACTCATGCAATTACCATATTTATTCATTCCAACGACATACTCATTCATGAACAATCTAATAACTAAAAAATCAAATATCCAATATCAATCATTCAATCTCATGTAATTCATTATCGAAATCAGTAAAACTAACCTACACAAATAGTGAAACAACAGTCGAAAAACATGGAGAGATGAATGCGATGAAGCTAGACGGTCTTCTTCTCCAATGTCCTCTCTTACTCCTCTTTGGGTGATTATTACGGCTACTACTGATGTTAAGGATGATATTTTTGCAACCCTAGGTAATAAATTTATAGTGATTTACCGATCAAGAGAAATTATGTAATTTTAGCATAAAATACGTCATTCCAGATTTTACAGATTAGTCTGGTTCCGGGGCCAATATCTCCTACACTTCGCCTTCAATGAAAAAACTTCCTTCATAAAAATTATAAGACACTGAGTTCTCTTCAATTTGACACAAAGTTCAGCTCAATCGAACTTCAGACGCATGAGTTATGGCTCGCACAAGTTTAATCGCTGGAACTAAAAAGTCGCTACTTGAGGATTTAAATGGCCGAGTCAGGTAACCAAGTCAAGTAGCCCAGTGGAGACTCGACTATTGGACTCGGCTAGTGAGATTTTTGACTTCCAATCTTTCTCTTTCGCCTGATTTAATGGGCCAAGTCTTTAAAGAAATTAGCCGAGTTCATGGGCTCGGTGAGGATACTCGGCAAATCTGGCTCTTCGAGCCATTTCTCGCCTCGAGCTCCGTTTTGGTCCAAAATGCCTTGTTTTCACCTAAAATGCACATAACACAATTGTGAGAAAACAGAGGGACAATATACACTAAACTATGAAAATTTGGGAGAAAATAAGATAAGAAATGAGAAGATTTGACTCATGAGGATACTCAAAATTCGACTGTAGCACTCATTACTCTCTGCCAACAACAAATAATTTTCTGATGGGTAGAAATTTTTGGGTGGTCTTGAACCTTTATTCGATCTCCTTAGTTCATCTCTTCTTGTCGAGAAAACCTTTGTAAGTCTATGCACATCTAGATGAACTATTTTAGATTTCCACCCTTGAAAGACTTCTCTAACTCTGTGAAACACCCATTTCTATTTTCCGAACGCATATAGTTAGAATAAGTTATCTTTCACATTCTTTAGTTATGCAGTCTTCTTTTTTCAAGGTATAACCTTAATTGTTTTCTCCCTCACATGCCCAGACCTTTGTGGCCATAGATTTGAATGATCAGATTCATCAATAATTGCATTATCTCACTTTAGTACCATCTCCATCAAATACAAAGTTACGCTCTTTTTACCACAAGCAATAACAAAATTTTCCTTTGATACCTACTATTGGTCATTCCTAGAGATTATCCTATATTTCAATTTGTTTGACTGATTGGGGATATACCTAGCATCTTTTAACATTAAAATCGTACTCGTGAAAGGTTTGAGATTCACATCTCATAATCCCGCAATTACTATCGTCTCGTTATTAGCTAGATGAACTACATTTCATCAATTTGAAGTTTACCAGCATATCCTTACAAGGGGTAGTGTGAGAAAAAGTACTTGCATCCATGGTCCATGATTCTAACGGCCTCTCTGCACAATAGATCAAAACATCGTTTTAGAATTCCTCTTTTGCATTCACCAAGTTGTTCTAGTTTCATTGCTTCTTTAGGGTTGGACAATGACTCCTAAAGTGACTAGTTTGTTGATAATTTTAGCATGTCACATTTGGTCTACTCTTGGATTAACCTCAATTCCTTAACTTCAATCTTCCACACTCGTTATTCTTTCCCCTATCACACTTCTTGCAAATCCCTTCGACTTTCAATAAGAAGCCTGAACATTCTCAATTCATTCTCTAAATATTTTTCTCGTGAATCAAGTTCCTTACTCATTTGAGTGATAGTTTGGTGTTTTCCTATGAACTACTGACTGTTGTAACGGTTCATGCCTAACTTTTAGATAATGAAGATAAAATGTTATAGCTTGTACCTGATCATTTAATTTAATATACACTTATACTAATCTTGGTAGTATCGTATTAATTTCGATCACGTGATTAGTATCCCTAGCACATTCGTTCATCTTCTTATTAACCAATCGACAAATCAAATATACCTTGTTTGATGCTGACAGATATTCATATATTTGATAGTGCCTTAATAATTTTGCGGGTACCCTTCTCTTTCATGACATTGTAGGCAACATTCTTCGCCAAAGTCATTAGTGTCGCAGCAAGAGCCTGCCAATCTAGTAATGCCCAATTGCTCAGATTTTTTCCTTCCGGTTTAGTCTCTAACAAACGCTTCTGTAGTGTTATCTGGACAAATAGTTCTCAATTTTCATTTTCAAAAATCGAATATCTCTTCCGTCAAACTTGTGGATTCAAACTTTCCCTTCTTTCATTCCTCCTACTTAACAAGAAAGAATCTCTGATGCCAATTAGGTATATAATAACTAAGAGAAATAATTGTTACTTGTGGAACAATTATCTAGCAAAAAATAGCTAAAAGAAATAGAAAAAACGTCACAAAAGTACAAATTATTTACTCGGTTATGCAATTTTCCTAAACCCGCAATCATACTACTGTTTTATTGCTCTCATAACTCATGAATCATTTGATATTATAGTACATGTATTTATATTTATAGTGAAAGACAGAAAAAAAAGCCTAAAAATTTAATTCCTTTTACATTACGGAATCTCTCTTAAACCCTTGTACATTAGGAAGTTCTTTCGTAATTAAATCTATTGATGCATCAGGAAAAATGTGACTTCCGTGAAATAAACAAAAAGTCTCCACAACTCAAAAAAACTATATTTTATATTCATTGTATAGATTCCAATAACCAAATACTACCATGCATATTAATATTGGTCACTCTTGTTAGGCCCAGATGTAAGTTTAAAGTCTCATATCGGATAATTATGGAGTTAAGGAATAGGTTATATATACATTAGACTCTAGATTTAACATGCTAATATTTGGTAAAAATTTGGGCTTTAATGTTAGTAAGACTCAGATCTCCCTAAAAGTAGTATCATAACCTTAGTTCGATAGAATCGCCTGGTAAAGTGGGTCGGGTACTATTATGGCTGGTAAAACCTACCCATGATTGGCTCCTCTCATGGTGGTAGGCCCATATAATATGAAAATGACCCTTGTGGGATTGGGTTGAATAAGCTAAAAGTTTGGGTTTTTGGGAAACCAGTTTGATGTGATGAGACTCAATGTAAAAGAGTGTTTGTTAGGTCCAAATGTGAGTGTAGAGTCTTACAACCGATAAATAAGGAGTTAATTAAAGGTTTATATATACATTAAACTTTAGATTTAATAGGCTAGCATTATGTTGAATATAGGCTCTAACTTGTATATGGGTTTGCTTCATTACTACTCGAAAGTAAATTCTCAATAATATTTTTTGTTATTTTTTCAGAGAAATTCAATTAATAAAATAATGGAATTTGGAAGCAAGAACGGAGTTCCAGAAAGGTTGAAAGAGCAAATGGTGGCCAACATACAACTCAAGTACAGGACAGAAGAGATAAGGCAAGAAGAAGTGATAAAGCACCTTCCAAAGGCTATCAAATCCAGTATCGCCCAACATCTTTTCTATGAAATTGTCGCAAAAACATACCTATTCAAAGGAGTGTCCAGTGAGCTCATTGGCCAGTTGGTATGTCATTTTCTACTTTCTCAATTACTTCAAATAGACTAACAATAAGAGTAGGGTTCAAGTATAAACTCAACTTGGGTAAATATAAAAGGAAAACTGTAAATATAAAGTTCCGTTAAAATTCAACTTGCACGCGAAGATATGTGTTGTATATGTTCTAAAAATTGGCTAATGCGGATTATTAATGTAGATTTGGGGGATTTTGTGCATGTTAATATAATTTTAGATGAGTTAGAGCATATCAAGTGATTTTTTATATAAAAATCAAATTTCAAAGAAATGAAACTAAAAATATGTCAAACAGATAACTTATATTTTTTTAGGGAAAATGCGACATATTATTAATTATAAAATAACTAACCCGACATTACATCAGACAGCCAAAATACTAGATGGTGGGACAGACTCCGCACTATTATCCCAGCTACTGTTAGTTAAAACATATATAGCTAATTTATGAGTCATGAAATTACAATAACAACGAGCAAAACAAAAGATAGCGCAACGACGCAACGACATTTCTGTTGCAATCTCGCGGCCTCCACCTCGAATGGGTTGATACTCTCCGTAAATTTATTACAAGAACTACATGGAGAACGACAAGTATAATAAATAATAGTGCATCAAAAGGCCTCTTGCAAACTCGCGGCCTTCAACTCGAATGAGTTGCGACTCTCTGCAAATCTGTTACAAGAACCACCTCAAAAACACTTAAAGCAAGCACCTATTACACCACCTCCAATAGACCTACGAAATAAAATAATTATATTAATTGTTACTTTATGGCACTTTAATCTTTTCAATTATATATATATAGGGAAGAGTTGGTTGAGAACCAAATGTGCAGTGAGAACATGAGAACACTGGCATTCACTTATTTATATTGAATATTCACATATTCTCGTTGGATATTCACATTTATTGGATATTCATTTATTTTCCGTTGGACATTCATTTTCACTTAATTTCAGTGGACATTGACTTATTTTCGTTAGACATTGACTTATTTTCAATGGCCAAAAGTCGGTTCTCATGTTCTTATAAAGGGTGTGTATATATATATATATATATATATATATATAGGGATGCACTCTAATACAAACTCACATAAAATGTCTAAACGTCCAAACCAATGTATAACCGTCGAATTAGAGACGCACGTTATCTTAGATTACGACACGTGGCCGTTATACAACGTTGCACTACATGTTATACATTGCTTCAATTTTGCACAGGTCCAACATGTTATACAACATTGCACTACATGTTCTACATAGTTACACAACATTGCACTGCATGTTATACAGTTTGGACGTTTGGACATTTTCCCCTAGTTTGTATTTGACACCTACTATATATATTTATTTATTTTTTTCATATTGTATAATTCATATTATAACGGTTATAAAATTTATTCATTTATAATTTTAAAAGTATAGATCAATTATCCCTAATAAGTTTTAAATGCCTTTTTATCCATATCCAATTAGCCGCTAAAGAATTTTAATCACAAATTAAACTATCACATTGACCACGTTTGGAAATGAATTAGCCAGCCTCGACCTTCACTGAAGTAAATTTTTGGGATAATTCATGTTTATTATGGTGTGGTATAATACATTTTCACGTTACTATGGTATAATATCTTACGAGTCAGTTAGATACGGTGGACTAATTTTATGTGTCACCGTTGCCCTAAATCTGTTAAAACTAACAAAATGAGATTAATTTTTTTTAAAATACCTAATACGCCCTTGTATTTAAAAATATAAAATTACAAAAAGCTGAAGAACAAAGAACAGTGTCTTCTTCTTCTTCTTCGGCAAGCCCACGGCGGCAACCGACGGCGTGCTCGGCCCCCATGAACCTCGGCTAACTCCTCGCTTCTAGTAACGGCGGTCACTGGATCAAACTCGGTGCAGATTTGCAGATATACGGCGGCCATGGCCAATTCTGACCCAACTAACCCCCGAGAATCAACTCCCAAAGAGCCACCGTCAGGATTTCGGCCGAATCCGTCGAGATTTGAATCATTCGTGCCGATCTCGAGCATCACCGACGAGATGAGCTCGCATGATCAGGCGAAATAGGATTTTTTTTTTTGAATTTCTAGGTTTAGCCACTAATTTCTGGGTTCAACCACCAATTTATGGGTTCGCCTGAGGCTAAATCTAAATTGTTATGAGAATTTATGTGCTCTTTTTTGAGGTGCGTCTTCCGGAGGTTCTCTGTCGTAAAGGGTTTAATAATTTGACACGTTGGCGAGTCCTGTTGGGGATTCCCGAGATTTATGCACAGCGAAAAATTGGAATTCTAACTGGAAAATCCCGCACAAGGACCTCTCGGAAATGTCTTTTATTGCTAAACAGAAGATTACATAGAAAATACTTGAACTAGGGCACAAGCTCTTACATAATCCAGGGATCCTTCAGGTTCAAGTTTTTTCACCCGTGGTCTATTTGGGAAGCTATAAATTAGGTTACGTGAATATAGGGTTGGGCGGTCACCAGATTGAATTCGTTTTAGAAATTAATCTTGCTTCTCCTAATTTTATGTACACCCTCGCATAAAATATATCATTTATGTTAGAACTTCACGTGGTGATGGATGTTAGAATGTCATATTGAAAAAGTATGAATATATTCACCAATTATGAAATCTACATGATATATTTGTAGAAAAATTGAATTGCTTTCGATGGTTTTATTGAGTGTTAAACGTCTTCAATGCTGCATGTGTCTATTTAGGTAATAGATATTCTACACTAATGATAAAAATATTCTTATATGTATATACAAGGTAGGAAATCAAGTAAGAAAGTTAAAGGGAACTAGGAAGAAATTATACCTAATTTTTTGTGGATTTGGTATATTTCCAACACTCCCCTCAAGTTGGAGCATGGATGTTGGCAATGCCCAACTTAATAAGGAGCTTGTGCAAGCCATCTTCCCAAAGCCCCTGGTAAAGATATCAACTAGCTAGTGTTTGCTGAAGACTGCATGAGACTCCAATATGTTGGCATGAAGCTGCAGTCAGAGGAAATAACAATCATTTTTGATGTGTTTTGTGCGCTCATAGAAGACTGGATTGGAAGCGATGTGGATGACAGTGTGATTGTCACAAAAGAGTAGGACATGGTTTGTTTGTTGAGCATGAATGTATTGCAGAAGTCGGCGAAGACAAACAATTTCCCGACTAGTTATGACCATTGCGCGATAATCAACTTCATTAAAAGAGCCTAAAAATATGATAAAGTCGGTGGTGGATCAGTGAGTGTTTGGGAAACCAGCCTTATTGGCATGACAATATGCTTATATGAAGAGGGAGCTGGTGAATGAAAATGGTATTCCATGTCCAGGACTGTTCTTGAGGTAGCATCGAGATTAGGTATTTTAGGTGCATTTATGAACTAACCGAGTATATAAACTACATAGCTGATATCAGGATGTGTGATTATGAGATACAAAAGTCGACCTACAATTCTTCGATATTGTCCGGGGTCAGGGTAAGGGTACCCAGTTTTGATCGAGAGTCGATGTTATTGTGGAAGAGGAAAATATGCTTGTTTGCAACACGCGAAGCCATGGTCCGCCAAAATGTCAAGCGTATATTTCCTTTGGGTGAGAACAATCATGTCAGAGAGTGAGCGACTTCAAGTTCAAGAAATTATTTTAGTGGGCCTAAATCCCTAGTCTAAAGTTGTGCATCCAGTTCTTTTTTATCCCATTTATATATACGAGGTCTGAACCGGTGATGATGACTTCATCGACAGAGATAAGTACGACTACAAATGACACACCTCTCATAAGGGTGAATAATGAATTATTTGATGCAGGGGACTTGTATCCCTGAGATTTAATAGATTTAGTAAATTTGCGGTACCAATTTCGGAAATCATGTTGTAATCCATACAATGATTTGTGTGAACAGAAAACACGGGACTCCCCTTGCTTGGAAAAATCTTGCAGGACCTTCATGCAAACTTATTCGATGAGCTTACTATGTAAGAATGCATTATTTACATCAAGTTGGTGCAATGGCCAATTTTTATGATTGTAACGGCTAATAGGCTTCGAACGGTGATCATCTTAGCATAGACATCTGTAAAGGCATCCCTTCAATTAAGGTAGAATGTTTCACAATGAATTACGCTTTAAAGCGCTCAACTAAGTCATGTGGGCGATATTTGATTTTGTATACTCATTTGGAATCAATACCCCCCCCCCCCCCCCCCCACTCTTAGGAGAAAAAGGGTTAAACTCCATGTGTTATTTATTCTAAAACGACAATTTCTCGTTACGATACGTCTCGTCAGAGGGAGTGTTTCACTATTACGGGCAGGACTGTCGCAACTCTAAGCTCATAGACTGAAACGAACTCGCAGATTGGAGAGCAAGTGGTACCAGAAATATCTGAACTGGTATAATTTAAGGATACACCGGCAAAATGTGTTTGTTCTACTATGGTTTATCAAGAAGTTATAATAATTGAGAAATTTTGATTGTCGTAAACTCACCAACAACTAGGTAAATATAGTAAGTAGGGTGTTGTTGGTCATTGTACATATTCTAGAGACGTGAACTGACGTTAGGGCTGATTGGACGGGCCAGAATTGTCGTAACTCTAAGCCAATAAACTAAAGTGAACCCGTGGATTGGAAGCCTACTAAGCCAAGTTCAGTGCTCATGTACCCAATCTCATTCGCCTTTTCCTTCTTCTCTAATGTGTTAATGGAGCCAGCACTAGACATCGTTGTTGTAACATGGTGACCGTTTACAAAAGAGCAAAAGCGGGTGAATAGAGTGTTGAATGAGAAATTGAATGGTGCTTTTGAAAAATAAAGTGGGCTATCCCAACCTACACTCCTACCAATGACCTAAACAGTAAGAAAATATAAGTTGTTGCCTAAAAGTTAGATTGACGCTCATTGCGATTGTCATCAATTAGATCTGTAACATGGGACACTTTGTGGTGTACCATGGTTTATAAGAGGAAATCGAATTAGTTTTCCTAGCTCTAATGCTATGTAAAAAGGCTAAATTGTTCGATGGTTTTATAGTGTGTTGTGTAGAAATTAGAGAGAAAGATAGACAAAATAGTTTGGAATACCGTACCTTTACTTGTTGTATTGATGAGTTTATATACTGTACAAAAAATATCAAATATGCTATAATAAGGGAACTAAAGCTAATATGAGAATTACAAGGAATAAACAAATGTTCCTAGTCTTTATCCTATAATTAAGGAAGCGTTATTTGACTAGTTGTTGAGATGACTATGTCAAGATAGTCTACAGTCTAACACTCCCCCTCAATCAGAACCGAGAAGGTTAATATTGTGTCGAATGTTCAAGAACTGTCGCGGTGGTACAGGTTTTGTGAAACCATCTGCAATTTGATCCTAAGAAGAAATGAATCGTATTTCCAATGCCTTAAGAGCCACCCGTTCACGGACGAAATGAAAATCGATCTCTATATGTTTTGTGCGAGCATGAAATATAGGATTTTCAGTCAAGTAAGTTGCACCTAAATTATCACACCATAGACAAGGAGGTCGATCTTGTACGATGCCAAGTTCTCCTAGCAATGATTGTAGCCATACTACTTCGGCAGTTGCATTTGTTAATGCCTTGTATTCAGACTCAGTGCTCGACCGTGAAACTGTAGCTTGCTTGCGTGAACTCCAAGAGATCAAATTTGACCCAAAAAATACGGCATACCCACTTGTCGAGTGACGATCATCTGGAAAACCTGCCCAATCAGCATCTGAGAAAGCACTTATCAATAAAGAGGGAGACTTGTGAATGATCAAACCAATTGACCTTGTGTGCTTGAGATATCGAAGGATACGTTTCACTGCACACCAATGTTGAGTTGTGGGTGCACTCAAAAATTGGCATACCTTGTTGACTGAGAAAGAAATATCAGGACGCGTAAGAGTCAAATATTGAAGTGCACTAACGATACTGCGATAGCGAGTTGCCTCAATTGTACCCAAGGCATCTCCTGTATTCCGAGATAGTTTTTTCTGAAGCACACATAGGCGTTGTTACCGGTTTGCATCCCTCCATGTTTGCTCTTTTTAGTAAGTCACAAATATATCTCTTTTGTGACAATGTAATACTTGACGATGTACGAGCAACCTCAATGCCCAAAAAGAAATGTAGATCTCCAAGATTCTTGATGGCAAAGTCCAGTTGAAGTTGCTGAAAAATATTATTAGTGAAAGAACTCGAGGAGCTAGCAAAAATGATGTCATCCACGTACACCAAAATATATGCCATGATGCTTTGATGATTATAAATAAATAATGAAGTGTCAGCTTGAGATGGTGCAAATCCCAACTCTTGTAATTTGTTACTTAGTCGGGAGTACCAAGCTCGAGGTGCCTGTTTCAAACCATAAATTGCATTTACTAGTTTGCAAACATGTCGTGGATGAGTAGCTTGTTCATATCCTGGTGGTTGCTTCATATACACTTCCTCTTTAAGAAAACCATGTAGGAAAGCATTTTGTACGTCAAGCTGGGTCAGGCTCCAACCACGAGAGACAGCAATGGATAGCACCAGTCGAATGGTTGCTGGTTTTACAACCGGACTAAAAGTGTCTTCATAATCTATGCCATATTGCTGTTTAAACCCCTTTGCTATAAGACGGGCTTTATACCGATCAATTGTACCATCGGCCTTTCGTTTTATTTTGAATACCGAACGACAATCGATGATATTTTGTCGCGGATGAGAAGGAACAAGTTGCCATGTATTATTGCGCAATAAAGCATTGTATTCTTCATCCATCGCCCAACGCCATTCTTCATGTTGCACGGCTTCGTTGAAAGTGCTAGGTTCAACAACAACACTAAGCGCGCGACGCCCATCACGTGGATATGCAACAATGCCTTTAAAGCGCTTCTTGGGCCGACGAATGTTGTTCTGGGATCGAGTTTGCATAGAGTATGTTGGAGTAGACTGGTTCGCAACATCATAATCTATATCAACATGATCTGCATCCTCAATATTCACTTCTGAAACATTAATATTTTGCTGCACAACATCAGTGTTAGTAGCTGGAACATTAGCAAGAATATGGTCAATTGTCATATGATCACTCTCAGCTCTATACTCCAATGGATCATGAGGCGGAGAGGAGATTATAGGCAACAAGATTGAAGAGACAGGGGTGATAGAATCATGTTTAGAAGCGTCATTACGAGCAAAAGGAAAAATGTTCTCATCGAACACAACATCCCTAGAAATGTATACTCGACCAGAAGAAACATGAAGACATTTGTACCCCTTGTGCATGGAGCTATAACCCAGGAACACACACTGTTTAGAGCGAAACTCTAGTTTATGCTTATTAAATGGGCGAAGGTTTGGCCAGCAAGCACAACCAAATATTTTAAGGAAAGTATAGTCAGGGTTACGTCCAAAGAGTCGAGTAAGAGGGATAGCCGAGTTTATAACTTTACTAGGAGTGCGATTGATGAGAAAACACGCTGTAAGAAACGCTTCATCCCAAAATCTTAAAGGCATGGAAGCTTGAGCAAGAAGAGATAAACCAACTTCAACTAAGTGTCTATGTTTACGCTCCGCTGCACCATTTTGTTGATGAGCATGGGGACATGAAACATGATGGGCAATCCCAACTCGGTGAAAGAATGAGTTGAGTTTTTGATACTCACCTCCCCAGTCAGTTTGCATACAAATAATTTTTTTATTTAGCAAACGTTCTACAAGAGATTGAAATTGTACAAACACACCAAACACGTCAGATTTGTTTTTCAAAAGATAAACCCAAGTGAATTTGCTAAAATCATCAATAAAACTAACATAATATCTGAAACCTCCTACAGATTTAGTAGCCGGTCCCCACACATCTGAGAAAACTAGCTCTAAAGGAGATGACGAAATTTTATTAGAAATTGAGTAAGGCAATTGATGACTTTTGCCTTGTTGGCAGGCATCACAAACTGACGAGTTATTTTGATTTACTGAACATGGAAGTTGAAAATCTCGGAGCACTTGTTGAACAATTGGCTTGGAAGGATGGCCCAGACGACGATGCCACTGGTCTGTTGTCGGCGTAATGCTAAAAGCTGATTTTAAGGTTGATTTGCAACTCGACGCAAGGGGATATAAACCATGCTCACATCCTCCGTGAAGAAGGACTTTCTTCGTTGTTCGATCCTTAACAAGAAAATATGTAGGATGAAATTCAATAAAAACATTGTTATCTGTGGTGAACTTATGAACAGATAAAAGATTTTTAGAAGAAGATGGAACATGAAGTATATTTTTCAGGGAAAGAGTACGAGAAGGAGTGTAAAGCTTTGAGTGACAAATATGATCAATAGACATACCTGCACCGTTCGCTACATGTACCTGATTATTCCCATGATACTTTTCTTTTACAGTCAATCGGTCTAGCTCACTTGTAATATGATCAGTTGCACCTGTGTCTGTATACCAATGTGAATCAACGGTATAGGATGGCGTGAGATTTGCGGCTGCGGCAATTCTGGGGTCACTAGCTTGATATGAGTGGTTAAAACGATTGTAGCATTTAAGTGCCACATGCCCAATCTTGTCACAAATCTGGCATATTGGTCGAGCACTATTGTTATTGTTACCACGATTACCTCCAGGCTTATTGTTAAAGTGCCCTCCTCCACGAGTGAAGTTGCCACCGCCAGAATTTTCATGGTGCACGTCTTGAGTTTGATTTGGGGCCACACTGCCAATATAAGGTGCATTGCTTTTCTTGGTCTTCTTGTTTCGTCCACCATTGTTATTGCGTGAAACAACATTGGCCGAACTACCTTGAGTCTAAAAACCTGGATCATTGAGCTCAAGACGCATATCATAAGATTGTAGATGAGCAAACACATCATTTAATGAGACAGGCTCGATCCTAGTTGTTAAAGACGTCACCAAGGGATCATAATCTGAATCCAAACCAGCTAGCAAGTACGAGACAATTTCATCATCACTCAAAGGCTTACCAACCGTGGCCAAGATGTCAGCATACCCCTTGATAGTGTTGAAGTATTGTGACGCCGTCATATTACCTTTCTTTGTTGTCGCTAGTTGTCGTCGTACTTGCATGACTCGTGCCCTGGAGCAATACGAGTACATGCGTTCAAGCGCTTGCCATACTTCTGCAGCAGTAGATAATAGCATAACCTGAGGAAGAACTTCAATAGAAAGAGATGAGAGGATCGTGCTCAGAATTGACTGATCCTTCTGTAGCCAGTTGATGTATTCTGGATTTGGGACCTGGACCTCCTGCAAATTTACCGTCTGGGCAATTGTCTTGGCTGGAGGGACAATCGACCCATCTACAAAGTCCATCAGTTGGTGGCTTCGCAGGTATGGAAGAAATTGTGACTTCCATACCATATAGTTCTCTCTATCAAGTTTAACGGTAATTAATGTAGTGAAAGATGGAGACGGTAGGATACCAACCATACTTGGAACCAATGCGCTAGATGTGGTAGCACCATCAGTAGAGACCACCATCGCGGAAGTTTTGATCGCGGGCTCTGATACCATGTAGAAATTAGAGAGAAAGATAGACAAAATAGTTTGGAATTTCGTACCTTTACTTGTTGTATTGATGAGTTTATATACTGTACAACAAATATCAAATATGCTATAATAAGGGAACTAGAGCTAATATGAGAATTACAAGGAATAAACAAATGTTCCTAGTCTTTATCCTATAATTAAGGAAGCGTTATTTGACTAGTTGATGAGATGACTATGTCAAGATAGTCTACAGTCTAACATGTTGAACGTCTCTACTTATACAATACTACATGTGCCTCCCTCTTGTAGTGGATATTCTACACTAACGATAAAATATTCTAATTTACATATACAACGTAAGAAATCAAGTAGCAAACTCAAAGGAATCTGCAAAAAATTATATATTATTTCTTGCTTATTTGGTATAATCAAAACAATACGAGATCTCCAAACCAAATTATTTTGGTCCAACGCTATACATGTGACTCGACAAGCCCCATAATTAGAATTTAGAAGCAAAAAGAAAAGCGTTTTGATGTCAATAATGTTTTATAAGTTTTTTGAAACCTAAGCAAAATAAATTATGTAAATAATACACGAACAAAAATATAAAATTAAATTTTAACATGAAAAACCAAAATATTAATCTATATTTCTGAAAATTGATGGTTGAAACGTACATTATAAATGCTCACAGGTGCCAGAGATGAAAGCAGAATATTTCCCTCCAAATGTTGAAATTATTTTGCAAAATGAGACGCCTACAGGTTTCTACTTCATTATATCAGGAGCAATGGTACACTACTTATCTACTAAGTTTTAGGTAAATACGCTTTCGTATGCACTATTAAAATTTATGAAAATTGCAGGAGATGATAACATACAAAGATGGAATGGAGCAGGTATGTAGTCAAACTTTTATATTTATGGTGCCCGAACTGGTATATTTAACTCATTTACGTAGCTTTTATTCAAAACAGAGGAAACCTCCTTACCCTTTAACAATCAATTGGCAAGTATTGTTCGATTGAAAACATTTCAATCCCTCTCAAGCCAAGAAATTTCGGGCGATTGAGATTTTAAGAGGTTCACTATGTTGAAATCCATATTTGAGCTGATGTCCCACATCAGAAATGAATAAGGTGAAAAGAGTGTTTATACACACATTAGATTCAAAATCCACTGGACTAGTCTTTTGGGTCAAGAGTGAGCTCTAATGTGTATATAGGCCTCCTCATGGGGGTGCTCCTTCTTGGTAGGTTCTCCCCAACAATTGGTATCAGATGCGAGGTTCCCGTGGATTCATTCCTGGTAAGCAGGCGGGGGTAATTCTCCAATTTCCGGTAACACCTAAAACCATGATCACACCCTTATGGAGGTGGGCCTACATAAAATGATGGGCACGTGAGGGATTGAGTTGAACTGGTAATGCCGATTTGGGCTTAGGGGGAGCAAGCCCAATATAATGAGGGCTTAAGGGGATCGTATACATATTCAACTTCAAACCCACTAGACTAGTCTTTTGGGTCAAAAATGGACTTTAATGTGCATATGGGTCTCCTCATAAGAGTGCTCCGTCTTGGTAAAGACTTAGGTTCTCCCTAACATTTGGTATCAAAGATTAGGTTTTCGTGAATTCATTCATGATAAGTTGACCAGGCAATTCTCCTAATTCCGTAACACCTGAAAACCATGACCACACTCTCGTGGAGATGGGCCAGGATAGAATTATGGGCCCGTGAGGAAAGTGTTCTCGTACATTCCAGTTTCAAGCGTCTACTTTCATGTACTATGATTTTATGATGAGATTATGGTGCTCCCTTTTCGAGATTTCTTTTTCCCTCTTTTCAAATCATTTATTTGTTAAAAATATGGTATTTGAGAGCTAACCTAGCTGATTTGGGCTTTCGTGTGGGCTTTCTCGTGGTTCCAATCCATGTGGTATCTGATGTACATGAAAAATCCCAGTATTAATTTTGCATGTAAGTCTGTGTATAGAATCTTGAGAAAAGTAAGCTTAGGATGTTCCAATTTTTCTTAGACTTCTCCATCTTCTAATCAGTACAAAGATGTAAGGGTTTGGATAAAAAATCAGTACAAATAAGTAAGGGTTTGGATAAAAATGTTACGATGTAGATCCTAAACAAGGCAAATTTATTGAATTTTGTTTAGATTCAGAAAAAAGTCTAGGTTCGAACGACCTTATATATAGTTAAGCTCGAACAAAAATATTCAAGTTCAAATTCGGCTAGATTTGATTGGCTTATTTTTTTTATATATCTTCTTCTTCAACTTAGTATTTTTCTCAATCAATTGGTGTAAACTCAATGTACTAAAAGGTTATAACACAAGGATATGACATTGATTATACGCATTATTATCACAGACCTAACAACAACCAGTTTCCTTATTCCCGACTTGAGACGGACAACCAAAAAAGGTAGGTTGGGTTCAAATTTGTCTCGTTTATTAAATGAACCTAACATTAGACTCAACTTCGATTATTAAAAGCGCAAGTCAAATATTTAACGAACCGAACTTGAACGACTTGTTAAGACTAGACTCATTTGCAGCCATATGAACAAAGACATTACTATGTTAAGGCAATGATGTATGAATTTACAGGTTGTGGCAAAATTAGAATATGGAGACATAGCAGGAGAAGTTGGAGCACTCTTCAATATCCCTCAGCCCTTCACTGTAAGAACAAAGAGCCTTTCTCAGACCATTCGGATAAGTTACACTCGCTTCAATCATATCACACAGCAACATAATGCAGATGGAAAGATAATTATGTCAAATTTTATTCAGGTATTGCCCTTACTATCACAACCTATTTTGTATGAGTTAAGGAGATATTTTTCAAGAGAGTTTTTGTATTTTGTTAAGGGATAATGACACTTTGTTACACTTAACTATAGCGAAATGACACTTTCATACCATAACTTTTTTTGTCTCTTTTTTAGTACCCTAACAAACTTTTTGTGACAATCTATGCTAAAATGACTAAAATACCCCTTATTTAAGAAATCAAAATAAAACTAGTCCAATATGATTTATCAAACCATATTCGAAATGGTTTAAATTTAATTTTATATTTTCGGGCATACTTATATTTGCATCTTAAGTACAAATCAAATTGAACTAGAGATAAAAAAAATTGAACCAATTCAATTTATAGTTTCTTACACCAAGGGTAGTTTAGGTATTTTAAACATTTTAGAGGTAGGTTGTCACAAAAAAATTGTTAGGGTACTAAAAAAAAAGAAAAATAGTTAGGGTATGAAAGTGTCATTTCGCTATAGTTAGGTGTATCAAAATGTCATTATCCATTTTGTTAATGACGAAAAGGTGGTGTAAACATTATTTTTTTGTACAAAAATGATAAAATTGTCTTTTAAATTAAGAATTATTTTTAAGTTTTCAGATTTTATGTTCTAATTGTAATTTGTATAAATCAAATTTTATGATTTTTTTGCCAAAAATTATTTTAAAAAATATTAATCTTAATTGAATAGCCGACTTTGTCAAGTTCACATCTTTTTTATCATTTTCCCTTGAAATTATTATCTTTGAAAACTGACCTCACATTCTCAGTATTTGAAGGGCTTGAATGAAATGCAAGAAGAAATGCCGTTTTTAATAATGGTATTGGATGACATGAATAAAGAGGTATATTTCAATCTTCAACCAAGTTATAATTCTAAAATTTCTCAATATATACTACTCGAGTTTTCAATAAAACCGATTCAGTGAAAATTGGTTCAATATTCTGTCAGATTCCATCATAAATGGTGGTCAATTTTTTATTATATACTTTAGAACTTTTGTAGTTGTTGGCAAGTAGTTATGTCATCATTTTCTTCATATATAATGGTCAAGTGTGATTGTTTATTGTTAACATGTTATCTATGTTTATGTTGCTATTTGAACTGTTTCTTCTATCTTATTTTTGTTTGAACTATGATTCAAGTATTTATTTTGACTTATTAATATGTTTGGAAATATCTTATTTGATTAACATATTACTATTTGTGTTAATAGTATATTTTATATAATAATATAACACAAATTCTACTGATTTATGCTTGGTTTTCTAAAAAAAAATTGTCGTTTTATCAAGTTTTGACCTAGAACCCAAAATATCTCCTTATAGTTAAACATCACTACATCGTTGATTTTGCATGTTTATAAAAAAATATGTAGAATGTATTTCGATACGAATCATAGGTCACCAATTGTTGCTTTAAAAATCACATTGTTTTCCTAGTTGCACAGTTATCTAGTGAAGAGGAATTTTCATGGAAAATAACGATTATCATGCATTTTCGCAGCATCCAACACCAAATGGGGAGGTACATGATTGTGTACGATTAGATCAACTCGGAGGCTTGAAAACAAAAGGTAATATGATACATAAAATACTTCTCTAACACAAATATTGGTATTCATATATACTAAATTATTACGGACACATAAATACATTTCTAACTTGTTAAACATGTTAAACTCCTTAATAAAAAAATACATAGGAATAGAAGATTAATCGGAAATCATAGAGGATTAATCTGGCAAGTTAAGAGTTTTTATAATAATGGTTAAACTAGTCATCTTATGTATCAACATGTATTTCAATAATGTTCAATCTATATAGTGTCGTAAAACTCTCACATATCCCAAAACAATTCGATAAATCAAGTTGGCCGAGACTTAGATTGATTTTCGCTCATCATTTTCGGCGGTTCAGTTTCACTAAATTCGCACATACGTCAAACTTGATCAAATCCGATCAACTTGTATATATATATATATATATATATATATATATATATATATATATATATGTAAGGGGTAGTGACAGTTGACTACAGTCAACTATGTCACGTTTCAAATTTAATACCCCAACTTCCGGTTTTTCGAATGACATACCTCAAGTTTAAATAAGCGACACATAGCCCAACGTCTGTTAAATCTAACTGATTTGGTCTGTCAAAAAGTCTAAAATGCCCTCAACCATTTTGGTCTGTTAAACTGGTCTGGTTGGTTCAATTGATATGATTATGAAATGACCATTTTACCCCTAATTGCATACCCAATTTAATTAATGCATTGAGGGCAAAATTGACTTTTCAATTAAAAATATAATTCTTTAATAATTATATATATATATATATAGTATTTTTATTATCATTAATTAATTAATAATTATATTAATTAAACCCTAATTAACCTAACCCTTCTTCAACCTCCCCGTCTCCGGCAGCCCCCACGTCTCCGGCCGCCTGCTCCGACTAGCCCCGTCTCGGCGGAGGAGCGTCCCCGTCTCCGGCAGCCCCGATCTGCTCGACCCCGACGAGCTCGAGGCGCCCACCAGATTCGAGCTCGAGGCCCTCCTCCTCCGACGAGCTCGAGGCACCTCATTCAACCCCGACCCTCCGCATCCTCCGACCCCGAACAGCCCAGCCTCTCCGTCGACCAGCCCAGCCCAGCCCCTCCGTCGACCAGCCCAGCCCCTTCGTCAATTCCGGCGAGACCAGTTGGCGAGATCTCGAGCGGAGGTCAAGTCAGAGGGGAGGCCTAGATCCACCGCCTCGATCTGCTCGACCTCGACACTCCGCTCGAGGTCTGCGTTCCGGCTTGAGGCTTGAGGCGGCAGATCGAGGGCCGAAGTCCGTGATAGTCGAGGCTCGCGACGTCCTCGACGGAGGATAGAGGTTCCGCCGTCCTCCGTCGAGGACGTCGCGAGCCTCGACCGTCGCGGATTTCGGCCGTCGAGGACGTTGCGAGCCTCGCCGAGGTCTGGGCCGTTCAGATCTGAGAGTTCGCGGCGGAGACGGCGAGACGACGAACCCATATCTGGCCGTCACGAACCCTCTCCGTCGAGGCCCGCGACGGAGGAGGCCCGCGAGGGCACCGGTCGGGGTCGTGGTGAGGCGTGGCCCAAAGCGTGGCGGCGGTCAGAGACGAAGACGACGGTCATATCTCCGGCTCCGTCTTCGCGACGGAGGATGGAGGTTTCGCCGTCCTTGTCCTCGCAGGCGTCGTCAAGCCCCTCCATCTGGGCCCGAAGTGCGGCGGCAGACGGAGTCGGGAACAGGCGGTTGGAGTCGGAGCAGGCGGCTGGAGACGGGGAGCACGCAGAGAAGAAGAAGAAGATTTTAATTATTATTTAATTAATGATTAATTATCTAACTGATTTGTTAATATAATTAATCAATTAATAATAATTTATGCATTTAATTATTAAATAATTATGATTATTAAATGTGTAATTAAAATGTCCAATTTGCCCTCAAGCCATTACTTAAGTTAATTGTTCAATTAGGGGTAAAATAGTAATTTCATAATCATATCAATTGAACCAATTAGACTGGTTTAACAGACCAAAACCATTGAGGGCATTTTAGACTTTTTGACACACCAAATCAGTTAGATTTAACAGACGTTGGGCTAAGTGTCGCTTATTTAATCTTTGGGTATCCCAAATGAAAATCTGAAAGTTGGGGTATTAAATTTGAAACATGACATAGTTCGGTGTAGTCAACTGTCATTACCCCTATATGTAAAACTAATCTATTATCATCAAGTAGTCTTCATCTTATCTACGTGAGGTAATCAATTGTATATACTTGTTTTTTTAACTTGTTATTAATGATTATCGTCGTTTGAATTTCTTTCTAATACTATTTTTTTGACTATCACTAACATTTTTTTCAGTTAGTAACGACGCACGATTTGCGCCGTTACAAGCACTTTCTGCGCCGTTACAATTTGTAACGGCGCACAAACGGCCGTTTTACCGTGCGTCGTTACAAATGCTTTGTTACTGTCACAAACGGCCGTACAATAATTGTGTGCCGTTACAAATCTAACGGCGTACAAAACCTGGTGCGCCGTTTAAATTGTGACGTCGTTACAAATCGCTGTCAGTTTAGGAACGGTGACGACAAATTTGTAACGACGCACGTTACACATGCGCCGTTACTCGCCTAACGACGTATAAGGGTCGTGCGCCGTTATTAATATAACGGCGAACACTGCACGTGCGCTGCTACATACCGTCACGGCTTATACGGTACGCGCGCTGTTATAATTGTAACGACGCACATTACACGTGTGTCGTTACAAATTATATTTAAAAAAATAATAATGAAAAAAAACTGAAAATTAAATATTTATTTAATTTTCAGTTTTTTCAATTTGTAATTTATTTAAATCAATATTCAAATTTGTAAAATTATAATTTAATTATTATTAAAATTCATAATTAAAAATGTTTCAATAAAATATTATTATCACATCGGGAAATTATGATGACGGACTAGGACCTCTAAATATATTCGGGTCAAATGGAAGCATATTCGGATTAACCTGCCGTAGTTGCTCGTGGAAGTATCACATCATGTGCAGGTTTTGTGAGCTTTGAGTCTGGACCTTAGTAAGAAGCTTCTTAATCTTCGCAGCAGCACCAGAGAAGTTCGAATGTTTTCTCTGTCTCTGACGTGTTGACAAGCTTGTGTCTTGAACTCGTCCTCCTCAGCGTCGGTCATCTTTTTCAGATGACCATTTTCGTCGATGTTTGTCGGGTTCTTCTTCCAGTATTTAAGCACTTGGGTAATGAAAATCTGTAAATAAAATGAAGAATTAATTAATAACATAAATTAAAATTTAAAAGTTTTAAAATAACGTTAATTAATTAACAAAATTTAACTTACGCGTTCCGAAGCCCCATCCTCTTGCTCCTCCTGCACCTGATCATTACCTGCATCAGGGACAGGAGGTTTTGGGTAAGCCTTGAGTTAGGCCTCCAACTTATTGCAGATCTCTACGATGTCATCTAACTCCATCCTCTGCCAAACAATTCGGAATGGTATTGGCCCGTATGGTGGTTCAATTTGTTATCGGTTGCCCCAATCCTTTTCATTTCAGTTCTAACACATTCCTGAAAACAAATTTAAATAAAGTTTTGCCCCGAATCTTTTAAGGAAATTTAAATTAAAAAATAAAATTTTTGAAAATACCTCGTTGTCGTCAAAGTATTGAACGAGCCACCGCCATTAGGACTTCTTCCCTTTGAATATTTTGGGAACTCCATTGTTGTTTAGCTTGTTCAGGTCTACGTATAATTTGTACATGTGCTTCATGTTCGATTTATGCTCCTTGTAAGCTTGTGCGGCTACTTCTTGAATCCACGTCTTCAACTCAACCGAAGTATCATCCACTTGATACAAGCGCTGCAATTATAAAATGTTTAGTCCATTTTAAAAATACATAATTTGAAACTCAATAGATGAAGATTAAGTTTCGACATTACTCGAAAACTCTTCCAAAATTTCTGATACTCGATCGTTGGAAGATCGACCCAGATTTGGTAGGAAGCGTTGCATTCTTGTGCAAACTTGCCTATAACGAAGACTAACCTCCGTACATCAAGCAGCTTGCAGTCTCTAAGAAATTGGGTGTACGGTTCTCCGTCTACCCAAGTCAAAGCAACAGGTTGATGGCCATTTTTCTCGACCGCTTTCTGCTCATCTTTTATGCAGATGCCGACTTTTTGCTCCTTCTTAGCTCTGTGCACCCAGCTTCTGGACTCCAGGCAGTTATCTTCGACTATAGAGTCGAAGTAGAGCTCGTATGCCGGATGCTCTAGGGCATCGAGAGGTATAAGGCCCCACTGGTTTAACAACAACTCGGCTTCTCTTGAACTGCCAGCTTTGGTAGTTGAGGCTCTCGAGCCTTCTCCGAGCATCTCCTTGACACTTTGCCCATGGCCCGGGACTTCGTAAGTCCATCCTAATCTTCCTGGTTCAGCTGAGTCTGCTACGGCGGAGGTGACAGAGTGTACATATCATTTTCCGGAGTATCTGGTGACTGTGCAACACTGAAAAACTGGGCTTCCATAAGAGACTACTCAGGTGCCCTGGCCTTTGCAGCCTTAGGCTTCGTGTGCGGGTCCATTATCTATATTTGGAATAATTCGATAGTGTTAGTACATGAGAAATAAGATTTTGTAATAAAATCAAAAAATTACCGAATTACCCTTTATAGGGCATAAATGACCAAATAGACCCGAACTCGGTCGAAAACGACCGAATTATCCTTTATAGGACAAAAATCACCAAATTGCCCCTAATTTGGTCAAAAATGACCGAATTACCCTTTATAGGTCATAAATGATCAAATAGACCCGAATTCGGCCGAAAACGACCGAATTACCTTTTATAGGTCAGAAATGACCAAATTACCCCGAATTCGGTCGAAAATGACCGAATTACCCTTAAGAGGTCATAATCAACTTTGTGACGTAGAGAAGAGGCAGAGAAGAAGAAGAGAAAAAAGGTCTCGGGTGGATTTATAATCAACTTTGTGACGGCGCACGTTGGTAAAGTGCGCCGTTACAAATTGATTAGTAACAACACACGTTTTCAAAGTACGCCGTTGCAAATGTGACAGTAACATAACGGTCAAATTTTCGACCGTTAGGCTTCTAACGGTCATATTTTGACAATGATCAACTCATTTTTTGATGGCACACACGATTGTGCGCCGTTACACTGAAATGTTCACGGGAAATTTAATTTTCCGCGAAATTTACCCACAAAAATTGAATTTTCGCTAAAATTTTGTTTCCCGACAAATATGTAACGACGCATGTTTGAGATGCACTGATCAATGCTTCACTGGTTGAAGTGGCACGGTTTAGGTATAACTGAGTGAAGCTGACCTACTCGTGCATCAAGTATTGTTACGCTATACAACCTTCCGGATACTGTGGGTTGCACACACTTTTCTGGTATGCACCAAGTTGTCTACAATGGTAATTATGCGTCAACGTTAGATTCAATGATATTTGTAACGTTAGATCTTATAATTCTGGTTATCAGTCAAAGAACATACCCTTCAATTGGAAACATTCATGTGAAATGAACTGGGCCGGTCCGTAACATTTTATCCAGAAAGTGTAGTAGAAGGTGAACAATAATTTTACAGAATGAATGAGGGAAAATAGTTTCGAACTTACAAACTAAAACCACTATTTCTTCCCCCAAAATTTTCAGAGCTTTTTTCCTCGGCTCCTTCGTGCCCAGCTCTGCTAATGCTTCCCCCACATGAGCAGGAACGTACTTCCAAATGACAAGGGGAAGATACATTGCATCAACACGTGACAATTGTGGGTCTTCAATCCCATAAATTTTTCTCATCGGGATTCACCTTGCTCCTTAGACTTCCCGCATATCCAAAGGGAAACTTAAATGCTTTGATATGCTCAAGTACTTCCTTCCGTTCACGACCCGCCGAGCCATAAGTTGCATTTGGGAGCTCCCCGTATTGCAACCACTGGTCTCGCCGGACGTTTTGTTCCTCGTAAGTTCACTTGGCTTTCACGTCATCCTTAGTCTTACCTGCAATTCCCAGAAATGTACCTATGAAATTGTCCCATATGTTCTCCTCTATATGCATCAAATCCAAATCATGTCTTAGTTGATGAGTTTTCTAATAACGCAGCTCCAAGAATATGCTTTTATGAGACCAACATATAGGATCATCACCGCCTTTTCGTCTACTGAACTTCCGATGCGGACTAGACGGTGAGTATTTATAACGTAGAATCGCTTTGAGTACAACAGCCCCTGAATGTCTTTTAGGCCTTGAGCGGGTCTCTATTTGACCGTTAAAGGCCTCCGCCTCAAATCGCATCTTGTGGTCTGGAGGCAAGAACCTACGCGCACCTTGGTACGAGATTCTTGAGTTTCTGCGTGAAGAATCGATCGCGTCAAAGCATAGAAGACACGCCTTGTAGCCTTTAGTCTGGATTCCCCCAACATTCCCAAAATCGGGAAGTCACTTATTGTCCACATCACAGCACCCCGCATTATAAAAGACTGTTTCTTATAACCATCCCATGTGACAGTTCCGTGCTCCCACAGATGGTTCAACTCATCAATCTGCGGACGCATGAAGTTATTCAAGCATTTCCTAGGTGATTTTGGACCGGAGACCAAAATGGTGAGGAGTTTATACTCCTTTCACATTGCCATCGAGGGGGGATAACTCAACGGGATCGCGACTACAGGCCACAAATTATAATTCGGCGCATTAGGCCCATAAAGTGAGAACCCGTCCGATGATAGTGCCAGCAGCAAGTTGCGGATTTCTCCAGAAAATACCAGGGATTTCCTATCAAACTTAATCCAATCTGCACCGTCCAATGGATGTACTAATATGACACTGTCCTTATTCTCCCGCTCCCCGTGCCATCGCATCCATTCAGCCGTCTCTAGGGCAAGATATAAACATTGAAGTCAAGGAGTCAATGGGAAGTACCACAACGTCTTCTTCGGAACTAATTTTTCCCCACTTTAGCGTATCGGGTTTCTCCAAAAATGCCACATGTCTGGAGTTGCGATTGTGTTCCGTAGTACAAAGTACACCCATACAGACATGCACCATATTTCACGTGTGGCATTTCAATAGCCTTCATCTTCTACTTTGCAGCTGCGTAGCTAGATGGATACATATTAGGTTGGGGTAACATACGATAATAATCTTTGGCGACCTTGGTATAAGTCGCGTCAGACATCGCGGTGCTCTTCTTGATGGACAACATCCTTAACAGTGCCGCTAAAGAAGTTTCCTCACTAGTCACGGCACACGTCGTTTCGTACAACAGCCTTTCCGACTCTGTCACCAACCGGTTGTATGCCGTCATGGTTGCCTTAGCAACTCCTTCCGCAACTTCGTTTATTATATTAATGTTTACTCCTTCTTCTTCCTTGTCCTCATCCTCGTTCTCGTCCTCGTCAACCCTTACATCTCTAGTTGGGTCTACATCATCCACGAACTATTGCACATGATCAACGTCCATGAGCTACTACACATGATCAACGTACATTGGATTGTCGCCCGACGTCGAACAACGCTAATTCCCCGATGTTGGCATCATACTCATATCCCAATTGCGATTCAACTAGCTTCTACGGCTTCGCCATGATGGAACACACATTATACGATCGAAAGAAACCTTTCTTCAGTATATGATTGCAAATGGTGTCCATATCATGTCAAGCTGAATTACAACACCTCGTGCACGGACCCTTGAAACGTCTAACGCCATCTCTTAGAGCGTTTTGCTTCGCAAATTTTACAAAACTACTTAGTACGCGCATCCATTCCTCACTCAGTTTTACGAATCCTATCAATCGCGAAATCCATTCTATGTAATATATATAAATTATTATTAATGACATAAATTATTATATCAATAATTTACTAGCAAAAATAATAATATACATAATATCTTTGTATTATATCACATCAACTAAAATATTTTAATTTAAATACATTATTTCAAAATGTACATACCTTCTAATTCCTGCAATTTCGAATCCACCAACTAATAATATAGAGACAGATTATATGCAGGCTAGTATATGTGGGGGCGACTTAATATAGGATACTCGAAAAATTTAAGGTATGTTGATTGTAACGGCGCACACACCTTTGTGCACCGTTACAAACTAACGGTAACACCAACGGCTCGATTTCCAACCGTTTACGCCTAACGGTAAAGTTTTGGTCAACGGTCAATATTTTTGAAACGGCGCATAGTGTAATGTGCGCAGTTACAAAGTGAAATTACTAACGTCGTACAATTTTTTGTACGCCGTTACTGTTTCTTGACAATGCATGGTGATTTTCCGCCGTCAATCTTTTTTGTGCCGATGCACATACATTTGTAACGGCGCACTCTCCAAACGTGTGCCATCACTTATGCAAAATCTGATAGTGTATGATTTACGATTTTTTTTTTTAACTTGTTAAGTTGCTTAAAATTATTTTATATGAATATAAAACGAGTTTTGCTGATTTCTAAAAAAATCTTATTTGTTATATATTCGAGTTTTGCCTGATCTACAATTTTAGCCCTTAAATATGAAGAATTAGGTCAATTTAGATTCTCAACTGATAATCAACTTCACTTATATTACAGAAACTATAGTTGGCAGACTTCCCACAAGGGTAGTAATTCACGACCATCATCCAAATGAAAATAGCAAGGAAGGAAGTAAAAGAGGAAAGGTTGTACTTGTGCCAAACTCACTACAAGACCTCTTTAGAATATCAGGTACAAATTAAGTTCCACTTCCAAATGATTTTGAGATTCAACAAGTAAAATGTATTTCCAATTCCAAGTAGGCCTCATTTGAATATTTATTACCTACAATGAATACTGCTACATTTGGTTGTTGCAGAGGAAAAGTTTGGCAAAAGGGGAAGCACAATTCTCATGGATGATGGATCAGAAGTGGAAGAATTAAATGTATTGAGGGACAATGATAACTTGTATATCACTTAAATTGGAATGACATTTTTTGTTTTGAAAATTAGAGCATTCCTTATCTACCACTTCCCTTCCCTTTCAATGAGCCTTGAACCCACGATCTCTTTACTCCTATAAGCACTTCATTTGGATTATGGGCATAAGAACATGGCCAAATCCAACTTGCGAAAGAGATATATCTATATTTTGCTTGCCTTTGCAAATTCCCAAATAGTTTATTGCGGTAAAAATTATTTTAGATGAGATAAAATCAAGGCAATTCAATTATTAAACTTTCATAACTCGTGTCATCTCTAACACCTCTCTCTCTCTTACGGCACTTCAAAAACATATTGTGCAGTGAAGTTTTTAATTGTCAATAATATTCACATTTTGACAACTTTTGTAGGCACCATAGACAATTTGACAATTGCAGATTGTCGATATCATTTTATTTTCACAACAAATGCCCCTTTCCCATAGGACTTGCAACAGCTCCAAACACTGGCCACCCCGTAATCGCCGACAATGACTTTTCCCTCTCATCCAATCAAATTCTCTGCGTTCACGCTCCGCCTTGTCGAACCGACAAATCTAGGCTAGAACCAGTGATGCGGTTGCAACAATACTATGTTTAAAGTGCTATTATAATCTCTCTAAAGGTTTATTTGCCCTCTTGCATTGTATTTTTCCAATCTTTATGCCACATATGTCTTCACGATGTTTCGATTGTGCATGTACATGTTTAAGCCAAAAGTGGGCTAAAACGAAGTTTACTGGAATCCGAGCCGAAAAGAAACCATGTCACATCCCCATGTCACGGCTGTGACATCCCAAAAAGCCCCGACGTGTCATCTGGACACGTGGCCTAAAGACTAGAAGCAAAAAGTAGAAAAATTGAGCAGAAATCGGTAAATTAAATCCTGAAGTAAAGCTGAAACTTCTGAGTACAACATATTTTGCATCCAAATTATATTTTAAACCCATTATATATCAAAACAAATGGAGTGTTCTACACGTTTGAAGAAGAAAGATTTAGAAAATTCCAACTTTTGGGTCATGTGACGGCCGTGACATTAGGGCGTGACGTGACCCCCAAACTTTTTTGGCGCGTACAAAAAGAAAATTTGGAAAGTCGTGTCACGCCTTACATGTCACGCCGTGACAGGGGCACATTACATGGGTCCGTCAGCTTATAAATTGACGCAAAAATGAGACAAGAGCGGAGCTTCGATTTGGGAAAGTTACCACACAGAGAGCTGCGACCTGAGACGTCTAAGGAGGCTTCGAGGCTTTAAGAGGAGGTCCAACACTTGTTGAAGGCGGATCGTGAGCATAGGGATCTAAGGCATCGAAGATTGAGTCACGAATCGTGAGATTTGGCCCGAATTGACGGAATTCGACTCCACTGGATTAGGGTTTCGTTGTTCTATCTTCTTCTTTTCTATTTTGGAACTCGAATCTAAAGGTTATTTGATTTTTGAACCATGATTGTTGGCTAAATTCAATAATCCTGGATGCTAGGGTTTGATGCATGAATTTTGATATTTATCCTTAAAATTTGGATTATTATGCATGTGCGCTTAGGATTCTTTGTTCATTATAATTATGGCTTATTGAGAGGTTGTTGTAATCATTGTGTTGTTATGATACTTGTTAGAGTTATGCCCCAGTCCAATATAAAAGTGATCTACATATGTAATGTTTTATCATCTTTCCGAATAAATAAATCGGCATATATTACTAATGTGTTGTAGTAATATATCGAATGTAATTTGATCTATGTCATTACGTGTGTAACCACTAATAGTAGAACTGTAGATCAGAAAGAATTACATTTGATGAGTCCCTGATCAGCTAAGCTTCTTTATGAAGCGATCAGTATGAGACCAACTCCTTGTGATCACGCTCTACTGATCATGGCAAAGTATGTGCCGGAGTTATATCATAGATATCATCAGGTCAATGATATCGGACAACCCGATTATGAGTATGCAACATAGATACCGTCACGAGATACTCACAGATCGTAGCTTGTCATTATATCCTAAAACCAAGGAGTCTTTGTGTGCACTGTGTAATGAATCTCCAAGTTTGACCTAGTCTAACGTTGCCTGTAAAAAGGTAGCCATAACGGTTGTGATTGGCTTGGTTATTAATTGCATTAGCGAACTCGAAAGACGTCTGAGGGATTCATGACTCATACTCCGGTATGAGAAAGATATCCGTTTAGGCCACTTGATGAGTATGACTGAAAAAATAGCACGGCCGTGCAGGTGATACCTTAGTGTCAGTTTTCAACCATGTCAGATATCAAGAAACAGTGATTGATAAATTAGGGTGACGGTTCTATGCCTATTGATCAATCTGGATATCGATTTGATAAAAGGACAGTGACATGTACGATAACAGGTTAAGTCGAATAATCGATAATCACAAACGTTGGGTAATCATAATGTCTTGCTAGAGACCACTTATGATTGAAAGGGTAAAATAGTAATTTTACCAGTTTGCCAACGAATCGTGAGCCTAGAGGGTCACACACTTTAAGTACAATATGTGACAAAAAAGTATGGATGGTAATTGGGAGAATCCGCTTTTCAATTTAGTCAAATTGAAAATGATTCGGTTGATTTCTGGCCTAGGTTTTTAATCAGATGGTTGAAGAAATCGAATTAGGGAGATTGGACCGGTTTAGCTAAACCATAATTAGAACTCAATTAAATGGGTTTTAATTTGAATTTGGCTAAATGGACTTAAAGCCCATTTAGGGTTTTAAGTTATGAATGAGTCTTAATTGTGATTATGAGATTAATGGGGTATATTGTGTAATTAACGAAAAGATATTCAAAATCAGATTTTCATTAAAAACACAATATTCTTTCCATTATTTCTTACTCTAATTTTCGGAAAAACTCATTCATTCTCTCCCTATCATGGCCGACCCTCCCTCTCTATTCCTCCATGAGTGTTTTGTCCATTTTTCAATATTTTCATTAGCAAGTGAGAGTTAAGAAACCTCCAAGTTATTGTGCTTGTGTGGACTTGCTAGAGAAACACTACACTTGTGTTTTTCATCGATTTAAAGGTATAATTTTCAGATTCGAAATATTACATGTATGCTGAATTTCTCAATCAGATCCATATGCTTTTCTTTGATTCCCATGGTTATTTCATTCCGCTGCATGAAATTAATCTATGGAACCCATGGGAATCCCTTTCAGTGGTATCAGAGGCAGGTTATTTTGTGTTTAATTCAATATGCATGATCTGATTTTTAATTTTTATGTTCATATGTTCTTTGGTTGAATATGCATGAAATTGAAAAAAAAATCAGATTTAATTGTTTTTTGAAAAATTGGAAAAATTTATTTTTGGGGCTGTTTCGGGTTAGCCATGGCTAACCAGGGTTGAGACCCTTGGTGGACTATGGAATGCCCTAGTTCAGACCACGGTCGGCACCAAGGGCCGACTAGGTTGCCTACGGGCGACCATGGCAGCCCTCGCCGGTTCGCGAGAATATTTAAAGCCCTAAAAGTTTAATTTTCAGATTTGGTTCGGTTTTAATAAACCAGCATGAACCGGTTCAAAGTTCAATTAATTAATTAAACCGTCTAGTTTCGATTAACCGGAATTTTTCCACACTTAAGAAAGATAAAATTTGGAAAATTTTTTTGTTCTATAAGCTTGATGAGTGATAACATGATCTTTGATAGCATGATGTTTTCCACATGATGTATAGCTAAGCCCTCTAGACTTGTATATTTTAATTTCGATTTTGCAACCTGCGTGTTGCTAAGTTTTGGGTTGTAGTAAATACGGCATGCGTGTCGTGATTTGTAATTTATTTATTTTATTTAAATTTGTAATCACGAAGACCGAAGCAAGATACAAGTCAAGAGGAAGACTCGAAGTTTGGAGGAGGCTCGAAGCCAATGAGAGTTCACAAGAATGGAGCAAGTCTGGACCTTGAAGACCAAGTCTTTAGGATCAGTTTTGCTAGATTCTTAGGAACCGAAGATGGGCTTAGCTATGCATAATTTACCGTTAAATTTGTATATATATGAATGTATGGTAGTTTTAATATACAAGTTTATGTATAATTAGTTATCACCCACATGCAAAGATTAAAAATCGGTATTTAATCAGACTTGCATGTAACCTGATAAGGGGTCATCTTTGCATGGATTTGCAATTGATGATTCCAGATTAAGATTGTATCGATATACAATCAGACTGTTATAATTCACTTAAACGCAAATAATTACAAGTCAAGCGTGATACCATCCAAGTTTGGGCACTCAAAAGGGCTTTGAGCCTATGGATGTCAGTACGCCTTCGCGTAACATTCATAGAGGAGAAGTCTGGATGAGGTGGGAAGTTCTATGTGGGTGCGTCCGCCTCTGCGTAGTAGCCACATTAGTTTTGTCCATAGTTCAAGCTTGGTAGACTTGTCTACGATTGTCAGCTAAGGCTGACTTAGGGTATCAGTATAGGGTATGTCGTGTACTTTTAGTACAGATCCTAGCCAGGAACTACATAGTCTTGTAGATGGATGTATTTCTACCTTGATGCTCTCAATTGGAGCAATGAGCCTCCGTTCACTTCAATTGAGGGTATGATAGGATCCTGGTTCAGATTCTAATGTTAGAATCAGACAAGTGTTTTATAACTAAATCTCCAACTTGAATTTTAATTAATTTTACCATGTAGAACTAAAAGGCAAACACAACACAAAGGAGTAATAGCGCACTAAGAGTCCAAATTGAGGACAGACTCAAGGGCATAAATTACTCAGATTGGAATAGGAACTTGAGGCTTGTACTCAAGCATGAATGCAAGTAGTATATCCTTACCAAGGAACCACCTGCTGCGCCACCGCTGAACGCCGCTAGGGCACTAAGGATACTTATCAAAATTCCTTAGTGACCAAATCGACGTGTCATGCATTATGGTGGGCAGTAGGATGCCAGAGTTACAGAAGCAGTTCAGGAACGTTTCAGATGACCCTCATACTGGTAAGGCAGAGGTCAAGGAAATGTTCAAAGAGAAAGCTCGTGTCGAAAGATATGATACTTACAAAGAACTTAACTCCTACAAGCTTAAGGCTGGAGCATTGTTAGTCCCCATGTCACGAAGATGAAATGTCTTCAGGAACATCTAACCAGACTCTATTTTGATGATCAGATGGAAATGGCTGCGGATTTTATGTTGCAGTTGAAAGGGATTCCCATGGGATCCAAACAATAATTTCATGCAACGGAGCTTAATCGAACCATGGGAATCGAATGAAAACTGGATCTTAATGAAAATTTTAGCATGTTATAAACTTTTATAATCTGAAAATTTACCTTTGTTAATCGATTAAAACACAAGATAGTGTTTTTCTATCGAGTCCACACAAGCACAACAACCACCGTCGGTTTTCTCTCACACACTTGCTAATGGATGTTTTGAGAATTTGAACAAGAAAAGCTATAGAGGAATCAGTATTGGGAGGGTCGGCAATTGGAGAGGGAATAGGGGAGAGGTTTCCGAAATTATGGTCTAAAAAGGGAATGATATATTGTGTAATAATATCAAAAAAATAAAATTTTCAAATTCAAATAAATAATTACAGATCACCCCTTTAAACTCATAATTTCACTCTTGCCCCATTCTTGAATTAAAACCCTAAATAGGCTTCAAGCCCATTCAACTAAATCCAAATTAAAACAAATATAATTGAGTTCTAATTATGGTTTAGCTAAACCGGTTCAATTTCCCCAACTTGGCTCCTTCAACCGTCTGGTTAAAAACCTAGGCCAGAAATCAACCGAATCGTTTTCAATTTGACTAAACTGAAAACCGGATTCTCCCAATTTCCATCCATGCTTAATTGTCATGTATTGTGCTTAATGCGTGTGACCCTCTAGGCTCACGTCTAGTTGGCAGACTGGTAAAATTACTATTTTACCCTTTAAATCATAAGTGGTCTCTAGCAAGACATTATGATTACCCAACGTTCGTGATTATCGATTATTCGACTTAACCTGTTCTCGTACATGTCATTGTCCTTTTATCAAACCGATATCCAGATTGATCAATAGGCATATAATCATAATCCAAATTTATCAATCACTGTTTCTTGATATCTGAGATGACTGAAAACTGATACTAAGGTATCACCAGCACGACCGTTCTATTCCTTCAGTCACACTCATCAAGTGGACTAAACGGATATCTTTCTCATACCGGAGTATGAGTGATAAATCCCTCAGATGCCTTTCGAGTTCACAAATGCAATTAATATCCAGGCCAATCAAAGCCGTTATAGCTACCCTTTTTACAGGTAACGTTAGACTAGGTCAAACTTAGGTATTCGTTACACAGTGTACACAAAGACTCCATAGTCTTAGGATATAATGACAGGCTACGATATGTGAGTATCTCATGAGTGGATCTATGTAGCATACTCACAATCGGGTTGTCCGATATCATCGACCTGATGGTATCTACGATATAACTTCGGCACACACTTTGCCATGATCACTAGAGCATGATCACAAGGAGTTAGTCTCATACTGATCTATAGTTCTACTATAAGTGGTTATACACATAATGATATAGATCAAATCACATTAGATATACTACTACAACACATTAGTAATATAATGCTTTTTTTATTATATCGAAAAATGATGTCCGTTACAATATAGATTGAGGAATTACATTGGACTAGAGCATAATACTAACAATCTCCAACTTGCCCCTAGTTCCAACCTAAGTTCCAATCTACCCCCATAGACTTCACATGTGCCTCATGCTTTGGCTGCGGTAAAGTCTTCGTCAAGGGATCAGCAACGTTGTCATCAGTCGGTACATATGTAATCTACACATGAACGTTATCGATATATTCTCTGATAATGTGATACTTCCTCTGTATGTGTTTAGTACTGTTGTGGAATCTGGGCTCTTGAGCTAATGCTATGACCCCCGTGTTGTCACACAACAAGCTTGACGTAAGCTTCACACGCCCAAATCTTAAGGAAAGCTAATACGGGTTTCTTCCTATTCCATACTTCGTATGAGTGCTTTCCACTGCCTTTGTAAGAGCCTGATTCAATATGAATGTGGCCGTCTCTAGGGCATAGCCCCAGAAGGAGATAAGGAGGTTAGTGTGACTCATCATTGATTGAACCATGTCAAGCAAGGTCTGATTTCTCCATTCGGATACACCATTCATTTGAGGTGTTCCAGGCGGAGTCAATTCAGAGAGGATCCCACACTCTTTTAAATGACTGTGAAATTCATGGTCCAAGTACTCACCGCCTCGGTCAGAACGAAGCGCCTTTATACTTTTACCAAGCTGGTTTTGTGCTTCGTTCTGGAATTCTTTGAACTTTTCAAAGGTTTCATATTTATGTCTCATAAGATAGACATACCCGTATCTACTGAAGTCATCATTAAATGTAAAAAAGTAGTGAAAACCTTTTCTGGCCTGAGTGCTCATAGGTCTACACACATCGGAATGTATGAGACATAATAAGTCACTAGCCCTTTCACCTAAACCGGCAAAAGGTGCCTTTGTCATTTTGCCCATAAGGCATGACTCGCATCTCTCAATTGAAGTGAATTCAAACGGACTTAGAAGTCCACACTTGTGAAGTGTTGAGATGCGTTTCTGGCCTATATGTCCTAAACGGCAGTGCCATATCACAGTCTGGTTTAAATCATCGGATTTAACCCTTTTGTTACTTATATTATAAATTGAGCTAGTGTCAGTGTTTTGAATATTAAGAATATATAAACCACCAACCAATGATGCATTGCAATAAAATATATTATTCTGAAAAATATTGAATATTCCATTATCAATAGAAAAACAATATCCTTCCTTGTCAAGCAAGGAAACAGAGATAATTTTCATGTGAAACGCAGGTACACAATAAACATTGTTTAAAATTAAAACTAGCCCACTGGGCAAACTGAGACTAATGTTTCCTACTGCAGTTGTTAAGACTTGATTGCCATCACCAACTCGTAGGTCCGCCTCGCCCCTGCCCACCTCTCTTCTACTTCCCAGAGCCTGCAAATTAACACAAAATGTGAGATTCTGCACCGGTATCAAGTACCCAAGAATGTGGAAGATGAAGTAGATAAACTGAGATTGAGCTCAATAAAAAATATACCTGATCCTGAAGATGTGGAAGCTCCACTCTTCCTAAGAAACTGCTTGTGTTTCTTACAATCGTTCTTCCAGTGCCCCTGTCCTTGGCAATAGAAGCAGACGACATCCTTCTTAGGATTCTCAACAACCTTTGGAGCTGCTGGACCCTTAGGTTGTCGAATGTTCCCCGCTAGGTGCATAGGGGCCTTATCCTTGCCCAGGTTGGCTTTCTTGAAGCTCACTTGCTTGTTGACCATAAAAACCTCCTTGGACTTATCCTTTAGATTCTTTTCAGCAGTCACGAGCATACCATGAAGCTCTGTCACAGTCTTATCCATGTCATGCATATTGTAATTTTCAACGAAATCACGATATGTCTCTATAAGTGAATGTAGCACAAAGTCTGCAGACATTTCCTTATCCACAGGATGACCGAGTCTGGTCAAGTGTTTCAAAAGACGTTTCATCTTAAGGACATGGGGGCTGACAGGAGCTCCAGCCTTCAGCTTGCAAGACATCAGTTCACTGAAAGTGTCGTATCTTTCGACACGCGCTTTCTCTTCGAATATTTTCTCGATCTGTTCCATTAAGGCCTTGGAATCATCGGAAATTTCCAAAAACTGTTTCTGCATGTCAGGCACTATACTGCCCATCATGGTGCACTGCACATCGATTCGGTCGCTAAGGAATTTCTGGTAGGTATCTCTTAGCGCCCTTGCGGCGTTCAGTGCTGGCTTAGTAGGTGGTTCCTGGGTAAGGATAAAATCCTTACGTTCATGCTTGAGAACGAGTCTCAAGTTTCGGTCCCAATCGAGGAAGTTTACGCCGTTAAGCTTATCCTACTCGATTAGCGACCTAAGCGCGCTGTTACCAGAATGATTCGTGTTTGCCATATATATCTACACAGTAAATAAAATTTTTATCAGTATTAATTAAAATTGAAGTGTGAGATTTAGTTATAAAACACTTGCTGATTCTAACTTTAGAATCTGAACCAGGATCCTATCATACTCTCAATTGAGAGCATCAAGGTAGGAATACATCCATCTAGAAGACCATGTAGTTCCTGGCTAGGGTTTGTACTGTAAGTACGTGAAATACCCTATACTGACACCCTAGGTCAGCCCTGGCTGACAATCCTAGACAAGTTTACCAAGCTTGAACTATAGATAGAACTAATGTGGCTACTACGTGGAGGCGCACGCACGCACACCGAATTACCCATCTCATCCAGACTTCTTCTCTATGAATGTTACGCGGCGGCGTACCGACATCCATAGGGTCAAAACCCTTTTCATTGCCCAAACTTGGATGGTATCACGCTTGACTTGTAATTACTTGGATTAAAGATACAATCCTACGCTCGATACAATCTTAATCTGGAATCATCAATTGCAAATTCGAGTCTTCCTCTTGACTAGCTTCTTGCGTCGGTCTTCGTGATTACAAATTTAAATAAAATAAAATAAAATACAAATCACGACACGCAGGCCGTATTTACTACAACCCAAAACTTAGCAACACGCAAGTTGCAATAGCGAAATTAAAATACAAGTCTAGAGGGCTTAGCTATACATCATGTTATCAAAGATCATGTGATCACTCAGCATGCTTATCAAACAAATTTTTCCAAATTTTATCTTTCTTAAGTGTGGAAAATTCCGGTTTATCGAAACCGGACGGTTTAATTTATTAATTTAATTTTGAACCGGTTCTCGCTGGTTTATTGAACCAATTTAACTTATTAATTTAATCTGAAAAATAAAATTTTAGAGCTTTAAATATTCTCGCGAACCGGCCGGTTCAGCTCGAATCTGGTCGAGCCGAACCGGCCTAACCGAGGTCGCCCGCGGAGGCTACCAAGGTGGCCCGCGAGGGCTGCCGTGGTCGCCTGCAGTGCTGACCGTGGTTTCCCACGGGAGCGACCATGGTGGCCCGCGAGGGCTGCCATGATCGCCCCAGGGCAGACCCTGGTTGGTCCTTGGTGCTGACCATGGTCTGCCCTAGGGCATTCCATGGACCACCAAGGGTCTCGACCCTGGTTAGCCATGGCTAACCCGAAACAGCCCCAAAAAATTAATTTTAATTACATGCATATTCAAGTGATGAACTCAAGAACAAAATAAAATTCCAGATTTAAACATATTGAATAAATAGCATAACAACCATGCTCTGATACCACTAAAAGGGATTCCCATGGGATCCAAACAATAACTTCATGTAGCGGAGCTTAATCGAACCATGAGAATCGAAAGAAAACTTGATCTTAATGAAAAATTCAGCATGATATGAACTTTTATAATCTGAAAATTTACCTTTGTTAATCGATTAAAACACAAGATAGTGTTTCTCTATCAAGTCCACACAAGCACAACAACCACCGTCGGTTTTCTCTCACACACTTGCTAATGGATGTTTTGAAAATTTGAACAAGAAAGGCTATAGAGGAATCAATATTGGGAGGGTCGGCAATTGGAGATGGAATAGGGGAGAGGTTGCCGAAATAATGGTCTAAAAAAGGGAATGATATATTGTGTAATAATATCAAAAAATCTGATTTTCAAATTCAAATAAATAATTACACATATCACCCCTTTAAACTCATAATTGCACTCTTGCCCCATTCATGAATTAAAACCCTAAATGGGCTTCAAGCCCGTTTAACTAAATCCAAATTAAACCCCAAATAATTGAGTTCTAATTATGGTTTAGCTAAACCGGTTCAATTTCCCCAACTTGACTTCTTCAACCGTCTGGTTAAAAACCTAGGCTAGAAATCAACCGAATCGTTTTCAATTTGACTAAACTGAAAACCGGATTCTCCCAATTTCCATCCATGCTTAATTGTCATGTATTGTGCTTAATGCGTGTGACCCTCTAGGCTCACGTCTAGTTGGCAGACTGGTAAAATTACTATTTTACCCTTTCTATCATAAGTGGTCTCTAGCAAGACATTATGATTACCCAACGTTCGTGATTATCGATTATTCGACTTAACCTGTTATCGTACATGTCACTATCCTTTTATCAACCCGATATCCAGATTGATCAATAGGCATAGAATCGTCATCCTAATTTATCAATCACTTTTTCTTGATATCTGAGATGACTGAAAACTGATACTAAGGTATCACCTGCATGACCGTGCTATTCCTTCAGTCACACTCATCAAAGAGGCCTAAACAGATATCTTTCTCATACCGGAGTATGAGTGATAAATACCTCAGCCGCCTTTCGAGTTCACAAATGCAATTAATATCCAAGCCAATCAAAGCCGTTATAGCTACCCTTTTACAGGTAACGATAGACTAGGTCAAACTTAGGTATTTGTTACACAGTGTATATAATGATTCTTTGGTCTTAGGATATAATGACATACTACGATTTGTGAGTATCTCATGATTGGATCTATGTAGCATTCTCACAATCGGGTTGTCCGATATCATCGACCTGATGGTATCTATGATATAACTCCGGCACGCACTTTTCCTTGATCAGTAGAGCATGATCACAAGGAGTTGGTCTCATATTGATCGCTTCAGAAGAAGCTTAGCTGATCAGGGACTTATCGAATGCAATTCTTTCTGATGTATAGTTCTACTATAAGTGGTTATACACACAATGATATAGATCAAATCACATTAGATATACTACTACAACACATTAGTAATATAATGCCTTTTATTATATCGAAAATTGATGTCCGTTACAATATAGATTGAGGAACTACATTGGACTAGGGCATAATCCTAACAGCAGTCACTTGCAGATATATATAGTGATTTCGCAGTGAATTACAATATGCATGATATGGACAAGTCATTTACAGAGCTTCATAGGATACTTGTGACCGCTGAAAAGAACCTCAAGGGCAAGACCAAGGAGGTCCTTATGGTCAACGAGAAGGTCAGCTTCAAGAAAGCTGATCGGGGTAAGAGTAAGGCTCCTGAGCACCTTGCAGGGTAGATCAAACACCCCAAGCGTCCAAAGGTTCAAGCATCTCCCAAAGTTGCTGTGAAGACTAAGGACAAAATGGAGGAGGTCTGCTATCACTGCAATGAGCCAGGACACAGGAATAAGGGATTGTAAGCAATACAAGGATCATGTGAAGAAGAGTGGGTATCCACGTCTTGAGGATCAGATATTTACGTTGCTAAGCTTAATCACTATAACGTAAATAAGAAAAGGCTTAAATTTGATGATTTAAACCAAATTATAATCTGACATTGTCATTTAAGGCACATAGGCGAGAAACGCATTTCAACACTTCACATGTGTGGACTTTAAATCCGTTTGAATTCACTCAAACTGAAAGATGCAAGTCTTGCCTGATGAGCGAGAAACGCATTTCAACACTTCACAAGTGTGAATTTTTTAAGTCCGTTTGAATTCACTCAGACTGAAAGATGCAAGTCTCGCCTATTGGGAAAAATGACAAAGGCACCTTTCACAGGTTTATGTGAAAGGCGAGTGACTTACTAAGTCTAATACATTCCGACGTATGTGGACCCATGAGTACTCAGGCTAGAAGAGAGTTCAACTAATACTTGACTATGGAAACGGCCGCATTCATTTTGAATCGGGCACTGATGAAGACAACGATAGTACACCTTATGACAATCATTCTGTCTCCCATTACTGTGGATGCGTGCGCCTCCGCGTAGATATCATTGGGATGCGAGCTGAATAAGGTAATCAATTCTATTTGGATGTGTGCGCCTCCGCGTAGTAGCCAAATAAGAGTTGGACTAGAATCACCAAAGGTACACCACATGACACTCATTACGTCTCCCGTTACCATGGATGTGTGCGCCTTCGAGTAGTATTCATTGGGATGGGAGTGGAATGAGATGGTCAGTTCTATTTGGATGTGTGCGCCTTCGCGTAGTAGCCAAATAAGAAATGGACCATAGTCATGTATGGTATGGGAGACATCCTAGTATGTTTTTCCTAAAGATTTGGGTAGTAGAGATGCAGGCATCCAAATCAAACAAGTGTGTCTTCGTAAGGTATCCTTAAATAACTAAGAGATACAACTCTCACATACCCAGGGAGAACAAAGTCTTTGTTACTCAAGGAAGGGTATTTTTGGAGAACGAATTTATTTCCAAAATAGCTAGTGGAAGTCCCGTGCATCTCGAAAAAATTCTAGAGGGTACGGAACAGCCTGAAGCCATTTAGGAGCCTGCTATGCAAGATGTAGAAGTACTGGAGCCTCAGATGGTCGTAGATGAAGAATCAATCCATACAGAAATTCCAGATGGTCCAAGGAGGTCTGAAAGATCTCGTCATGTTCCAGACAGATATGGCTTCACAACCACTGAGGGAAATGACTTGATGTTGGTGGATCAGGATGATCCAGAAACCTTCAGACAAGCTTTGACCATTCCAGACTCCAAAAAATGGCAGAACGCCATGAATGAGGAAATGAAATCCATGTTTGACAACCAAGTCTGGTGCTTGGTTGATCAAACCCCTGGGATAAAACCCATCGGTTCTGAGTGGGTCTATAGGATCAAGACCGACATGGATGGAAATCCTCAGACCAATAAGGCTAGGATGGTTGTAAAAGGGTTATCGTCAGATTCAATGCATGGATTATGATGACACCTTTTTCACAAGTAGTAATGGTTAGTTTGATTCGGATTATTCTTAGCCATAACTATGGCAGATGGATGTCAAAACCCCTTCCTTAGCAGGAACTCACTAGAGGGTGTGTTTATCACATGGCCTGTGGGTTTTGTAGATCCAAAGAATCCCGAAAAGATATGTAAGCTGGAAAGATTCGTTTTATGGATTGAAGCAAGCTTCAGGAAGTTGGAACCTTCATTTTGATAAAGCTGTAAGGGAACTCGCCTTCATCAAAAATGAAAGTGAGCCTTGCGTACATAAGAAAACGAGTGGGAGTAATATTGCATTCTTGATATTTATTCATCGGGAATGACATCCCGACCTTGCCACCAAAGCTTGGTTAGGGAAGTTCTTATTGATTAAGGACTTAGGTGATGCTACATTTATTGTAGGCATCAGGATCTTTACAGATCAATTCCAAATGCTACATTGATTAAGGACTTAGTCAGAACATGTATGTAGGTAAAGTGTTGAGAAAACTCTCAATGCTTGATTCTAAGAAAGGATACATACCCATGCGTAATGGCATTAAGCTCAGCAAGCTACAGAGTCCTAGTGCTCCTGATAAGCTGAGCATGATGAGTAAGATCCCTTATGCTTCGGCTGTCGGGTCCATCATGTATGCCAGGATGTGCACGAGACTGGAAGTTTCGTTTGCACTAAGTTGTACAAGCAGATTCCAATCTAACCCCGACCAAGTACACTGGATTGCTGTCAAAGGCCATCCTCAAATATTTGAGGAGGACTAAGGATGCATTCCTAGTGTATGGGATGTAGATAGAGAACTAGCAGTCAAAAGACAAGTCGATGCTAGTTTTCAGGCATATCCAGATGACTTCAAAATTCAGTCAGGATATATTTTGTGTTGAGTGGTGGCGCTTTCAGCTGGATAAGCTTTAAGCAAGCCAAAATTGCCAACTCTACAACGGAGGCTGAGTATATAGCTGCAGAGATAGCAGCTAAAGAGGCCGTATGGATTAAAGCTTTCCGATCGGATTAGATTCAACGCCACGAGCGTTTGATCCGGTAAGCTTGTTGTGGGACAACACAGGTGCCGTAGCTATTGCTCAAGTACCCAGATTCCACAACAAATCCAAACATATACTCAGCATACATCACCTCGTGAGAGTTATCACATATAGAGGAGATGTGGAGATTAAACACTATTTGACTGATGATAATATGGCCGATCCCTTGACAAAGGCTTAGCCCCAGCCTAGGCATGAGGAACATGCAGGGTCTATGGGAGTAGATCATAACTTAAATTGGAACCAGGGGCAAGTGGGAGATTATTAGAGTTATGCCCCAGTCCAATATAAAAGTGATCTACAGATGTAATGTTGTATCATCTTTCCGAACAAATAAATCGGCATATATTACTAATGTATTGTAGTAATATATCGAATGTAATTTGATCTATGTCATTATGTGTGTAACCACTGATAGTAGAACGGTAGATCAGAAAGAATCACATTTGATGTGTCCCTGATCAGCTAAGCTTCTCTAAGAAGCGATCAGTATGAGACCAACTCCTTCTGATCACGCTCTACTGATCATGGCAAAGTATGTGCCGGAGTTATATCATACATATCATCAGGTCGATGATATCGGACAACCAGATTGTGAGTATGCAACATAGATACTGTCATGAGATACTCACAAATCGTAGCTTGTCATTATATCCTAAGAACAAGGAGTCTTTTGTGCACTGTGTAATGAATCTCTAAGTTTGACCTAGTCTAACGTTGCTTGTAAAAGGGTAGCCATAACGGCTGTGATTGGCTTGGTTATTAATTGTATTAGTGAACTCGAAAGACGTCTAAGAGATTTATCACTCATACTCCGGTATGAGAAAGATATCTGTTTAGGCCACTTGATGAGTATGACTGAAGGAATAGCACGGCCGTGCAGGTGATACCTTAGAATCGGTTTTCAGTCATCTCAGATATCAAGTAACAGTGATTGATAAATTAGGGTGACGGTTCTATGCCTATTGATCAATCTGGATATCGGTTTCATAAAAGGACAGTGACATGTACGATAACAGGTTAAGTCGAATAATCAATAATCACGAACGTAGGGTAATCATAATGTCTTGCTAGAGACCACTTATGATTGAGAGGGTAAAATAGTAATTTTACCAGTTTGCCAACGGGTCGTGAGCCTAGAGGGTCACAAACTTTAAGTACAATATGTGACAAACAAGCATGCATGGTAATTGGGAGAAACCGCTTTTCAATTTAGTCAAATTGAAAACGATTCGGTTGATATCTAGCCTAGGTTTTTAACCAGACGGTTGAAGAAATCGAATTAGGGAGTTTGGACCGGTTTAGCTAAACAATAATTAGAACTCAAATAAATGGGTTTTAATTTGGATTTGGCTAAATGGGCTTAAAGCCCATTTAGCGTTTTAAGTTTTGAATGGGGCTTAATTGTGATTATGAGATTAATGGGGTATATTGTGTAATTAACGAAAAGATATTCAAAATCATATTTTCATTAAAAACACAATATTCTTTCCATTATTTCCTACACTAACTTTCGGAAAAACTCATTCATTCTCTCTCTATCATGGCCGACCCTCCCTCTACATTCCTCCATGGGTGTTTTGTCCATTTCTTCATGATTTTCATTAGCAAGAGAGAGTGAAGAAACCTCCAAGGTATTGTGCTTGTGTGGACTTGCTAGAGAAACACTACACTTGTGTTTTACATCGATTTAAAGGTATAATTTTCATATTCGAAATATTACATGTATGTTGAATTTCTCAATAAGATCCATATGCTTTTCTTTGATTCCCATGGTTATTTCATTATGCTGCATGAAGTTAATCTTTGGAACCCATGGGAATCCCTCTCAATACCAAGTCCGAGAGAATCGTTGGATAACTGACAAGTAGAGTCGTAGGGGGTTCGAGAGGACCTTTTTCCCGTAATTGTTGTTTGATTGAAGAGTTGCCTAGCTAGTATTTTGAGAGAATAGTTGGGTAGTTAACTCTAGATTTGTTCGTGTCGAGAGATGGAATCAATATCTTTGTGAACATAGGATATCACGATATTGCATGACTTTCCTTGCTTGAGTGATAAATTGATAATGAGATGAATTTCCTAACACCCATGGTGTCTCATTTTATCTGTTAACTTCTTTGATCGACTGCTACTTTTATTTTATTTTCCTATTTTACTTCGTTACTTAAAATCACCTACTTAATTCATCATCTTTTTATTTCTTGCATAAATAACTGAATAGACCATTAATTGGTCTTTGTGGATTCGACCATGTACTTACCAGGATATTATTACTTGTAATGACCACGAGCACTTGCGCGTATTCGTGAGCCTGTGGACCACTATCTACGGGCCCAACAACCAGCGGCAGTGTTGACTTCTACTCCAATAGGAAGCCTGCCCACGAAACCCTTGAATGTGAAATTTGACTTTGTCTCACTAACGGCCATGTTCGTGAGACCGTAGAGTCTTGCAAACAAATAATAACTATTGAGCGAATATATAACCACGCTAAAAATAGAAGAGAAGGAGAATCTAGAGAGATGGAGGGAGAGATGGCATAGAGAAAGTGTTTATGTCACTCTCTTGTCATATTCTTTTTGTAGAGATGCATATCAAATTACACCTTGAATGCCTCCCTCATCTCCTCAATTGGGTCCTCGCTTACCTTGTGTTTGAAACAATTTTGAATGTGGCGCTCTTTTTTGTGAGATGCATAGTATGAAAAAGATGAAAATCAGAGATGAGATGATAGAAAAGATGGAAGGATTCGGAAAATTAATTGTCTCTCATATTTTGGACTTTCGAAGTCCCTTTTTCCATACTCATCACTTTAAGTGTGTGACCCTCTAGGCTCACGACACGTTGGCAGATCGGTGCAAAAGTATCATTTTGCCCCTTTCCATCATAAGTAGCCTCTAGTAAAACATTATGATTACCCAATGTTCATGAATATCGATGGTTCGATTTAACCTCATATCGTCCATGTCATTATCCCTTTATCACTAGATATCCATATTGATCTTAAGGCATATAGCCGTCATCCTTATTTAATCAATCATTGTTTCTTGATCTGCGAGATGATTGAATTCTTGATACCGTGTATCACTAGCATGACCATACATTTCCTTCAATCATTCTCATCAAGTGGCCCAAACAGATATAATTCCCATGCCGGAGCATGAGTGATAAATCCCTTAGCCGTCTTTCGCGTTCACTCATGTAACCCATAACTGAGTCAATCTGAGTCCTTATGATTACCCTTTTACAGATAATGTTAGGCAACGTCAAACTCAGCTACTAATTACATAGTAACTGCAAAGACTCCTTGGTCTAAAGATACTTTTGAAAGGGATTCCCATGGGTTCCAAACAATAATTTCATGCAACGGAGGAATCGAATGCAAACATGAATCTTAATGAAAAATTCAGCATGTTATAAACTTTTATAATCTGAAAATTTTACCTTGTTAATCGACTAAAAACACAAAGTAGTGTTTCACTATCGAGTCCAAACAAGCACAACAACCACAGTCGGTTTTCTCTCACACACTTGCTAATGGATGTAAGAAGAATTGAACAAAAAGCTATGGAGGATTTGACTTAAGAGGGTCGGCAATGAGGGAGGGAATAGGGAGAGGATTGCCGAAAATATGGTCTAAAAAGGGAAGTAAGATATTGTATAAATATTGTGTAATTATATCAAAAAATCTGATTTTAAAATTCAAATAAATAATTACACATCTTATCCCTTTAAAATCATAAATGCACTCTTGCCCCATTCATGAATTAAAACCCTAAATGGGCTTTCAGCCCGTTTAACTAAATCTAAATTAAAACTCATATAATTGAGTTCTAATTATGGTTTAACTAAATCGGTTTAAATTCCCCAACTCGATTCCTTCAACCGCCTGGTTTAAAACCTAGGCATGAAATCAACCGAATCATTTTCAATTTGACTAAACTGAAAACCGGATTCTCCCAATTTCCATCCATGCTTATTTGTCACGTATTGTGCTTAATGTGTGTGATCCTCTAGGCTCACGACCCGTTGGCACACTGGTAAAATTAATATTTTACCCTTTCCATCATAAGTGGTCTCTAGCAAGACATTATGATTACCCAACGTTCGTGATTATCGATTATTTGACTTAACCTATTATCGTACATGTCACTGTCCTTTTATCAAACTGATATCCAGATTGATCAATAGGTATAGAATCGTCATCCTAATTTATCAATCACTGTTTCTTGATATCTGAGATGATTGAAAACCGATACTAAGGTATCATCTGCACAGTCGTGCTATTCCTTCAGTCATACTCATCAAGTGGCCTAAACAGATATCTTTCTCATACCGGAGTATGAGTGATAAATCCCTCAGACGTCTTTCGAGTTCACAAATGCAATTAATATCCAAGCCAATCAAAGCCGTTATAGCTACCCTTTTAAAGGTAACGTTAGACTAGGTCAAACTTAGGTATTCGTTACACAATGTACACAAAGACTCTTTGGTCTTAGGATAGAATAACAAGCTACGATCTGTGAGTATCTCATGACTAGATCTATGTTGCATACTCCCAATCGGGTTGTCCGATATTATCGACCGGATGATATCTATGATATAACTTCGGCGCGCATTTTACCATGATCAGTAGAGCATGATCACAAGGAGTTAGTCTTATACTGATCGCTTCAGAAGAAGCTTAGCTGATCAGGGACTTATCGAATGCAATTCTTTCTGATCTATAGTTCTACTATAAGTGGTTATACACATAATGATATAGATCAAATCACATTAGATATACCACTACAACACATTAGTAATATAATGCCTTTTATTATATCGAAAAATGACGTCCGTTACAATATAGATTGAGGAATTACATTGGACTAGGGCATAATCCTATCAATCTCCCACTTGCCCCTAGTTCCAACCTAAGTTCCAATCTACCCCCATAGACTTCACATGTGCCTCATGCTTGGGCTGCGGTAAATCTTTCGTCAAGAGATCAGCAACGTTGTCATCAGTCGGTACATAAGTAATCTCCACATCACCGTTATCGATATATCCTCTGATTATGTGATACTTCTCTGTGTGTGTTTAGTTCTGTTGTGGAATCTGGGCTCTTGAGCTAATGTTATGGCCCCCGTGTTGTCACACAACAAGCTTACCGGATCAGACGCTCGCGGCAATACATCTAATCCGGTTAGAATGCTTCTAACCCATACGACTTTCTTAGCTGCTTCGCTACATCTATGTATTCAGCCTCTGTTGTAGAATCGGCAGTTGTGGCTTCCTTAAAGCTCTTCTAGCTGAATGCTCCACCATTTAACACGAATACAAATCCTACCTGAGACTTGAAATCATTAGGATCTGTCTGAAAACTAGCATCAACATATCCTTTGACTGCTAGTTCTCCATCCTTCCCACCATATACTAGGAATGCGTCTTTAGTTCTCCTCATATATTTAAGGATACTCTTAACAGCAACCCAGTGCTCCTGGCCTGGGGTAGATTGATATCTGCTGGTACAGCTTAGTGCGAACGAGACGTCTGGTCTCGTGCAAATCATGGCATACATGATGGATCCCACAACCGAAGCATATGGGATCTTACTCATTTTGCTCAGCTCATCAGGAGTCTTAGGACTATGTTGTTTGCTGAGGCCATTTCGCATGGGTATGTATCCCTTTTTAGAATCCAGCATTGAGAATCTTCTAAACACCTGATCTATGTAAGTGCTCTAACTTTGGCCCAATATTCTTTTGGGTCGATTTCTGTAGATCTTGATGCCCAGAATGAAAGCAGCATCAACTAAGTCCTTGATCGAGAAGCATTTCCCTAACCAAGCTTTAACCTCAAGCAAGGTTGGGATGTCATTCCCGATGATTAATATGTCATCGACATATAGCACTAGGAATACAATATTACTCTCACTCGCTTTCTTATATACGTAAGGTTCACTTTCGTTTTTGATAAAACCAAATTTCCTTATGGCTTCATCAAAACGAAGGTTCCAACTCCGTGAAGTTTGCTTTAATCTATAAATGGATCTAAGCAGCTTACAAATCTTTCCGGGATTATCTAGATCAACAAAACCATCAGGTTGTGTCATATACACATCCTCTTTTAAGTTCCCGTTAAGAAAGACGGTTTTGACATCCATCTGCCATATCTCATAGTCGTAGTATGCTGCTATGGCTAGAATGATCCGGATAGATTTGACCATAGCTACTGGTGAAAAAGTCTCGTCATAATCGATACCTTCGATCTGGTGATAACCTTTTGCAACCAGTCTAGCTTTATAGGTCTGAGGTTTTCCATCCATGTCGGTCTTAAGTTTATAGACCCATTTGCAACCGATGGGTTTTATCCCAGGGGTTTGATCCACCAAGCACCAGACTTGGTTGTCGGACATGGATTTCATTTCCTCATTCATGGCGTTCTGCCATTTTTCGGAGTCTGGATCATCCTGATCCACCAATATCAAGTCATTTCCTTCAGTGGCTAGAAATCCATATTTGTTAGGAGCTTGACGAGATCTCTCAGACCTTCTTGGACCCTCTGGAATAGGTGTGGGGAAATGTTCTTGATCAATGACCTCTTCTGGCTCATGTATTTCTACATTTGGCATAGTGGGTTGTTCCGTATCTTCTTGAATTTCTTCAAGATGCACGACACTCCCACTAGCACTTTTGGAAATAAATTCCTTTTCCAAAAATACCCCTCCTCGAGCAACAAAAACTTTGTTCTCGTCAGGTTTGTAGAAATAATATACCCTTGTTTCCTTGGGGTACCCCGCAAAGACACACTTATCTGATTTGATTTCGAGCTTATCGCCTAGCAGACGCTTGACGTAAGCTTCACATCCCTAAATCTTAAGGAATGTTAATAAGGGTTTCTTCCCTTTCCATACGGATGGAGTGCTTTCCACTGCCTTTGTAGGAGCCCGATTCGAAATGAATGCGGTCGTCTCTAGGGCATAGCCTCAGAAGGAGATAGAGAGGTCAGCCTGACTCATCATTAATCGAACCATGTCAAGCAAGGTCCGATTTCTCCGTTCGGATACACCATTCATTTGAGGTGTTCCAGGCGGAGTCAATTCAGAGAGGATCCCACACTCCTTTAAATGACTGTGAAATTCATGGTCCAAGTACTCACCGCCTCAACAGATCGAAACGCCTTTATACTTTCTTATTTATGTCTCATAAGATAGACATACCCGTATCTACTGAAGTCATCAGTAAATGTAACGAAATAGTGAAAACCTCTTCTGGCCTGAGTGCTCATAGGTCCACACACATCGGAATGTATGAGACCTAATAAGTCACTAGCCCTTTCACCTAAACCGGCAAAATGTGCCTTTTTCATTTTGCCCATAAGGCATGACTCGCATCTCTCAATTGAAATGAATTCAAACGGACTTAGAAGTCCACACTTGTGAAGTGTTGAGATGCGTTTCTGGCCTATATGGCCTAAATGGCAGTGCCATATCACAGTCTGGTTTAAATCATCAGATTTAACCCTTTTGTTACTTATATTATAAATTGAGCTAGTGTCAGTATTTTGAATATTAAGAATATATAAACCACCAACCAATGAAGCATTGCAATAAAATATATTATTCTTAAAAATATTTAAAATTCCATTATCAATAGAAAAACAATATCCTTCCTTGTCTAGCAAGGAAACATAAATAATATTCATGTGAAACGCTGGTACACAATGAACATTGTTTAATAATAAAACCAGCCTACTAGGCAAACTGAGACTAATGTTTCCTACTGCAGTTGTTAAGACTTGATTACCCTCACCAACTCGTAGGTCCGCCTCGCCCCTGCCCACTTCTCTTCTACTTCACAGAGCCTGCACATTAACACAAATGTGAGATTTTGCACCGGTATCAAGTACCCAAGAATCTGAAGTAGAAAAACTGAGATTGAGCTTAATAACAAAAATACCTGATACTGAAGATGTGGAAGCTCCACTCTTCCTAAGAAACTGCTTGTGTTTCTTACAATCCTTCTCCTAGTGCCCCTATCCTTGGCAATAGAAGCAGACGACATCCATCTTAGGATTCTCAACAGCCTTTGGAGCTGCTGGACCCTTAGGTTGTCGAATCTTCCTCGCTAGGTGCATAGGGGCCTTATCCTTGCCCAGGCTGGCTTTCTTGAAGCTCACTTTCTTGTTAACCATAAGAACCTCCTTGGACTTGCCCTTGAGATTCTTTTCAGCAGTCACGAGCATACCATGAAGCTTTGTCACAATCTTATCCATGTCATGCATATTGTAATTTCCAACGAAATCACGATATGTCTCTGGAAGTGAATGCAGCACAAATTCTGCAGACATTTCCTTATCCAGCGGATGACCGAGTCTGGTCAAGTGTTCCAAAAGACGTTTCATCTTAAGGACATGTGGACTGACAGGAGCTCCAGCCTTCAGCTTGCAAGACATCAGTTAACTGAAAGTGTCGTATTTTTCGACACACACTTTCTCTTTGAACATTTTCTCGATCTCTGCCATTAAGGCCTTGGGATCATCGGAAATTTCCAAGAACTGTTTTTGCAAGTCAGGCACCATACTGCCCATCATGATGCACTGCACTTCGATCATGTCACTAAGGAATTTCAGGTAGGTATCCCTTAGCGCCCTTGCGGCGTTCAGTGGTGGTTCCTGGGTAAGGATATAATCCTTACGTTTATGCTTGAGAACGAGTCTCAAGTTCCAGTCCCAACCGAGGAAGTTTACGCCGTTAAGCTTATCCTGCTCGATTAGCGACCTAAGCGCGCTGTTACCAGAATGATTCGTGTTTGTCATTTATATCTACACAGTAAACAAAATTTTAATCAGTATTAATTAAAATTGAAGTTGGAGATATAATTATAAAACACTTTCTGATTTTAACTTTGAAATCTGAACCAAGATCCTATCATACTCTCTATTGAAGTGAACAGAGGCTCACTGCTCCAATTGAGAGCATCAAGGTAGGAATACATCTATCTACAAGACCATGTAGATCCTGGCATACCCTATATTGTAAGTACGTGGCATACCCAATACTGATACCCTAGGTCAGCCCTAGCTGACAATCGTAGACAAGTCTACCAAGCTTGAACTATGGACAGAACTAATGTGGCTACTACGCGGAGGCGCACGCACCCACACAAAACTACCCATCCCATCCAAACTGCTCCTCTAACTTTTGAGTGCCCAAACTTGGATGGTATCACACTTGACTTGTAATTATTTACGTTTAAGTGAATTATAACAGTCTGATTGTATATTGATACAATCTTAATCTGGTATCATCAAATGCAAATTCATGCAAAGATGATCCCTTAGCAGGTTCTATGCAAGTCTGATTAAATACCGGTTTTTAATCTTTGCATGTGGGTGATAGCTAATCATACATAAACTTTTATATTAAAACTATCATACATTCATACATATACAACATACAAATGTAACGGTAAATTAAGCATACCTAAGCCCATCTTAGGTTCCTAAGAATCTAGCAAAACTGATCCTAAAGACTTGGTCTTCAAGGTTCAGACTTGCTCCATTCTTGTGGACTCCCACTGGCTTCGAGCCTCCTCCAAGCTTCGAGTCTTCCTCTAGACTTGTATCTTGTGTTGGTCTTCGTGATTACAAATTTAAATAAAATAAATAAATTACAAATCACGACACGCAGGCCGTATTTACTACCTGGATTTCAAAACCCCTTCCTTAGCAGGAACTTACTAGATGGCGTGTATATCACACGACCTGTGGGTTTTGTAGATCCAAAGAATCCCGGAAAGATTTGTTAGCTGCTTAGATCCATTTATGGATTAAAGCAAGATTCACGGAGTTGGAACATTCGTTTTGATGAAGCTGTAAGGGAACTCCGCTTCATCAAAAACAAAAGTGAACCTTGCGCACATAAGAGAGCGAGTGGGAGTAATATTGTATTCTTGATATTTATTCATCGGGAATGACATCCCGACCTTGCCACCAAAGCTTGGTTAGGGAAGTACTTATCGATGAAGGACTTAGGTGATGCTACATTTAATGTAGGCATCAGGATCTCTACAGATCATTCCAAAAGGATTTTGGGCCTAAGTCAGAACATTTTGCTAAGTCAGAACATGTACATAGGTAAAGTGTTGAGAAGATCTCAATGCTTGATTTTAAGAAAGGATACATACCCATGCGTCATGGCATTAAGCTCAGCAAGCTACAGAGTCCTAGTACTTCTGATAAGCTGAGCAGGATGAGTAAGATCCCTTATGCTTCGGCTGTGGGACCCATCATGTATGCCAAGATGTGCACGAAACTGAAAGTCTCGTTTGCACTAAGCTATACCAGCAGATTCCAATCTAACCCCGGCCAATTACACTAGATTGTTGTCAAAGGTCATACTCAAATATTTGAGGAGGACCAAGGATGCATTCCTAGTGTATGGGGATATAGATAGAGAACTAGCAGTCAAAGGACAAATCGATGCTAGTTTTCAGACATATCCAGTTGACTTCAAAATTTTGTCAGGATATATTTTGTGTTGAGTTGTGGCGCTTTCAGCTGGATAAGCTTTAAGCAAGCCAAAATTGCCAACTCTAGAACGGAGGCTGAGTATATAGTTGCAAGAAAAGCAGCTAAAGAGGCCGTATGGATTAGAAGCTTTCTAATCGGATTAGATGCAACGCCGCGAGCTTCTGATCCGATAAGCTTGTTGTGGGACAACACATGTGCCGTAGCTATTGCTCAAAAGCCCAGATTCCACAACAGATCCAAACATATACTCAGCAGGCTTCACCTCGTGAGAGTTATCAAATATAGAGGTGATGTGGAGATTAAACACTATTCGACTGATGATAATATGGCCGATCCCTTGACAAAGGCTCAGCCGCAGCCTAGGCATGAGAAACATGCAGGGTCTATGGGAGTAGATCAGAACTTAAATTGGAACCAGGGGCAAGTGGGAGATTGTTAGAGTTATGCCCCAGTCCAATATAAAAGTGATCTACAGATGTAATGTTTTATCATCTTTCTGCATAAATAAATCGGCATATATTACTAAAGTGTTGTAGTAATATATCGAATGTAATTTGATCTATGTCATTATGTGTGTAACCACTAATAGTAGAACTATAGATCAGAAAGAATTACATTTGATGAGTCCCTGATCAGCTAAGCTTCTTTATGAAGCGATCAGTATGAGACTAACTCCTTGTGATCATGCTCTACTGATCATGGCAAAGTGCGTGCCGGAGTTATATCATAGATACCATCAGGTCGATGATATCGGACAACCCGATTGTGAGTATGCTGCATAGATCCAGTCCTGAGATACTCACATATCGTAACTTGTCATTATATCCTAAGACCAAGGAGTCTTTGTGTACACTATGTAACAAATACCTAAGTTTGACCTAGTCTAACGTTATCTGTAAAAGGGTAACTATAACGGCTTCGATTGGCTTTGGCATTTATTGCACTAGTGAACTCGAAAGGCGTCTGAGGGATTTATCACTCATACTTCGGTATGAGAAAGATATCCGTTTAGGCCACTTGATGAGTATGACTGAAGAAAGAGCATGGCCATGCAGGTGATACCTTAGTATCAGTTTTCAGTCATCTCAGATATCAAGAAACAGTGATTGATAAATTAGGGTGACCATTCTATGCCTATTGATCAATCTGGATATCGGTTTGATAAAAGGACAGTGACATGTACGATAACAGGTTAAGTCGAATAATCGATAATCACGAATATTGGATAATCATAATGTCTTGCTAGAGGCCACTTATGATGCAAAGGGTAAAATGGTAATTTTACCAGTCTGCCAATTATTCGTGAGCCTAGAGGGTCACACGCATTAAGCACAATACATGACAATAATTATGGATGAGCTTTGAGAACGATTCGGTAGTTTTCTGGCCTAAGGTTTTAACCAGACGGTCGAAGAAATCAATTCGAGGAAATTGAGCTGTTTTGACTAAACCGAAATTAGAACTCAAGTTAATGGGTTTAATTTGGGTTTTAGTTAAATGGGCTTAAAGCCCATTTAGGGTTTTAAGATAAGAGAGGGGTTAAATGCAAATAAGAAGGATTAAAAGGATGGATAATGCAATTTTTATTTTGAAATTCAATTTAATTTCAAATTAAAAATCACATAAATCTATAATTATCTTATCCTTTTGATTTTTTCAGCAACTAACTCCCACTCTCTCTCCCTCTAATGGCTGAAAATTCTCTCCCTCTCTTCCTCCATTGTTGCTCTTGTTTTCTCTCAAAAATTCTAGCAAAAATTAGAGAGAAAAACCATTTCGGTTGTGTGCTTGTGTGGACTTGATAGAGAGGACACTACGCTTGTGTTCTTGTCGATTTCAAGAGGTAAAATATCAGATTTTAATTGAGTTTATAACATGTTCAAATAGCATTAAGATCAAGTTCTTATGATCACCACGGTTACATATTGTCCGCTGCATGATTTTCAATGTTTGGAACCCGTGGTGATCTCTTTCATTTCAAAGGAATCCAAGTGCTACTTCTGTAAAAAGAAGGGGCACATGAAGAAGAATTGTCTGAAGTTTCTCAAATGGATGAAGAACAAAGGTAACTATGTTTCCCTTGTATGTTACGAATCCAATGTGGTTGATATTCATGTTAACGCATGGTAGATTGACTCTGGATCTTCAATCCATGTTTGTACGTCCATACAGGAAATGACATGCATTCGGAAATCAGCGGGAAATGAGCGGAACATTTATTCTTGAAACAAAATGCGCTCCTCCGTTGAGTTAGTAGGACGTGTCATGTTAATTTATATAACGTTTTGTATTGAGTTTGCAAAATATTTTCTATGTTCCTTGATTTTCCAGGAATTTAATTTCTGTAAATAAACTATTACCTTCAGGATTTGTATTTACATTTCAGAACACATCTATGAGTTTATTATATAAAACTGATATGGTTGGACATGGAATATTGTGCGATGGTTTATTTATTTTAGATTTACAAAGTAATGATATGAATGTCGTTATGCATGTTAAAACGGAACAAAAATGATGCATTGAAAATGAGGAATCTTCAATGTTGTGGCATCGGAGATTGGAACACATCTCCAAGGATAGAATCAAGAGATTGATAAAGGATGAAGTACTTAGTACTTTAAACTTTGCTAATTTTAAGGTTTGTGTGGACTTCATTATGGGCAAGCAGACCAAAATATCTAAAAGGGGCGCACATCGAAGTTCTGAATTACTTGAAATCATCCATACAGATATTTCATCTCCTTTATTGATGATTTCTCGCGATACATGCATGTCTACATGCTTCTTCATAAAGTGAAGTGTTAGAAGTATTTAATATTTTCAAAGATGAAGTTGAAAATCAATATGAGAAACAAATCAAGATTGTCTGGAGTGACATGGGAGGGGAATACTACGGTAGATACACAGAAAATGGTCAAACACCAGGTCATTTCGCTAATTGTCTTCAGGAACACGGAATAGTTGCTCAATACACCAATTCTGGATCTCCTAGTGAAAATGGTGTAGCTGAAAGAAGAAACAGAACCTTAATGGAGATGGTAAGGAATATACGCAGTAATACGAAACTCCCGTTGTTTTTGTGGACTGACGTACTTAAGACGATAGTGTACATAATTAATCGCGTTCCAACCAAGTTTGTTCCAACGACGCCTTTTGAATTATTCAAGGGTTGGAAACTGAGTTTGCATCATGTACGCGTATGGGGTTGCCCATCTAAAGTGAGGATTTACAACCCACGAGAAAATAAACTGGATTCTGGAACCCTTAGTGGTTATTTTGTTGGATATGCAGAATGATCCAAATGATACATATTATATTGCCTATCTCATACCACCAGGATTGTAGAATAAGAAGAGCATCAATACCTGAGGACTATCATGTGTATCTACAAAAATTGGATTTAAATGTCGGAGCCGAAAATGATCCTGAGACGTTTACCCAAGCCATCAATTGTAATGAGTCGAGTAAATGGTATGAAGCTATGAGTGATGAATTGAACTCGATGGCATCGAATGATATTTGGGATCTTATCGAGTTACCTGAAGGGGCAAAAGTCGTTTGATGTAAATGGGTCTTTAAAACTAAGAAAAATCCATCTGGTAACATCGAAAGGTATAAGGCCAGAGTAGTTGCCAAAGGATTTAATTAGAATGAAGGAATCGATTACAAAGAGATTTTTTCTCATGTATCTAAGAAAGATTCACTTCGGGTTATCATGACGTTAGTTGCGTACTTTGACTTGGAACTGCGACAAATGGATGTCAAAACGGCTTTTCTAAACGGAGACCTAGAGGAGGAGGTATACATGAAACAATTTGAAGGATTCCCCTCTAGTAAAGGTGAACATTTAGTTTGTAAGCTTAAGAGATCCATCTACGGTTTAAAACAAGCCTCACGACAATGGTACTTAGAGTTCCATGATGTTATTTCTTCATTTGGTTTCGAAGAAAACATCATGGATAATTGTGTATCCTAGAAGGTTAGTAGGAGCAAGACTTGTTTCTTGATATTTTACGTAGATGATATTCAGCTTGCTGGAATTAATAGGGATATGGTGTGAAACAGTTTTCATCCAAAAATTTTGATATGAAAGATTTAGGCGATGCATCTTACGTTATTGGGATAAAGATACATCGCAACAGAGAAGTTGATTCTCTGGGTATGTCTCAAGATACATATATCAACAAAGTTTTGGAAAGATTTCAGATGGCAGACTTTTCACCCAATGTAGCCCCTATTGGAAAAGGAGACAAATTCAACTTAAGTCAATGTCTGAAAAATGACATGGAACGGGAACAAATGAAGAATATTCCCTATACTTTAGTCGTTGGAAGCCTGATGTATGCCCAAATTTGTACCAGACCTGATATCGCATTTGTTGTGGGTATGCTGGGAAGATATCAAAGTAATCCAAGCATTGAGCACTGGAAGGTTGTTAAGAAGGTATTACGATACTTTAAGGGGACTCATGATTACATGTTAGTACACAGACGAACGAACAATTTGGAAGTGGTCGGATACTCTGATTCTGACTTCGCTGGATGCGTTCATTCACAAAAATCAACATCTGGATACATTTTTATGTTGGCCGGTGAAACTGTAACTTGGAGAAGTGCAAAACAATCCTTGATTGCTACTTCTACCATGGAAGCTGAGTTTGTGTCTTGTTTTGAGGCTACTTCTCACGGTGTATGGCTCAAGAGTTTCATCTCCAAGCTAAGAATCATGGATTCGAACAGTAGACCCCTGAAGTTGTACTGCGATAACTCAGCTGCTGTCTTAATGGAAAAAAATAGTAAAAGTCGAAGTCGAAGTAAGCACATCAACATTAAATACTTAGCCATAAGAGAACGCATGAAAGACAAAACGGTTATCATCGAGCATATTAGTACCGACTTGATGATATCAGATCCTCTGACTAAGGGCATGCCACCAGGAAAATTCATAGACCGTGTAATAAATATGGGACTTGGATCTCAGTTGTAAACTTGTATCATTATGGAATGATGTTTTTGTCTTTTGGAACTCTTAACCGTTATAAGATGATTATTATTATTAGTGTTAAGTGCACATTCAATATTGGTTAAATTGCTTAATCATGAATCATCGATTAAGTTTGGACCTAGAATAAACATTGGGTTTATTCATACAGTTTGAGAGTCATACGCATGTGATACATGGAAGGTATTACTTCATTATATTAGAGGGACCTACCGCCATTATTCATGTGTCTGATATCTCATTTTGGTGTTGTGACAATTGTATATTGATCAAGTGGGAGAATGTAATACTTTCTTTTTAAAATGATCAATATTTAATTAATCATTTATCATGAACACTTGTCATAAGGAGAAGGCACCCCTTGGTTTGTGTCTTTTGATGGAAGAGATACAATGGTTAAGAGAATGGCTATATAATCTGGTTTTAGGTCCCCAATTTCAACAAGACTTTCTCATAAAAATACTCAATACACCATTACAGAGAGTGTGAGAAGAAGGTGTCAGAAATCGGAAGACCAAACCTTAGAAGGGCTTCTGGATCTTCATTGTATGCTCAAACTCGTGAAGAACTTGCAATGGCTGGAGGTATGTGATTTTAATTCCGCAGTAGCGATCGCGTGATAAACTTTCAACAACTTCTCTACATAAGCCTTATGCGAAGAAAGCCTTTACATGATATGTATATTGAGTATGAGAAGTTCATAGCACTACTAGTACTGAGTCTATAACATTATCATCCACATCTATTAAATTTATTGATTATTCTGTAATTGGTTAAGTAAAATTGTATTCAATTAGGAAAGATCTAGTCAAGAAGGGTTCGCGAAATCTGAGTTAGAAAGGTATCCAAAAGAGGAGTTAGCATAAGACGTTACATCTTTTGATATATTAAGTTTATTGGAGATCCAATTGCAATAGGTTTCTAATTATATATGTATTGGATATAGACATTTTATTTATCCCTATCTCCAAGGTTTCTTTGGAATCAGCTTTTAGCACGAGTGATAGAGCGGTAAATGATTTTAGAAGCTTATTAAGCCCTAATTTGCACTTAATATTGGTTGAGAATGTCCCATGCTCCAATGCTATCGGAGGAATAAATGTTGACACAAGAAATACTCGAAAGTCATCGCTAATTGTTGGCATTTTTAATTTTTTCATATATGCAATCATTTATTTTTTATATTATTATTTTTTATCTTATAACTTGCATAATCTACATCCCTTTATTGTGTTCATGACATGTTCTGATGAAACAATGTTATTTGATAAGAATTAAGATCAGGAACGTGGTACTTACATAATAAACCAAATCTAGTGGAATGAATTTTGAATCTTAAGAACCATAATTGTAACTGTTTGTGAGAGGATGGTATGATTCTAAAGAGTAGTTAGTCTATAACATAATCATCTACATCTATTACATTTACTGATTATTTAGTAATTGGTTAAGTAAATTTTTTTCAACTAGGAGAGATCTAGTCAAGAAGGGTCCGCGAAACCTGAGTTAGAAAGGCATCCAAAAGAGGATTTAGCATAAGACGTTACATCTTTTGATATATTAAGTTTATTGGAGATCCAATTGCAATAGGTTTCTGATTATATATGTATTGGATATAGACATTTTATCTATCTCTATCTCTAAGGTTTCTTTGGAATCAGCTTTCAGCACGAGTGATAGAGCGGTAAATGATTTTAGAAGCTTATCAAGCCCTAATTTGCACTTAATACTGGTTGAGAATGTCCCATGATCCAATGTTATCGGAGGAATAAATGTTTATACAAGAAATACTTGAAAGTCATTGCTAATTGTTGGCAGTTATAGTTTTTTCATATATGCAATCATTTATTTTTTATATTATTATTTTTTTATCATATAGCTCGCGTAATCTACGTCCCTTAATGGTGTTCATGACATGTTCTGATGAAACAATGTTATGTTAATAAGATTTAAGATTAGGATTGTGGTACTTACATAATAAACCAAATTTAGTGGAATGATTTTTGAATTTTAAGAACCATAATTCTGACTGTTTGTGAGAGGATGGTCCGATTCTGAAGAGTTCAGTTTCAATTCGATTCTACACTTTTAGAAATATTGATTTTGAGTTTTCAATTTTAGCTCGATTTATAAGCTGAAAAAGATGAATTTGATTACGACTAATCAAATGAAACTTAAATGTGTGCAATTATAACAAAAAAACAGTATTGAAAATTAATCTGGTTTAACTATTACAATCCAATCGAAATGTAAAATTCATAAATTAAAATAATAATAAGTTAAATAAAACATTATATTTTTCGGTCATCATTCATTCATTCACACACTCTCTATTTCACATAAATTTAGGCACACTCCTTAGACACGTAGAAATAGGGTTGCACACCTAAATAAGAGACACGTGTCTAGGAACCAGTTCGGTTCCCAATCGATTAACCGCAGATTTTACGAAATTGAAACCAGACCGAACAAAATTCAATTGTTCCCACAAAATTGAAATCAAAACCTAACCAATGTTCATAGTTCTCGATTTTTCAGTTTCAATTTGATTCTGAAGCGATTGTGAGTCTAAAATGAACATCCCTATCGAAAACATCTTTATATTACTTTCACTTTTATCCAAAATTAATTTATACATCTTTATATTACTTTCACATTTATCCAAAATTAGTTTATATCAAGGTTGTAGAAAACACTAGGCATGGCCGAGACGGACAAGGCCTCTGAGGCTGAGGCTGACGCCGAGGCGAATTTTCTTTTTTTTTTTACTTTTATTAAAAGATTCCATTACAAACCATCATACTACTACAAATCTTAGAATGTTTGATAACCATTAGATAAGTTTTCATCGACGGTTGTAATTAATGTACTCCTATTCATTGCGGCCACCTTGGTTTTTTCTACGACACTGGTTTATATATACTCATAACAAACAACCTAAAAACATAAAACAATAATGGGATAATTCTACTTACCTCTACCTAGGTTTTCAGAAATCCCACTTACATCCCCCGAAAAAAAGATGCTAACTCACAGCCACCCGGGGGTTTCCTAAAGTACCACTTAGCCTAATTCTGTTAAGTTTTCTGTTAATTTTACTGAAAATGCCCTTGTATTTAAAAAAGGGAAAAGGACACTTTTGTGCACCTAAATATACACTTTTGACACTTTCATACCCTAACTTTTTTTTTCTCTTTTTTCCATACCTGAATTTCATTTGGGGACAACTGGTCATTTATTTACCAAAAATGGCCCTGAATTTTTGTTCAATTCATGAGTATTTGGTTCAGTTCATGGGTATTTTGGTTCAATTCATTTGTATTTTGGGAAAATGGTCCAGAAGTACCCTGAATTTTGGTTCAATTCATGGGTATTTTAGGTATTTTGAAATTATTGTCCCAAAATGAAATTCAGGTATGGAAAAAAGAGAAAAATATATTTAGGGTATGAAAGTGTCAAAAGTGTATATTTAGGTGCACGAAAGTGTCATTTTCCCTTTAAAAAATTATTGAAACTTTCAAATGGCATAACTCTCTCATACGAGCTCCATTTTGGGCTCATAGTATATCAAATCGAAGAGAATCGAAAGATCAACGACCAATGACCAACTCCGTTAACTTTTTTTGAAAATTCTATAAATTTTTTGGAAATGACAAAAATGCCCCTATATTTAAAAAATTATTGAAACTTTCAAATGACATAACTCTCTCATACGAACTCCATTTCGGGCTCATAGTATATCAAATCGAAGAGAATCGAAAGATCAAAGACTTTGAAGAAATATTTTTTATTAATAATTAACATTATTTTAATAGTTATAATAGTTATTATTATAAATATATTTAATTAATAATAATATATCAAAACCTTCGAATGACATAACTCTCTCATACGACTTTCATTTTAGACTTATAGTATATCAAGTCATCAACAATTCCGAAGAAATAAGTTTTTGTCAAAAATTTCATCAAACGACAACAAATTTTTTATAATCTTTAAAAAAATTTAGTATAAATATTAACTTTTAATAAAGTAAATAATTAAAAATTAATTTTACATAAAAAATAATTTTAAAAATTAAAAATCGATGTTAAAAAACATTTTTTCATTTTTGAATACCATAACTTTCTCATATGAGTTTCATTTGAGACTTATAGTATATCAAATTGTAGAGAGGAATATCAAAAATTTTGAAAAAGAATTTTTTATCTATATATTATTAATAATTGATTTAATTTAACTTGATAAATAATTATTACAATAAATATTAATAATATAAATAATTAATTATTATTTCAAAGATTATAAAAAAATTGTTGTCGTTGGATGATATTTTGGACAAAAACTTCTTTCTTCGGAATTGTTGATCTTATGATTCTCTTCGACGTGATATACTATGAGTCCGAAACAGAGCTCCTACGAGAGAGTTATGTCATTCGGAAGTTTTTATGTATTATTAATAATTATTAAAATAATGTTAATTATTAATAAAAATATATTTTTTCAAAATTGTTGATCTTTCGATTCTCTTCGATTTGATATACTATTAGCCCGAAATGTAGTTTCTATAAGAGAGTTGTCATTTGAAAGTTTCAATAATTTTTTTAATATACGGGCATTTTCTTCATTTCCAAAAGTTTAACAGAATTTTCAAAAAAAGTCAACGGAGTTGCTCGTTGGTCGTTGATCTTTCGATTCTCTTCGATTTGATATACTATGAGCCCAAAATGGAGCTCGTATGAGAGAGTTATGTCATTTGAAAGTTTCAATAATTTTTAAAATACAAGGGCATTTTCGTTATTTTCAGAAAAATTAACAGAAAACTTAACAGAGTTAGGCTAAGTGGTACTTTAGGAAACCTAAGGGGCTGTGAGTTAGCATCTTTTTTCGGGAGATGTAAGTGAGATTTCTGAAAACCTAGGTGGAGGTAAGTGGAATTATCCCAACAATATTTATTGTTACACTTTTATTTTTAAAATCGTAGACCAAAGGATGAATTATAATTTCTACTTTAGAATTCGGAACTAAAACAATAAATCACATTATTTATGATGAGGTCGAAGGTTCGATCCCATTACGAGGTTGAGAGGGTTTTGTTGATAGATGATATGGTTTGATGTAATTTTGAAAGAAAATTACTTCTCATTGTTGATTTACATTTCAGATTTCGAACTCGTTCCAAGTTGGTAACAAATAGTTCTAAACATTCAAGTTTTCTATTTTCTTTCATTTGAACACATAAAATGAAAATGGACGCTTAAGTATGAACATTTTGATATCGTCGCCGTGACTTGAACTCAACTCGGGTTAGAATCAACAGCATTGTATCACAGCCCTCCATTTTCGGACGTTTGGCCTCGATCGCCCCCTACCAACAAATAAAATATTTAATCTTACAATATGATTGATAAACATAGAAATAGTAGTCAGTGTTTGACTTTTTGTTGTTGTAAGTTTTTACGTTTACCTCCTGGCCGATCACTCGAGCCAGCTCCATGAGTAGAGTTTCCGGCGTTCAATAGCCTCCCGTTCTCTCCGGCAGGCATGCAACTTTCACTGCCCGTCTTCGGAGCAGACTTTGGCGAATACATTGTGGACCACGACCCTCCATTCGATCGAGCCAATGCCATTATGATGTCAGCCTGGAATAATACAAGATATAGACATGCCTCCGTTTACGTGAGAAATTGCAGGATTTGTAACTATGCATACAAACTCGAATATAAATCCCAAGCAGATCACTATGTCAGAGAATATACTATCCTCAGAGTTAACTTTCAATCAATTATCACCGAACTGAATACAGTTATAAATGGCAGGCAAACTAGGCTAAGTGAATAAAAATGCATGGGATAATTGCAAAAACGCACCCTCTACCATCCACTTTTTGCAAATCTTATCCGTCTTTTTTTTCTCGTTGCCATTCCTAACCTTTCACTTGTATGTTGTTGCATCTTCTATCAATTTGTTTGAAAATGACGATTTTGCCCTTCAAGTTCCAAAATTAAAAAAAAATAAAAAGATTAGGGATTGCAACAGAAAAAGGATGAATATGATTTGCAAAAAGTGGATAGTAGACTACACAATTTTGCAATTATCCCAATGTATGTGTACAAGCATGTAGAGAAGAGTAGAGTGAATCACATATCATATATGTTAACTGGAGAAGAAAGCAACCGGAAACCAAACCTTGTTCGGGTGGACATTGTCAAATACATGAGCTTGGCCTCCATAAAATATGGTCATTTGACTACAGGCAGATGTGAGGCCATTCCCACTGCAAACAAAACAAACAAAATAAGGAGTAATATCGAAGACGGGAACCAAGGGAAAAAAACTGTACGGTAATGCTCACCTTGGAGGTATAGAAGACTCGGGGTGTGACCGGGGTGTGTTTTGCTCAGAAACTGAACTACAGATCCCGGACCCTTTCATTCCAGTTCTGGACCCTTCATCTGCAGCCGCCTGAGAGATTACTGAAGGGAAAGCATTAGGGTCCCGGAATTTGTTTTGGGGTACTTTGTGTGTCAAAGGTGAAAATTGACTCCCACGTGGAGGGTACTGCACTGCAGGGTTCACGCTCATATTGGCATCGATTCTACTGCCAGCAGGATGCTGTAGTAGGAGCGAAGAAGTTGGCCTCATTATATGTGTCCCAAAGATTGCTTCTTCATCGCTAAACCTTCTCGCTTGCTCTCCGTTGTGCAGAGTCTGAGTTGAAATAACCATCACAGGACCGTTTTAGCAAAAGATAAAGCGACAATTATGGAGGTGTTAGATATTATATTATTATATTAGATTATTATTATAATTTTCTATTGTTATATTATGGTTTAGGGTTAATATTATGTTTCGTTATTGTATCCTATTGTTCCCTATTTAAATGAATCTCCTATTGTAATTCATCATCAATTATACATCAATATAAACACTTTCATGGTATCAGAGTTTTATGTTAGATCTTGTTAAACTCTTTCGTTGTGTGTGGCTTTGCCCACTCCTTAATTATGATTTAAGGGGTGTGCGAGGCATATTGATTTAATTTTCCCTTAAAAAAATATAATATCTAACAGGATGAAAGCAATAGTATGAAGTTAGGTTAATGGTTCAAGCACCTTCATCAAACGAGAGCTCTCTCGAGAGTCAGGACCAAGCTGGCGAACTCCATCTCTGTACGACACCATGAAAGTAGAGTCCAAATTGCTTCGCTTGTACCCAGTTAATTTTGAACTCGACTCAGGCCCATTCCTAGGACCATAGAATGGAACCCCCTCAAGATGACCTCTAATCTGTCTCTCTAATAAAAAGCCAACAATATTAGTTATGACTACATATATACCATTCAAGCACAATATTTGCTATCCTAAAAAATAAAACATGCATTGAACAAAAGGTTCTAAAGTAGTAACTCTCGGTAATTGAGGTTGAAAATGAGAACCCACAAGAAAACACAACACAAGTAGGAGTATTTTTACCAACCAATCTAGAAAAAACTACGGCAAATCTTAAGAAGCCTAAAAAAGCAGATGTGGATTAGGGGAAGAAATTTCAAACTGCATATGTATAAATATAGACGGACCAAAACCATCTAACAGTATGCATTGACACCATTACTTCACGGATAAATATCCAAAATGCCCAACTCACTTACACAGAGTTTCGAAGTAAACTGATCATGGACAAACCAAATTGAGAATAACAAAAACAATCATTTCTGTTCATAAAAGCCACATTGGCATAAATTTAAAATGATATGAGAAAGAGATATGGGATTATGTGAGGTAGTTACAAACTAAAAATATACATGTACATAGACAGACCAAAACTCATGAAACAAAATACTGATTAATGCCAGGAAGAAGCTATCAACCCCATCACTTCACAGATAGATATCCAAAAAAAAATCCCGATCCACACGGTTCCAAACCAAACTGATGAATAACAACCCTAATGAAGAGAAAAGAACACACTTCCATCCATGAGCTACGTCAACTGAAACTTTAAGAGTTCAAAATAGGGATTATGGGAAGAAATTACAAACTTCAGATTTATGAGGGCATAGACAGATCTAAAACTGCAAACAAAACGCTGATTAATATACAGAACAAGGCTATTAAACCCATTTATTCACAGATAAATATCCAAAAATACCCAATTCACACCCACAGTTCCAAGGTAAACTGATGAAGAACAAAACCAAGTGGAGAAAAACAAAAAAAAAATCCATTTCCATCATCCATAAGCTACATTGACAGGAAGTTCAAGAGATCCAAGAAAGAAATCTGAGAACAAGCCTATCCAAGAAAGAAATTTGAGAACAAACCTGTCAAACCCATAATTTCACAGAAACATCAACTACTCAATTCTCAGACAGTTTCAAAGCAAACCTATGAAGAACAAACAAAATGTAGAAAAACAAAAAAAAAATCCATTTCCATCCATAAGTTCCATTGACAGAATTTTCAAGAGATCCAAGAAAGGGACATGGGAACAAATGCTGATTAGTATACAGAACAAAACACTCAAACCCTAGCCTCACAGAAATATCAACAACTACTCAATCCTCACACACAGTGACACAGTTCCAATGCAAAACAATGAAAGAAACAAAATGAAGAAAGAAAAGAACCATTTTCACCTACATCAGTAGAAAAAACCCACAAGCTACATTTACAGAATTTTCAAGAGATCCCAAGAAAGGGACATGGGAACAAATGCTGATTAGTGTAACAGAAAAAAACACTCAAACCCATAACCTCTCAGAAATATCAACAACTCAATCCTCAGACACACAGTTCCAATGAAACAAACAAAATGAAGAAGAAAAAGAAAACATTTTCACCTACATTAGCAGAAACCACAAAAGACCCAACAAAGGAAAAACAGCAGAGAAGAGGAGAAATCACCAGAAGAAGCCAGATCAGAGGTCCCAAGCGAGGCGGAGGTGGAGAGAGAGGCATCGGAGACGAAGGAGGTGGTGGTGTTGTTGTTCTTCTTCATGCCCATGAAATCGTGGAACACATTGCTCAGCTGGTTGTGGGTCGTGCTGGAATCGCCATTGTAGTTGTGGGTGTTCATCATCAGAGCACGGCCATTTGAGGTCCATACTCCATAGCACTGTGCTCTATACGCTTTAGAGGAAGAAGACAACACCGTTCTCGATAAAAGATAGTGCCATTAAAAGCAACAGTCTCTTCTCTTGACAGTTACTGTGCTGAGCCGCATTGCACAATTACACATTTACCCTCCATCCCTTTTCAAATTTTCAACCACGTACCACTGTATTGTATCCCACAATTCCACTAGAGCCTCCATTAACGCCTCTTCATCTCTCTCATCCTTCACACTCCGCACAAGATCCAACCTCTCTCTATCCCCATGGATGGACACCACCGCCAATTCGGATGGCTGTCAAGATTTTATTTTCAAATTTAAGAAAATCAAACCAAATGTTCAAATGTGGAATTTAACAACAACACGTCTTTTCTTCGACAAAAGTTAACAAATAAAAATTAATGGGATAATTGCAGTCACATATACAATACACGGGAGAAATTGTTTTCTCCAATAAATCAATATATTTATTTAATAAAAATATATTTCAAGTTCTTGCAAAACACATATTTAAAAGTTGTTACAACACAATTATAATTCAAATTCAAAGGTACTTGAAATACAACTCTTCAAAGTTTTGCTTGTTTTCTTATTGTTCAAGTACTTTTCATTTACGATGGAAAACTTATATTTCGTGTTATCTTCTTCATTTTTTTAATTCGAAATAAAATTAACTTCGAGATCTTTTATTATTACGAGAGATTCTACATTATCATTGTCTCCCTCAACGATACGAATAACATCAACAAATCAATTTTGTTCATCGATAACGTCATCCGGAAAAATAAACATCTTCGTGTTTTACTTGTATCTTCCGTTTGTTCAAAAATTTGTTATTAAATTAAAAAAACATGTTTATTTGACTTGTTTTACTTGAAATCGAAAAAAAAATAATTGAAAATTTTTGTTTCTTTAAACATATTTTACTCTTCTACCTCAAACATGTTTCTTTTCTTGGTGTGTATCTAAAATTAATAGTATGAAAAATGAAGTTTCAGATCGATTGATCGTCACAGGGGTGTGCTAAGCCCACAAGATCTTAAGCCAATGGTCCAGTTAGGCGACTATAAGAAATCTATAATCAATAACAAATACATCAAAAAATGTACAATTAGAAGAAAAAAATACTTACCCCCAAGCTTTTTCACGAACTTATGGTCACATCATGAATCACTCTTTCAACAAAATATTGCAAATTTGTCACTTGTTTTCCATAAATATTTCACCAACGGACTATAAAGACATATATAACAATAATATCATTACCTTGTAAAAAATAAAACAAAGAAATACTTAAATATTGATAAAGTTTTTTACATGGATTGTAATTTTCATTATTTTGCGTGCATTTAAAGCAAATGGTTAGCCAAACATGCTATCATTCCTCAAGTATTTGTGTAAATTCACATTTGTCAGTTTGCCAAACATTCTATCATTCCTCAAGTCTTGGAAAAAGAGTTCATTTCCAAGACAGTCAGTGGGAGGGCTATTCATCTTGATGAAGTTCTAGATGAGATGGTCACTCGGGAACCACGAGAAAACCCACTAGAAGAGGTAGAGCCAGAAGTGGTCATTGAGCAAGAACCAATAGCTGCAGTTAATGAGGACGGTCCGAGGCGCTCTGAAAGGATAAGTCATGCACCTGTCAGATACGGTTTCTTAGTAACTGAAGGTGATGGTTTAGTACTAGTGGACAATGATCCAGCTACCTTTCGAGAGGCTTTGGACGGAACCGACTCTGAGAAATGGCTGGAAGCCATGAGGGAAGAAATGCAATCCATGTCAGATAATCAAGTGTGGGACTTGGTAGATCATACCCCTGATGTTAAGGTCATAGGGTGTAAATGGATCTTTAAAATAAAGATTGACATGGATGGCAAACCTCAGACCTATAAAGCGAGACTGGTAGCAAAAGGTTATAGACAAGTCCACGGAATAGACTATGAAGAGACCTTTTCTCCAGTAGCTATGGTCAAATCTATCCGCATTCTTCTTGTCATAGCAGCATATCACAACTATGAGATATGGCAAATGGATGTCAAAACCGCCTTCCTCAACGGGAGGTTAGCTGAGGACGTTTATATGTCTCAGCCTGAGGGTGTTGAGGATCCAAAGAATAAGGGAAAGATTTGCAAGTTGCTCAAATCAATCTATGGTTTGAAGCAAGCATCTCGGAGTTGGAATCAGCATTTTGATGAAGTAGTAAAACGGTTTGGCTTCGTCAAGAACGATGATGAACCTTGCGTGTATAAAAAGAAAAGTGGGAGCAATATAATCTTTTTAGTGCTTTATGTTGATGACATACTGCTCATTGGAAACGACGTCCCTACCTTGCTCTTAACGAAGACTTGGTTAGGTGAGTGTTTCGCAATGAAGGACTTAGGCGAGGCCTCTTACATCTTGGGAATCAAGATATATAGAGACCGTGCCAAGCGGGTCTTGGGCTTAAGTCAAAGCACTTATATAGACAAGGTGTTGAGACGATTCTCAATGCAAGATTCAAAGAAAGGATTGCTGCCCATGCGTCATGGCGTGAAGCTTAGCAAGAAGCAGGGTGCTGAGACACCTGCAGAGCTAGCAAGAATGAATGAGATCCCATATGCTTCGACTATAGGGTCCATAATGTATGCCATGATATGCACGAGACCGGATGTCTCGTTTGCCCTAAGCTGTACCAGTAGACATCAATCCAAACCCAGTGAGGCACACTGGATGGCTGTCAAGGCGATTCTCAAATATTTGAGAAAAACCAAGGACGCCTTTCTTGTATACGGGGGCAGAAATGATGATCTCGTCGTCAAAGGATATGTCGACGCTAGTTTCCAGACAGACCCCGATGACTTTAAGAGTCAGTTGGGATATGTGTTTATGTTGAACGGTGGAGCATTCAGCTGGAAAAGCAAGAAGCAGGATACCATTGCCGACTCTACGACGGAAGCTGAGTACATTGCCGCATGTGAGGCGGCAAAAGAGGCTGTATGGATCAGGAGTTTCATGGATGGGTTAGGTGTAATTAAAAACCCGTCTAACCCAGTAGACTTATATTGTGACAACACCGGGGCTATTGCGCAAGCTAAGGAACCCAGGGCACATAACAGATCCAAACATGTACTCAGAAAGTATCACATCATCCGCGACATAATTGCTAGAAGTGACGTGAAGATCCACTACGTTGCAACTGATGATAACACAGCCGACCCATTGACCAAGGCTCTTCCTCAAGATAAACATGAAAAACATGTTAGGTCAATGGGTATAGACTGGGACTTAGATTGGAGCTAAGGGCAAGTGGGAGATTGATATCATTTGTGCCCTAGTCCAATTGGTATTAGCCTGTAAACGTCTATGTTCAAATATCATCGTTTGTAATGTATAAATATAAACGGCTTTATATTACTTATGTGTTGAAGTAATATGTTAAGCATGATCTGATTTATGACCACTAAAGTAGTAGAACCATAAATCTGTACGGATCACACTTAACGAGTCCCTGGTCAACCTATGCTTCCTTAAAAGCGACCAGTATGAGGATGGTTCTTAATGACGTAGTTCTACTTGTCATAAGGATGTGGGATCCTGGAACCATATCATAGATATCATGAGGTGATTGATATCGGACGACCCGCATTGAATAGTGTTTTCATAGATTAAGCCATAAACATATTCAGATGCGATAGCTTGTCACAACGTCCTTAGACCAAGGAGTCTTTGTGATCACTATGCAATGAACGTACGGCTTTAACTTGCGCCAAACGCTTTCTGTAAAAGGATTGCTATAAAGGGCATGATTGGGTGGCGGAACGGGTTGCATGAGTGACACGAAAGACGGCTAAGGGATTTATCCCTCATACTACGGTATGGGAAAGATATCCGTTAGAAGGCCTCTTGATGGAGACTGACTGAGAGAAAAAGCATGGCCATGCAAATGATACGGGTTATCATTTCTCAGTCATCTCGCATATCAAGTAACAATGATTGATTGAACAAGGGAGACGACTCTATGCCTTGAGATCAATTGGGATATCTAGAGATAAAAGGATGGTGACTTGTACGCACAAAGGTTAAGTCGAATTATCGATCATCGTGCACCTTGGGTAATCATAATGTTTTACTAGAGACCACTTACGATGGATCGGGCAAGAGCGAGTCTTGCGCTGATCTGCCAACGGTGGCATGAGCCTAGAGGGTCAGACACATACAAGACGGATAACTTGAGACAAGGAAACATGGATGTTTCTTAAGGAGAAGTATATGGACAAAACTGGAAGTTTTGTGCCATAGGTTCGGTTTGAGAGAATAATTAGCGAATCGAGAGAAATTGAGTTTTTCGTCGATATCGCGTCGGACTTTGTTTGTTAAGTAACGACAAAAAGGTCGGGCAACTTTTGGACGCGGCATGAGACAACACGGGAGGGCCCATTGGGCTCGGCCCATGAAGCCTCATGGCCGGCCCAATAAGGGCCCAATAAGGCCATATGGCCGGCCCACTTGGTGGGGCCATTGTGGGGGCCACACAATGCCATGCTTAGTTGGTGATTGTGGATTAAGAGGTGAGTGATTTAAGGGGTATGGGTTAAAGCACCTTTAAGCCCATACCAATCACTTTTAACCCATACTTGTGAGTTGGGTGATGAATTATAATGCAAGACTTTAATTCATTAATTCATTAAGTCACAAAACACACAAAAATCCTCTCTCTCTCTCACTGTGGCCGGCCACCCCTCTCCTCTTCATCATCTTGCTCTCTTGTTCTTCATTTAATTGTTCTAGTAGGCAATTAAGTGAAGGATCTTGAAGATCATCCTCTTGGTGTGGACTAGCTTTAGAGAAGAAGATCCGAACGTTCTTCTTTATCGATTCAAACAAGACTTAAAGGTAAACATCTTGTGGAATAGATTTTGCTTTGGGATTTAATGGTTTAAATGTTCCTGGACAAGGTTTGGAGTAGATTATCTTTTATTGCTTCCGCTATCTCGACGATCTAGAACGCTCCAAAACCCTACAGATCTGGTTGTACAAAAATCACAGCAACAAAAAAACAAAACCCACAAACAGCAGAACAAAAATATATACATACAAAACCCATAAAATCTTTCGCGTAAAATATAAATCCCTAAATCAAAGATCGAAATCAAACTAAACATGCATGGTGCTAGAGGCAACAATGGGGTTAATTAGGAGAAACCAGAACATCAAATGAAAAACAAGTATGAGAAAAACCCAAACAGATAATCACATAACAGATACAGCAAAATCCATGAAATGAGATAAAATTTTAATATTGAAAAATTAGGGTCAAAATCAAATGAAGAAAAACATCAGATGCTGGAATCCCACATGCTTTTTACTCAAAACAGAATTAATGAGCTAACCTTGCTTCTTATTCTTGAGAAAGTTTGAAAACCTCTGCGATTTGCGCTTCAATAACGAGTCACGTGAGAACCGGCCGTAGTTGACCAGAACGAAGTCGTAGGCCAATGGATCGATCTCACCGGCGGGTCGGTGGCGAAGCCGTGGAAGCAAGGTCAATATGGCCGCCGTGTACGGCGGCGATGAGGTCGGAGATCGAATCACTTATCCGGCCGGCGTGAGAGTATGAATAAGGGTAGGGTTTGCTGATTCAACAAAAAGGGATTGATAGGGTTTGAAATTTCTCTAAAAAAGAAATGAATCAATTTTGGAGGAGGCGACAAAGAATCTGGGATACACTCAATTAACAAATCCCCAGGCATGACCAATTTACTAAATTACACCATGTTCATTGATAAGAGAGATGGAAGGGCTTAAAACAATAAATAATTACAGCAACTGCAACCACTAATTGGCAATGATTTGCACCGTAAATTCTCCAATCTAATGGTCACCACGTATTCGTACATTTGTACCTAACATTAGCATTTGTAGCCGATTATGTGCCCATTTTCAATATTTGAATCATTATAAGTGTAATACGAGTTTACGAGATATGCCGCGAAATGCAACATACTATCAAGTTTATCACGGCATTTTTTATCAATAATTTCAAGAATAAGTCGGTAATGAATTTCTTGATATATGCACTTTTTAATCTCCTCTCTTTTTTTTAGCATCTCTCCATACACAATCCCATTGTGGGACTTTAACCCCCATCAACAAGACAAAATATTTTGAATAAACGAGCAAAATATTATCAAGAACATAGCTAACACGCTCCAAAGAGATATCGTCAAAGCAATATTATCCACCACCTTCCCTTTTATAGTTTTCGAATGCATACTTTCACTTCATTCGACACTAGTAACCACGGAGCGCAACTCATTCTTATTTTTCATTCAACTTTGCAAAGTTAGGTATACAATCTCATTGTGGGCCTTTACTCCCCATCAAGAAGCCAAAGTATTTTGAATGAATGAGCAAATATTTTCAAGCACATAGATGACACGCTCCAAAAAGACATCGTCAAAGCAATATTATCCACCACCTTCCCTTTTGTAGTTTTTGAATGCATACTTTCACTCTATTCGGCACTAGTAACCATGGAGCGCAACTCATTTTTATTTTCCATTAAACTTTGCAAAGTTAGGAAGGCGGTTGCAACACTTGTGACTTCGGGCCTCAGAAAATCTCTTTTACTCGTAAACTTTATCATCAAATGCAACATATTGTGGTGTGCATACATGAAGATAAGATAAGTCGCCCTTCACCGGTAGGGGTAAGAGGGTGGGTGACTTGTTGGGCCTAATACACACTGACGTATGTGGGCCCATGGGTACACATGCCAGAAGGGGATTCAGATACTTTATCACATTTACTGATGATTACCGTAGATATGGTTATGTATATCTAATGAGGCATAAGTCTGACTTGTTTGACAAGTTCAGATAGTTTAAGTCTAAAGTTAAGAATCAACTTGGGTAGAAAGTTAAAGCACTTCGCTCAGACCGAGGTGGCGAACACTTGACTCAAGACTTCATCAACCACCTAGGAGAGTGTGGGATATTGTCTGAATGGACTCCGCCTGGAACACATCAATTGAACGGTGTGTTCGAAAGGAGGAACCGAACATTGATAGACATGGTTCGCTCTATGATGAGTCAGACATATCTCCCTGTATCCTTTTGAGGATACGCTCTTGAGACAGTTGCGTTCATTGTGAACCATGCACCTACGAAGGCGGTGGAGACAACACCAGTGGGAAACGTCCCAAGTGTCGTTCATCAAGATTTAGGGTTGCGAGGCTTACGTCAAACCCCTTATGGCGGACAAGCTCGAACCAAGATATGACAAGTGTATTTTCGTAGGGTACCCGAAAGAGACTTTTGGGTACTACTTCTACAAACCCGACGAGAACAAAGTATTTGTTGCTCAGAAAGGTGTCTTTTCGGAGACGGGATTCCTCTCCAAAACAGCCAGTGGGAGGACTGTGCATCTAGAAGAGATCCGAGATGGCACAAGTTCTGAGAATCATGAAAAAATTTGGGATTCCTACTTAGACAGTGTAGAGGTAGGGCCTGAGCTGGAACATGAGACACATGTAGTGTTCAACATAGTTCCTGAAGCCCCACGGCGTTCTGAAAGGCCTCGTCAGGCACCCGTTAGATACGGATTTATGGTAACTGAGGGTGGTGACTTGGAGATTGGGGATTCTGACGATCCGAGAACCTTTCAAGAAGTCATGGGGAGTTCTGATTTCGAGAAATGGTTAAGAGCCATGAAGGAGGAGATGAAATCCATACATGACAACCAAGTGTGGAACTTGGTGAATCTAACCCCTGGTGTTAAGACCATCGGTTGCAAATTGATCTTTACGATCAAACATGACAGGGATGGAGTTCCTCAAACCTATAAGGCCTGACTGGTTGCGAAAGGTTTTAGGCAAATCCATGGAGTAGATTATGATGAAAATTTCTCGCCAGTGGCCATGATCAAATCGATCCGGATTCTATTCACATTAGCTGCATATCACGATTATGAGATATGGCAGATGGATGTCAAGACTGTTGTCCTCAATGGGAAGCTAATTGAGGACGTGTATATAACACAACCTCAGAGTTTTGTCGATCTAGAGAATGCCGGAAAGATCTGTAAGCTGCAGAGGTCCATTTATGGATTGAAGCAAGCTTCTCGGAGTTGGAATCGTCGATTTGATGAGGCCATAAAAGAATTTAGTTTCATGCAAAATGAAGACGAGCCTTGCGTGTATAAGAGGGAAAATGGGAGTGCAGTCGTGTTTTTAGAGTTGTATGTGGATGACATACTCCTTATCGGAAACGACATCCCCACCATGCAAGCCACAAAAGCTTGGTTGGGGAAGTATTTCGAGATGAATGATTTGGGAGAAGCCGCGTATATCCTGAGGAGGATCATTAGGCTAAGCCAAAGCACTTTTATCGACAAGATCTTGAAGAGATTTTCGATACACGAAGCCAAGAGGGGTTTTCTCCCCATGAGACATGGAATAAAGCTAAGCAAGACTCAGTGTCCCACAACATCTGATGAGCTAAAGCGCATGAGTGGCATCCCCTATGCATCTGCAGTAGGATCCATCATGTATGGCGTGATCTACACAAGATCTGATGTCTGTTACGCCCTATCTTGCGTTAGCAGATTCCAGTCAAACCCTAGTGAGGACCATTAGATAGCAGTGAAGACAATTCTAAGGTACCTTAAAGAGGACTAAGGATGACTTCTTGGTCTATGGGGGTAAAGAGGAGGAACTGGAGGTGACGGGATACATCGACGCCAGTTTCCAGACTGATATGGATGATTCGCGGTCCCAGTCTGGATACATGTTCGTGCTCAACGGTAGGGCTTTCAGCTAGAAGAGCTTCAAGCAACCAACCGTCACAGATTCTACTACAGAGGCCGAGTACATAGTTGTTGGAGAAGCGGCAAAAGAGGCTGTGTGGATCCGGAAGTTCATGGCAGGATTGGACATAATGAAGAATTTGTCCGATCCGGTGAACTTGTACTACGACAACACTGGCGCCATAACACATGCTAAGGAGCCCAGAGCGCATGCCAGATCCAAACATGTACAGAGGCATTTTCACTTGATTCGAGAGTACATCGAATAAGGTGAAGTGAAAATTTGTAAGATTGCGAAAGAAGATAATGTAGGTGACTCGTTGACAAATGCTCTCTCACAGCCTAAACATGAAAGTCATGTAAGGTCAATGGGTTTACGTTGGGATTTAGATTGGAGCTAGGGGCAAGTAAGAGATTGTAAGAGCTTGTGCCCTAGTCCAAGTCTTTTCTATGTAATCTTCCGTTTAGCAATAAAATGCATTTTCATTATTATTGTGTTGTAATAGTGAATCAAGCGATAATTTCATCTAAATTCATTGAGTGTGTCATCACTAATAGTAGAAACTTTAGATGTTATGAAATTACGAATCCTTAGTCGAATACTTATCCATAAGTGACTAGCTTGAGGATGACTTTAGATCAATTTCTGCTGATCGAGGTAATGGGATTACTAAAGTCATATCACGGATAACATATAAGAGATGATATTGGATAACCCGACTTGAAGTATGTCGCATATATTAAGTCACCAACGCATACTCCGTCGTCGTGTGATCACTAACTTAAGACCTTGGAGCGAGTGGCTCACGTGCACGTCACTCCTATAGTTTGACATGCTCCAACGCTGCCTATAACAAGGTAGTCATAACAGGCATCGTTGGCTATTGTACGGACTGTAGTGGGAGCGCACATTGCGTCCGAAGAGATTTGTTTCCCCACTGTGAGAGGTGGTGAAGGGTATGGTTCTGGGCCCCTTGATGAGTATGACTGATGAAGTGTGCGGTCGCACCAATTACAAATTAGTCATCTCGGAATTCAAGGAATTAGATAGAATACATGAGGATGACAGCTCTATGCCTCATTCAATCTCATACGCCTTAAAGAAAACAAAAGGTTAGTGATACAAATGAGAGAGAAGAAATATCGAGCCGATCCATACCTTATGGACATTGGGTAATTACTATATCTTACTAGAGACCACTAGTCATGGATAAGGTGAAATGACGTTTCACGCTGATCTGTCAATGGGTCACAAGCCTGCAGGGTCGAACGCTATAAGTGAGAGTCGAATCAACTCAAAGAGACTTCGGAGGTCAATGATGGAACGATAGTGGAATAGAAATGGTGACCACATGTGGGTTGTCGATTGATACCTACGGGTGTCAATCGACACACGTCACATGTGGGTTGTCGATCGATGTATAGACATGGGTGGTGTCGATCAACACCTAGGTGGTGGCAATTGACACCTATGCCTGACAGGCTCTTTGCCATAGGCCTCACTCAAAGCCTATAAAAAGAGGCATTTGGGTGAGTGCCTCCATAGCCTTGGGCACCATTTGCTATTCACTTCAAAATTTCTCTAACTCCTGCATCTTGAGGGTTAGAGACCTTGAGTGAGGAGGGTTTCTTGCTCGGTCTAGTAGCCGGGAAGAGAATTCTCGCTTCGACATCAAACTCTCGCGTGTGCAAGACGGTAGAGGATGTGTCCCGAGGACGTGTCTCTTGATCGGTTCATCTTACGCTTCGAGAGGTAAAAATCTGATCTTTCTCGACATATGATTCATCTAGAGATTGAACATGATCTTTTCCGGGATTCTCCATTAATTTCCGCTGCGCCAAACCCCAGGAATCCCCACAACCGGTTGAACTTGCAGTTGGCGGAAATGGTTGTTCGGGTATCTACCCCCTTGTGCTTGTACTGGAGGCACTCCCAGATTTTGATATTGGGGGGCATTAAAGTTCCGATTTCTTGCTCCATTTCCCTGGGATGACAGTTGCCCATGCGGCTGAATGATTACTTGATTCTAAACTCCATTAGGGTCTTGAGGTTGGTTATTTCACTCATCATTCTCTTCATCCTGAAAACCTAAATTTTCATTTCGGTTTCGTTCATCAAACTCCCCCTCCTGATCAATCAAACGAGGCGGGTCTACTCCATCAGTCAAATTCAAATCCCCCTTTCTGTTATGCTGATTTTGACGATGCGTCTCTTGTCGTCTCGTGTTCACGTTATTCTTTCTGCAGAGAGTTTCTATCTCCAGATTTAATTCGTGTTGAGGAGGTCTAGATGACCTAGTCATACACCGATGGGTGCCTGCAAGAAATAAAACAAGTTTTTATTTTTGTCATTCTTAAAATTTAAAACAATTGCAAGCAACTCAAATACACTTTATTTGAGTAAGAACCGTTTGATCTCCGTCAACGGCGCCAACTTTACACCCGTGATTCGGTTGGTGTACACAACCGAACCGTCTAAGGGAGAGCATAATCGTTGTTCGTCAAGTATTATAACTGGCTAATATTCGGGTCTATTCCACAGATCAAACGAGGGTCCTTAATTAAACAAATTATATTTAAATTGTAGAAATGTAAAGAGGGACTAAATCCAATTAGTGGTGATTTTGTGTGAAAGTTTCACTCAAACAACAATTGCAGTAAATAACACAAGTAACAGTGAATTGATAGGTGATAAATATCAGTTTAACTAGCAACCACGGGTGTTAAACCGACGGCTCAATGCCAATCCAAGTTCGTATAGTTAACTGATAGTAATATTCAAGGTAATGGCCTATGTTTTAATTATGTTATTCGTCTCTCGACACTAGATAACACCTAATATTAGACCGATAACCCTCTCGGGTTTTTGTAATTGGTCCTCTACAGCTTTAAGAACAACAATTTTCGTATCAAGCAATCGACTCCAGGAGACCAATCCCTTGATTCTACTTAGATCAGTTCTAGACTATCCCTCTCAGGCTTAGTTTCGAACTCATATAGTGATTATGAGATAGCTAATTTCACAAACACGATTAAAACAAAGTAGAATCAAATCTCTTAAACACACATCAATTAAATGTAGAACGAGTATCAAACAAAGAGTGTCATATGTCTAACACCCATGACTTAGGGTTTTAGCCCCTCATCATGGTGCAAAATATACAAAACATGATCTGAAATTAAAGAATAAATGGGAAGGAATAAGGAAAACTCTAGGCACTAAGGCCCGGATCGAATGCTCGAGTTTTCGATCTTCTCTTCCAAATCACGTCTCCTTGCTAGTCTCGATGATCTCAGATGATGGGTGGTTGATTTTGGGCTGCAAGAACTCGTCTGGAACTCAAAAGGGAGGCTGAAGTTTATCAAAATTTGGAACCCTTGTTCAGAAATCGCAACTGCTATGTGTAGGTTTTCTGATTCTACTCAATGTAACGATCGTCACATATGTTGTTACGATAATCACGTCTTCGTCACATGTCTGTCACGCCATAGTCACTCGATTGTCACTTCTCTCTGTAAGTTGAAGGTTATGGTCTTCATTGTGACGATCGTCACATCCTATGTGACAAACGTCACTCTCTTGACTCCTTCCCTTTTTTCCTTATTGCCCGATTTCCTCGATTTGGTTTGTTTTTTACCACTTTTCACCTATATTCTGCAAAATCACACCAAACATATTCGGAGGCATAAAAGTGCCATAATTGGTGCTCTTAAGCCTGACACATGGGACAATTAGGCACTAAATGTGGATAATAAGGCGTCGAAATGAACTCTGAGAGGACCCACATCATTATAGGTGTCCCTATACTAATACAAAAGATTCACATTTTTGTGACTTGTGAATGTAGTTTTTTCATAATGTACGATGCTTATTGATTTCAAATACTCACTGATTTTTCTATTAAATTACAATACTTCCAAATTTCATTAGTAACTCATAAATTGTTTGAAAAATGGTGTGTATACTATCACACTTTTGCAAGCGAATGTTGTGTACTTTCTTAATAGACAAAATGATGTGAAATTTGATTATATTTTTATTCAAAATGTGTAATCTGCACATAAATGACACGATTACCCCTAAAATTAAGAAGGGATAATGTTAGAAAAATACAATTGACTATCCGACTTTCTCACTTTACTCATTTATGTTTCCTTTCAAGTTAACAATACTAGTTTTCATTGTGAAATGACCACAATACCCCTACTTCTTTCTCAAACTTCTAAAATGATGACATGAGACCTTTTCTTTCCTTTCCTTTCCCATCATTCACCTCTTCTACATGTTTCTCCTTCCAATTTTACGTGTATTTCAAATTAAAAATAAAATACCTAAATGTCTCGTTTTGTACAAATTTTCAAAATACCCTTAATAACTACCCACAAAATTAATGAAATTTCTAAAATTGAACCAAAATCATATCTTATTCCAACCATTCAACAACATGAACAATTCCATTGAACAAAACCAAATTCTTTTCTCTAAACAGTTCACCCAAAAATGAGCCTTTTATCTCGTTTTTGCATTTTGGCCCTCTTAGTTTGGTTTCGACCGTTTCTGCCTAGCGATGTCAGTGCGGTTTCAGGTAAGGCCTCCGACGTTCTTTTCCGACAGGCTGGTTTGTCTCCGTCAAAAGGAACGCATTTTGGGGGTTTTTAATGTGGTGAAACGGAGGCGAGGCCAAATTTGGATCGGGAGGGACCTCGCACATGGGTGAATTGATAGTGGATATACGATTGTAGTAACAACCAGAGAAGGGAGCTCTTAGTGTGTATCTTGTGAAACTACATCTGGTTTTGAGTACACCTGATTTTACAAATATACACTAAGAAATAAGTTTTTGAATACATCTAAGAATCAGGGCCAGATCAGTGAAACCTCCGACTAGCCGATGTTGCCTTTCAATCTCGATCGCACAAGCTCCGTTGTAGCCAACCCCGCCATTGAGTCCAAATTGGCGGAGAGTGCCCATCGACATGGCGACGACACGTTTGATTCCGAATCATCGGGTTTGTTGGCAGAGTGATCGTCAGTCAAACTTGCCGATCTTAAGCTTTTGTCACCTACACCTCCTCATTCCATTGACCAGAATCTTTAGTTTTTTATTAGATATTTTGCTTAAATTTCTCGACTAATATTTGTGGAATGAAATTTCTGCTGATCTTTGAGATTTTTGATACCATCAATTTGTGATTTTCGATTTATGAAAAAAACATTTAATTATTTAAACTCATTTGTTGTGCCCACAGAAGGAGGAGATGGAGAGGAAAGAGGAGGAGAGAATGAAAAAGAAAAATAAGAGTTAATGCCATATATTTTTAAAAAAAATTAAATGACAGTTAGGAGTATATCGGTCATTTTGCATCGAAAACTAATGGTGTTAATTCGAAAAAAACGAAAATGTATAAGTGAGTGTAGAACAAACTTATCTGACACCTTGCATTTTTTGGAAATCAAGTGTAGTTATGAGAGCAAGTGGCATAGTTAACCATAGTTTTGTAAGATTATCCAATTAATAATTAAGATTTTATAAAATAATTTTTACCTAAAAATTAAATTAAAAAACTTGATTATACAAGTTTTAGTTAAAAATATTTTCTGGAAAAACATTATAAAATTTGTATTTATAAAAAAATAATTCTTGATTTTAATGAATTTTTTATCATTTTTGTGCAAATTCACGTATTTTGTACAAAAAAATCAAAACTCACAACACAATTTTACCATTATGAAAGTACACATTACCCTCTTTTGTAAAAGTGTGATAGGATACATCACGTTTTGCCATTTCTCCTATTTTGTTTAACAATTCTAGAATAAAGAAGTGGTGAAACTTGAAGACATATTTTTGTGATTTATGGAGTGATTAAGTTTGAAGACTCGGCTTGGTATTTATGTTTTTTGTATTTCTAGAATGTGATTTTCGATGAAACTTGTCGAAACTTGTAAGCTGTTACTAGTACTGTACTATTTTAAAAGATCTATGGTATTTTAATATCGTATTAATTCATGTGTATAACAAGAAATAGGGTATGGTGTTTTCGTCTTTAGGGAGAGACCAAATTAAGAGCTCTTAAGCCTTCTTTGGTCTATCCTTCATGATTTTTTGCCAATGAAATATATTTACAAACATGGCTAATTTTTTTAACCTGAAATTCTTATTATTTTGTGATTTTTACTAGGCAATTTGACTTGGTTTTGAGTTCCAAACTTAATTCTAAGCCGGTTAGGTTATAATATAATGATCGACCAATAATATTAGTTTATTAATTTTTGGATTTGATACTAATGTCGGTCTAGTTTTGGTTCATGGAACTAGTAACTAAATTTAGACCCAATTTTCAGTTTGGGCTTCTGGTTCTAGTTAATCGGTTTTGGACAACCATACCAAAGTCACTTGCCAAAATCCTAAGCTTGAGCTTGAAAAGGAGATGAACAACCATCCCACAAAGAAAATAAAAGAAGTGCTATACCCTACAAAATTGTTAGAGTTATGCCCCAGTCCAATATAAAAGTGATCTACGGATGTAATGTTTTATCATCTTTCCGAATAAATAAATCGGCATATATTACTAATGTGTTGTAGTAATATATCGAATGTAATTTGATTTATGTCATTACGTGTGTAACCACTAATAGTAGAACTGTAGATCAGAAAGAATTACATTTGATGAGTCTCTGATCAGCTAAGCTTCTTTATGAAGCGATCAGTATGAGACCAACTCCTTGTGATCACGCTCTACTGATCATGGCAAAGTATGTGCCGGAGTTATATCATAGATATCATCAGGTTGATGATATCGGACAACCCGATTGTGAGTATGCAACATAGATACCGTCATGAGATACTCACAGATCGTAGCTTGTCATTATATCCTAAGACCAAGAAGTCTTTGTGTGCACTATGTAATGAATCTCCAAGTTTGACCTAGTCTAACGTTACTTGTAAAATGGTAGCCATAACGGCTGTGATTGGCTTGGTTATGAATTATATTGGTGAACTCGAAAGACGTCTAAGGGATTTATCACTCATACTTCGGTATGAGAAAGATATCCGTTTAGGCCACTTGATGAGTATGACTGAAGAAAGAGCATGGCCATGCAGGTGATACCTTTGTATCAGTTTTTAGTCATCTCAGATATCAAGAAACAGTGATTGATAAATTAGGATGACCATTCTATGCCTATTGATCAATCTGGATATCGGTTTGATAAAAGGACAGTGACATGTACGATAACAGGTTAAGTCCAATAATCGATAATCACGAATATTGGATAATCATAATGTCTTGCTAGAGGCCACTTATGATGGAAAGGGTAAAATAATAATTTTACCAGTCTGCCAATTATTCGTGAGCCTAAAGGGTCACACGCATTAAGCACGATACATGACAACAATTATGGATGAGAATTGAGAACAATTCAGTAGTTTTCTGGCCTAAGGTTTTAACCAGACGGTTGAAGAAATCAATTCGAGGAAATTGAGCCGTTTTGACTAAACCGAAATTAGAACTCAAGTTAATGGGTTTAATTTAGGTTTTAGTTAAACGGGCTTAAAGCCCATTTAGGGATTTAAGATAAGAGAGGGAACAAATGAAATAAGAAAAAATAAAGGGATAGATAATGCAATTTTAATTTTGAAATTCAATTTGATTTCAAATTAAAATCACATAATATCTATTCAATTATCTCTTGAATTTTTCAGCAACTTCTCCCTCCTTTCTCTCTCCCTTATTGCTGATTTTCAGCTCCCTCTCTTTCTCCATTGTTGTCTTGTTTTCTCTCAAAATTTCTAGCAAAATATTGAGTAAAAAATCATTTCGGTTGTGGTGCTTGTGTGGACTTGATAGAGAGAACACTACACTTGTGTTTTTGTCGATTACAAGAGGTAAATATCAGTTTTATATTTATGTATATAACATGTTCAAATGGCATTAAGATCTAAGCTTTTTACGATCACCACGGTTACATAAAGTCCGTTGCATGATATTCATCGTTTGGAACCCGTGGTGATCTCTTTCAGTGGTATCAGAGCGATGGTTGATATGTTTATTTGTATATGTTTAAATATGATATTTTTTTTATGTTTATATGTGTTCTTCATCATTAGCATGCATGTAAATTGAATTTTTTTTTCAGATTTGATTGATTTTGGAAATTGAAAAAAAATATTTTTTTTGGGGTTTTTCGGGTTAGCCATGGCCGACCAGGTCGAGTCCCTTGGTGGACCATGGAATGCCCTAGGGCAGACCATGTTCAGCACCATGGGCCGACGAGGGTCGCCTACGGGCGACCATGGTCGCTGCCGCGGGCGACCATGGCAGCCCGTGAGGGCCACCATGGTTGCCTCGCGGGCGACCAGGGTCTGCCCTAGGGGCGACCATGGCTGCCCTCGCGGGCTACCATGGTCGTTCCCGTGGCCGACCACGGTCAGCCCCGCGGGCGACCTCGGCAGCCCTCACGGGCCACCGTGGTTGCCTCCGCGGGCGACCTTCGGTTGAGCCGATTCGACTCGACCAGATTCGAGCTGAACCGGTTGGTTCGCGAGGATATTTGGAAACTCTAAAATAATTTAATTTTCAGATTTGGTTCGGTTTCGATAAACCAGCGAGAACCGGTCCAAAATTCAATTAATCGATTAAACCGTCCGGTTTTGATAAACCGAAATTTTTCCACACGTAAGAAAGAAAATTTGGAAAATTTATTTGTTTGATCAGCATGTTGATTGATAATATGATCTTTGATCACATGATGTTTTCCACATGATGCTAGCTAAGCCCATTAGATTTGCATTTGAATTTCGGTTTTGCAACCTGCGTGTTGCTTAATTTTGGGTTGTAGTAAATACGGGCTGCGTGTCGTGATGTGTATTTCATTTTATTTATTTTAATTTGTAATCACGAAGACCGACACAAGAATCAAGTCAAGAGGGAGACTCGAATTGGAGGAGGCTCGAAGCCAGTGGGAGTTCACGAGAATGGAGCAAGTTTGGATCTTGAAGACCATGTCTTTAGGATCAGTTTTGCTAGATTCTTAGGAACTTAAGATGGGCTTAGCTATGCATATTTTATCGTTACATTTGTATGTTTGAATGTATGAATGTATGATAGTTTAAATATACAAGTTTATGTATGATTTGCTATCCCCCACATGCAAAGATTAAAATCGGAATTTAATCAGACTCGCATGTAACCTGCTAAGGGATCATCTTTGCATGGATTTGCAATTGATGATTCCAGATTAAGATTGTATCGATATACAATCAGACTTTTATAATTCACTTAAACGCAAATAATTACAAGTCAAGCGTGATACCATCCAAGTTTGGGCACTCAAAAGGGCTTTTGACCCTATGGATGTCGGTACGCCTCCGCGTAACATTCATAGAGAAAATGTTTGGATGAGATGGGTAGTTCTGTGTGGGTGCGTGCGCCTCCGCGTAGTAGCCACATTAGTTCTATCCATAGTTCAATCTTGGTAGACTTGTCTACGATTGTCAGCTAGGGCTGACCTAGGGTATCAGTATAGGGTATCCCGTGTACTTTTAGTACAGACCCTAGCCAGGAACTACATAGTCTTGTAGATGGATGTATTCCTACCTTGATGCTCTCAATTAGAGCAGTGAGCCTCCGTTCACTTCAATTGAGGGTATGATAGGATCCTGGTTCAGATTCTAATGTTAGAATCAGACAAGTGTTTTATAACTTAATCTCCAACTTAAATCTTAATTAAATTTACCATGTAGAACTAAAAGGCAAACACAACACAAAGGAGTAATAGCGCACTAAGAGTCCAGATTGAGGACAGACTCAAGGGCGTGAATTACTCAGATTGGAATAGAAATTTGAGGCTTGTACTCAAGCATGAAAGCAAGTAGTATATCCTTACCAAGGAACCTCCTGCTGAGCCATTGCTGAACGCCGCTAGGGTACTAAGGATACTTATCAAAGTTCCTTAGTAACCAAATTGACGTGTCATGCATTATGGTGGGCAGTAAGATGCCAGAGTTGCAGAAGCAGTTCAGGAACGTTTCAGATGACCCTCATACCTATAAGGCAGAGGTCAAGGAAATGTTCAAGGAGAAAGCTCGTGTCAAAAGAAATGATACTTTCATAGAACTTAACTCCTGCAAACTTAAGGCTGGAGCCCTGTTAGTCACCATGTCACGAAGATTTAATGTCTTCAGTAACATCTAACCAGACTCGGTTTTGATGATCAGGTTGAAATGGCTGCAGATCTTATGTTGCAGTCACTTCCAGATACATATAGTGATTTCATAGTAAATTACAATATGCATGACATGGACAAGTCCTTAACAGAGCTTCATGGGATACTTGTGACCACTGAAAAGAACCTCAAGGGCAAGACCAAGGAGGTCCTTATGGTCAACAAGAAGGTCAGCTTCAAGAAAGCTGATCTGGGTAAGGGTAAGGCTCCTGGGCACCTTGCAGGGCAGATCAGACACCCCAAGCGTCCAAAGGTTCAAGCAGCTCCCAAAACTGCTGTGAATTCTAAGGACAAATTGGAGGAGATATGCTATCACTGCAATGAGTCAGGACACGGGAATAAGGGATTGTAAGCAATACAAGGATCATGTGAAGAAGAGTGGGTATCCACGTCTTCAGGATCAGATATTTACGTTGGTAAGCTTAATCGCTATAACGTAAATAAGAAAAGGCTTAAATCTAATGATTTAAACCAAGTTATAATCTGGGATTGTCATTTAAGGCACATAGGCGAGAAACACATTTCAACACTTCACAAGTGTGGACTTTAAGTCCGTTTGAATTCACTCAAACTGAAAGATTTAAGTCTTGCCTAATGAGCGAGAAAGGCATTTCAACACTTCACAAGTGTGGAATTTAAGTCCGTTTGAATTCACTCAAACTGAAAGATGCAAGTCTTGCCTAATGAGCGAGAAACGCATTTCAACACTTCACAAGTGTGGACTTTTTAAGTCCGTTTGAATTCACTCAAACTGAAAGATGCAAGTCTCGCCTAATGGGCAAAATGACAAAGGCACTTTTCACAGGTTTATGTGAAAGGCGAGTGACTTATTAAGTCTAATACATTCCGACGTATGTGGACCTATGAGTACTCAGTCCAGAAGAGAGTTGAACTAATACTTGACTCTGGAAACGGCCGCATTCATTTTGAATCGGGCTCTGATGAAGACAACGATAGTATACCTTGTGACAGTTATTCTGTCTCCCATTATTGTGGATGCGTGCGCCTCCGCGTAGTATTCATTAGGATGCGAGCTGAATAAGGTAATCAGTTCTATTTGGATGCGTGCGCCTCCGCGTAGTAGCCAAATAAGAGCTGGACCAGAGTCATAGAAGGTACACCATATGACACTCATTACGTCTCCCGTTACTATGGATGTGTGCGCCTCCGCGTAGTATTCATTGGGATGGGAGCGGGATGAGATGGTCAGTTCTATTTGGATGCGTGCGCCTTCGCGTAGTAGCAAATAAGAAATTGACCATAGTCATATATGGTGTGGGAAACATCCTAGTATGTTTTTCCTAAAAAGATTTGGGTAGCTGAGATGCAGGCATCCAAATCAGACAAAATGAGTCTTCGTAAGGTATCCTTAAGAAACTAAGAGATACAACTTCTATATACCCAGCGAGTACAAAGTCTTTGTTGCTCGAGGAGGGGTATATTTGGAGAAATATATTTCCAAAATAGCTAGTGGGAGTCTCGTGTATCTCGAAGAAATTTGAGAGGATACGGAACAGCCTGAAGCAATTCAGGAGCCTGCTATGCAAGATGTAGAAGTACTGGAGCCTCAGATGGTCGCCGATGAAGAATCAATCCCTACAGAAATTCCAAATGGTCTAAGGAGGTCCGAAAGATCTCGTCATGTTCCAGACAGATATGGCTTCACAGCCATTGAGGGAAATGACGTGATGTTGGTGGATCAGGATGATCCAGAAACCTGCAGACAAGCTTTAACCAGTCCAAACTCCGAAAAATGGTAGAATGCCATGAGTGAGGAAATGAAATCCATGTATGAAAACCAAGTCAGGTGCTTGGTGGATCAAACCTCTGGGATAAAACCCATCGGTTCTGAGTGGGTCTATAGGATCAAGACCGACATGGATGGAAGTCCTCAAACCAATATGGCTAGGATGGTTGTAAAAGGTTATCGTCAGATTCAATACATGGATTATGATGACATCTTTTCACCAGTAGCAATGGTCAGTTTAATCCGGATTATTATTAGCCATAACTATGACAGATGGATGTCAAAACTCCTTCCTTAGCATGAACTTACTAGAGGGCGTGTATATCACACGACCTGTGGGTTTTGTAGATCCAAAGAATCCCGGAAAGATATGGAAGCCACAAAGATCCATTTATGGATTTAAGCAAGCTTCAGGGAGTTGGAACCGTCATTTTGATAAAGTTGTAAGGGAACTCGGTTTCATCAAAAACAAAAGTGAGCCTTGCGTACATAAGAAAGCGAGTGGGAGTAATATTGTATTCTTGATATTTATTCATCGGGAATGACATCTCGACCTTGCCACCAAAGCTTGGTTAGGGAAGTACTTATCGATGAAGGACTTAGGTGATGCTACATTTAATGTAGGCATCAGGATCTCTACAGATCATTCCAAAAGGATTTTGGGCCTAAGTCAGAACATGTTGCTAAGTAAGAACATGTACATAGGTAAAGTGTTGAGAAGATCTCAATGCTTGATTCTAAGAAAGGATACATACCCATGCGTCATGGCATTAAGCTCAGCAAGCTACAGAGTCCTAGTACTCCTGATAAGCTGAGCATGATGAGTAAGATCCCTTATGCTTCGGCTGTGGGATCCATCATGTATGCCAGGATGTGCACGACACTGGAAGTCTCGTTTGCACTAAGCTGTACCAGCAGATTCCAATCTAACCACGACCAATTACACTAGATTGCTGATAAGGGCCATCCTCAAATATTTGAGGAGGATCGAGGATGCATTTTGGTTTATGGGGATGAAGATAGAGAACTAGCAGTCAAAGGACAAGTCGATGCTAGTTTTCAGACATATCCAGATGACTTTAAAATTCAGTCAGGACTTATTTTGTGTTGAGTGGTGGCGCTTTCAGCTGGATAAGCTTTAAGCAAGCCAAAATTGCCAGCTCTACAATGAAGGCTGAGTATATAGCTGCAACAAAAGCAGCTAAAGAGGCCATATGGATTAGAAGTTTTCTGATCGGATTAGATGCAACGCCGCGAGCGTCTTATCCGATAAGCTTGTTGTGGGACAACACAGGTGCCGTTGTTATTGCTCAAGAGCCCAGATTCCACAACAGATCCAAACATATACTCAGCAGGAATCACCTCGTGAGATTTATCATATATAGAGGTGATATGGAGATTAAACACTATTCGACTGATGATAATATGGCCGATCCCTTGACAAAGGCTCAGCCGCAGCCTAGGCATGAGTAACATGCATGGTTTATGGGAGTAGATCAGAACTTAAATTAGAACTAGGGGCAAGTGGGAGATTGTTAGAGTTATGCCCCAGTCCAATATAAAAGTGATCTACAGATGTAATGTTTTATCATCTTTCCGAATAAATAAATCGGCATATATTACTAATGTGTTGTAGTAATATATCGAATGTAATTTGATCTATGTCATTACGTGTGTAACCACTAATAGTAGAACTGTAGATCAGAAAGAATTACATTTGATGAGTCCCTGATCAGCTAAGCTTCTTTATGAAACGATCATTATGAGACCAACTCCTTGTGATCACGCTCTACTGATCATGGCAAAGTATGTGCCGGAGTTATATCATAGATATCATCAGGTCGATGATATCGGACAACCCGATTGTGAGTATGCAACATAGATACCGTCATGAGATACTCACAGATCGTAGCTTGTCATTATATCCTAAGACCAAGGAGTCTTTGTGTGCACTGTGTAATGAATCTCCAAGTTTGACCTAGTCTAACGTTACCTGTAAAAGGGTAGCCATAACGGCTGTGATTGGCTTGGTTATGAATTACATTGGTGAACTCGAAAGACGTCTAAGGGATTTATCACTCACACTTCGGTATGAGAAAGATATCCGTTTAGGCCACTTGATGAGTATGACTGAAGAAAGAGCATGGCCATGCAGGTGATACCTTAGTATCAGTTTTCAGTCATCTCAGATATCAAGAAACAGTGATTGATAAATTAGGATGACCATTCTATGCCTATTGATCAATCTGGATATCGGTTTGATAAAAGGACAGTGACATGTACGATAACAGGTTAAGTCGAATAATTGATAATCACGAATATTGGATAATCATAATATCTTGCTAGAGGCCACTTATGATGGAAAGGGTAAAATAGTAATTTTACCAGTCTGCCAATTATTCGTGAGCCTAGAGGGTCACACACATTAAGCACGATACATGACAACAATTATGGATGAGAATTGAGAACAATTCAGTAGTTTTCTGGCCTAAGGTTTTAACCAGACGGTTGAAGAAATCAATTCGAGAAAATTGAGCCGTTTTGACTAAACCGAAATTAGAACTCAAGTTAATGGGTTTAATTTAGGTTTTAGTTAAATGGGCTTAAAGCCCATTTAGGGATTTAAGATAAGAGAGTGAACAAATGCAAATAAGAAAGAATAAAGGGATAGATAATGCAATTTTAATTTTGAAATTCAATTTAATTTCAAATTAAAATCACATAATATCTATGCAATTATCTCTTGAATTTTTCAGCAACTTCTCCCTCCTTTCTCTCTCCCTTATTGCTGATTTTCAGCTCCCTCTCTTCCTCCATTGTTGTCTTGTTTTCTCTCAAAATTTCTAGCAAAATATTGAGTGAAAAATCATTTCGGTTGTGGTGCTTGTGTGGACTTGATAGAGAGAACACTACACTTGTGTTTTTGTCGATTACAAGAGGTAAATATCAGTTTTATATTTATGTATATAACATGTTCAAATAGCATTAAGATCTAAGCTTTTTACGATCACCATGGTTACATAAAGTCCGATGCATGATATTCATCATTTGGAACCCGTGGTGATCTCTTTCAAAAATATAGCAGAACCCCTTCACACTCTATGTTTTTTATAGTCTCTATTCTCTCTGCTATAATATTCTATAAATAATTAAACCTTATTTTATTTGAATTTATCTCTAAAATAAGCACTCTCTTGATTATACGATATTTGATGCTCGTCTATTGTTACATATGTCTGATCAATCAACTTGTTTATTTGTTCGTACGATAGTATGTCAATTTGTGACAAGTTTTCCCGTTCGGTTATTGGGTTCTGTTCTTGTAAGTTTGAATTTCTATTATGCGGGTGAGCGTGCTACATAAAGAATATCATAAGAATAATCTCACTTATCTATAACTAGTTTGACAAGTTTTTCATATAATTACGCTTAAAATAGTTTTTTCATATGTGAGGTGAGTTAACTTTGATTATTCTCACTCAACTACAGTCCGTTAACTTTTCATTTAATTTTAAATGTGAAATAACTAAAATATTTTTAATAGACATTTAAACATTTAAATGGTGCCCTTTGACCTTTTATTTCTATCTCTCCTCTATTCTCTCTTCTCTTTTACCCTCTCCTCTCGACCTTTGAGACCAACAAAAAAACCACAAAGCACATGTGAAAGTGCAGACAAACACATTCTTCCTTTCTAACGACATTACAGTGATGAGAAGGGTAGTGTAAAGTGCAGTAGAGCAAGAGAAGAGAAATGACTCAACTTTCATAAGATTAGTAAAAACATCCACTATAAAAATATAGATGAATTTAAAACAAGATTTCTAAGCAACAATTAATTTAAGAGGAACGCAACTCTATCAACAACAATTACTCTAAAAGGCACAATAATAGAAGTGGTGTTGACTGTACATAAGATAATGAAGATGGGTTAGTTGGTGAATGAGAGGGCCAAGGTTGTGCACTTGTTCTCTTTGCCTAAATTTCATTTTTGCGTTCAATCCTCAGCCTGAATTCCTCGACATAATTTTCAAATGGTCCCCAACATAATTGACACTATTTCCTGCCCTAACGGGGATTCCCAAATCCGATCGGAAACGAAGCTAAAATCTCCAAATCCAGATGAGAATAAGATGGGGACGAGGCGAGGTATCCCTGCCTCGATCCACTAAAATAAATCATTTTAATTAAGAATTATATTTTAAAATGTATATTTAATGAAAAAATAATATCTTTAAATGTATTCTATTGAAATAATATTTTATAATACATATTTAATAAATAATAATAATATATTTGATAAAAAATGTGTGTTAGCATTATTTTGAGTTGGAAACAGAAAATAAGGAATTCGACGGAAAATTCTTGTCTTTGTTAGAAACAGAGAATTCTCACCGTTTCTAACAGAGTCAGGGACGAGTTTTGCCAAATCCACGGTAGCCATTCTAATATATGATAATTGTTTCAATCGTTACATTACGTGGCGTCTAAATAAATATTTTTGACCGAATTAGACAAAGATTATTATTGGTTAAGTTTGGGTATAATTAGTGAAACCGGGTGGTCCGGTGAAGATACCAAAATTGTTATGGTTGCTTGGTGACGTCAAGCGTCGTAGGCAAAATGATAAATTTGAGGAGGGCCAGAAACGAGAGTACTGGAAAGTGTAGGGGCCTGTAGGTAAATACCAAGACGACAAATATACCTTTTGGTGTGAGACGAAGCAGTGAAGCAATGGAGGTCGAAAGCTGAACCCGTTTCTCTTATCTATCGGGAGAAAGCGATTGAAAACGACGCCGTTTTGCCTCTCCACCACACCTTCTTCTCCTTCTCCTTCTCCTCAATCCAATCTGGTTTGTTTCTGCGATCCACACTTGTTCTATCTAGTCCCAGACGACGTCGTTTCATCAGCTATGTGCAGTTGTGTTCTTGTGTGTCTGTATCGATTGATGGGAAGTAACATTTCCTTGGTATGTGCTGTGGCTTCGGTGTTTCGATTTCTTTTTTTCTTCTTCTTCTGAATTTTGATTGGTCAACGTTTCGATTTAGGGTTGTGTTGATGAACTGATTTTTGTTGCTGTATTGTGTTAGTTATTCTTATTGGTTTCGTTGTTGTTTTTTTGTGTTTTATTTGGGGAATTGTAGTGATTCTGTGGCTGTTTGGTTCCCGAGAAACCTGTTTTTTTTGTCGAGTGTTGAATTGGTGGTATTTTCTGCTGAAAATTGAGCAGAAGAGGTATATGGGCATGGCTGAGTGGGGGCATAATTCTTATTATATTTTGTATCATAGAGTGGTTGAACTGATGCTAGAATTGTTGGTTAATCAGAGACTCAAAGAAATAGATTCCATGAATTGGGTTCTCACCAGAGAAAATGAAACTGTGATCTGATATTTCTGTCTATATATGTCTAGTTTTGAATCACTTGGGAATGTTTTGGTTTAAGATCTTGGATCAAATTTTACTCGTACGGTCCAACTAGAGTTTTTTTGGCAATGCATTTGTTGATGGTATGTTTGTTCCATATAGATGGAAGTTTCTCCTTGATTGAGCCAAATGCTTGAAAGTATATTTGATTTAATAAGACAAAATATACATTTAAGTTTAACTAACAATCCGATTTTCATTTTTTTCATTTCTATTACGAGCAAGCATAGGTAGGTGAAGTTGGATTCAGTGTTGACTGATATTGTTTCAATTTGCTTTGCAAACAGATCGTGAACCATCACTAAATCCACATCGTGTGGTGCTGAGCGATTTTACCTGGTTGGTACAAGTCAGTGACTTCATAAACCAAGTTTCATTTTCATTGCAATATAGTGGTAAAGAGGAACATAAAGGAGGTATAGTTGTGTGGCAATTCTATGCTTTCTTTATATCCTAGCGTGTTGGTGGACTTAGATGGATGTTCCCTCAGTGGAACTATGTTTTAAAAGTCATACTGATACATACCCATTGTTAATGGAGCGGCCGGAGAACAGTATCAGCAGTGAGCACGTTATCGACATAACCAGGAACGGTGATGCATCATCATCTAACTTTTCCAATGACAGACCTTTTAATGGACCAAATTCATCAGGGCATGAAGACAGACCTTCAAGTAGCACAAGAGTGCCTAATTCTCAACCTTCAGTATCTTCAAATAACGGGTCAAATTCCAGGAACTCATCCTTCACAAGAAGAGGAGAGGCCCGTCGTCGCCAGAGTCCACTGAATTCCGGGTTATGGATTTCCATTGAACTAGTCCTTACAGTGAGTCAAATTGTAGCATCCATTGTTGTGTTGTCTTTGTCAAAGGATGAGCATCCACGTGCACCATTGTTCGCATGGATTGTGGGTTATGCATCTGGATGTGTTGCTACCCTTCCTCTTTTGTATTGGCGTTATCGACATCGTAACCAAGTTCCAGAGCAAGAGTCAGCTCAGCCTCGTCAGGGTTCTCCTCAAATTAATGTTCCTGCAGGACCCTTTTCTCTTTCAGTTACCAGGAATTCAGAGGGGGAAGATCGCCAAAGTTCTCTTACATCCCTTAGAAATGGTCAAAGTTCAGGAGTATTCAATGCAAGGTATAATTTTCTTTTTTAACTTGTTGAATACACGAAACTTTTAATCACCTCTAGTATTTCTTATGTTTGTTCTCCTCCTTGCCCTGTTCAACTGTAAATGGAAAGTGTTAACTTTCCCATTTGATAAGAAAGTTATGCATGTTAACTATTGAAAAAGATGGGCCAATACGTGAGTAATTGGTATTCTCGTAGCCAAGCCCAAAAGTGTGATATAAAGAAGACCAATGAATGTAACTAACAACAACCATGTCGAGATTTGATATTCTTTTTCTCATAGGAAATATGTGTCTGCATATGCACGTGGTGACGTGTGTTTTGAGATTTCAACCCGAGACCTTGCTTAAATAGAAACAACTTCTCTACCACTTGGTACATCCGACATTAAGTTGTGACTTGGGGCAATGTACATGTATGATATAGAGTTATGCGTATCTTGGTTAGCTTGTATCTTTTCAAATTTGGTCCTTATAAGAATCATGCCTTGTTCCCTGCACAGTTCACAAAGGTTATGGATAATTGAAAAATAGACTATAATTGAAGAGAGTTCATTTCTCCATTTTTCCTGGCAGACTGAAGGTTCTTGTTGAATACTTCAAAATGGCTTTGGATTGCTTCTTTGCAGTTTGGTTTGTGGTTGGCAATGTGTGGATCTTTGGAGGCCACTCATCTGCCTCTGAGTCCCCTAACTTGTACAGGTACTGCTGTACTACTTAGTGGCTGACTGGCTGTTGGCTCTAGTCATTTTCTTTTCTCTCATACTATTTCTGCTTGCAGGTTATGTATAGTGTTCCTTACCTTTAGCTGTATCGGATATGCTATGCCCTTCATTTTGTGCGCAACAATCTGTTGCTGCCTGCCCTGTATAATTTCCATCCTTGGATTTAGAGAGGATCTAACACAGGCCCGAGGAGCCACAACAGAATCGATAGAGTCTCTGCCAACATACAAGTTCAAAGTGAAGAAAATCAGAAATGGTGGCGATAGAGGTGCAGGCGAAGGTGGGGTTGTGGCCGCAGGAACAGAAAAGGAACGTGTGATCTCAGGAGAAGATGCTGTAAGTCTTCCTCAATTTTCTTCATGGGCTAAGGTTGTTCTGTACCCATCTTGCTAATGCATTATGCTTTTATTTTATCATATATTTGGTTATAGGTGAAGTGAAGAGACATATACCTCTTAGCATTACAAACAGTCTTAACTCTTGTTAACATAGATGAACAATAGTTATAGAGCACAAACAGAGTGAAGTGCCATGAAATGTTTTATAAAAGTTAACCGAGTGTCTTGAGATGCACCTTTTCTTTCCCTCGTGCATAGAGTCAATACAGAATAAGCATCAACCTATGGGCATTTTCGATAGTAAGATGAATATGATCTTCACTTACGCCTTACATTAGAACCTATAAATTATGAAAACTTCAGACTTTGGTTTCTTTTAATACCTTAGATCATTACATAAGGAGATTGTAGGTTTCTGAACTTTGTACCTCTGGGTTAGAGGCCAAAACTCCATTTAGACTATTATTTCAATTTGCTGACAACTTTTTTCCCGGAATAAACCCATAAATAGTCATTTATGCATGTTTATCATTAATACTGCTGACTATCAGGGTTGAATCCAAGACTAGTAGCCGTTGACCACAAGCACTTAACCAATTGATCAAAGTCTTCTATAATTTTATTTTTAGCAATATCTGTCACTTCACCCACAATCCTTGGTCTCACTCTTCTATGTTACTTAGTTGAGTAGGCAATGGAGACTGTATTACTTCCATGATCTCTCCTATTGCATTTTCTACTTGAAACCGAAAACTTGGAGCAGTTTGCTACTCCCTGCTGTTGTTATCATTACTGAAGTGGCAACTGTGAACAGGCTTGTTGTATATGTCTGGCAAAATACGCAAACAACGACGAGCTGAGGGAGCTGCCGTGCTCTCACTTCTTCCACAAGGAATGCGTCGACAAGTGGCTGAAAATCAACGCCTCGTGCCCGCTTTGCAAGAATGAGGTTGGAGAGAGTGCCTCTGGATCAAATGCTAGCCAGCAGCATGGAGAGGGTACTCATGTGGGTAACGGGTTGAACGGTAATGTGATTTAATTGGAAGTAAAAGAACTGACTCCTGTCCAGAGTATATTTTGTGCTGTTTAGTACTCATCTTTATCTTTACCTTTACCTTTGTGGTAGTGAGATGTTTGTAGATATACAAGTGCAGTGCAATAGAGAGGCATTTAGTAAAGAAAAATCTGGATGATTCTCAATTATTATGAAAACACTTTTATGTAATTATATTACAGAAATGTTCATGCTAAATATCAACCTTGCGTGATTTGCATTTTTATTCAATATTAGGAGAAAGTTACCAAGTTAATTTCAGTGTCTTTCGAGTAACTTGTTTAATGATTGATTTTGAATTGTTGACCATTTTGACATGACATGTTCCTTTTGAGTTTATTTAGTCATGGAACTTTTGGCTTTTGTTTTTAAATTCTGTTACAAGTTTAGACAAAATGTTGGATGTACTTGTTTCGTTGACGACCCAATAATAGCGGCAATGGGTGAACTCTGATTCAAATTCCCATCCCGTCAAATTGAAAAATTAAGTTTTGATATGATTTGGAGTTTTTTTGTTACTCTAAGATAGTGGCAGGGCAAAGTTTTTGTTTCTCAGTGACAGGGCGGGAGGGCATCGATTTCAAATTTTGTCAATCTCATCCAACATATTTGGTTAAATTGGGAATAGTATTGACTACTCTCGCACAGACATGATAATATACAAAACGACCATTACATTGAGATTGAAGTCAAAATGTTCTTTTGAGCTCCAAATAATCCAATACGAAAAACCAATCCAGAACTCACTCTTATTTGGAATGTATTCCACCGGAAAGTCAGACCATTACATTGAGATAGAAGTCAAAACCACCTTTACACAGCAGAAACGCCCAACAAAAATCTTCAAAATATCAAGAAGCAAGGATTACTGCTGTTTCAAGGAACCACAAACTAAGCTGCTGCATCATTAACCATCAAACAGCTTATAGACCTATACAAACGAAATCCAATACCAATACCAGACCATTTGTATTTTCGCCGTACCAAACCCCTCAAATTTCCGACTATTTATGTACTACTTTTATCAACAGAGTTCGAAAAGTCCTAACAATTACCATTCAGGTTGCTCTTCTGCTGACACCCAATCAAGTCTCGAGAGCTGCTGCATCCAAGGAGCCGGATGATGAACTGACTTCGCCGACCACCTCTTTCAGTTTCAAAGTAGCGCTCTCGGTTGCAGGCCCGAATAGTGATATATCACCGATGTCCAAACTTTCTGGAAGGCTTTCAGCAGAGTCAAAAGTGTATGACTGCAGGAAGAAGATAATCCACTTGTTAGTAACATGACTTATAAACATAATCTGTATCAGAAGAAGATAAAATAATACAGTCAATAATGGAATATAATATTTCTATCACGATGTTTTTATATCCACAATAACTGCGAGTGTTGGGATTAGAACCAACGACCTCATACTTGTTTTTGTTCTTCTCATTCCATAATGTTAGTAACCTTTTACACAACACGAGTTTCAAAAAACATGTCCACTGCATAATGTCTACTACTAAGACCAAGAAAGTCAATTGAGGTGGAAGGCATGCAAAATGAATTGTAACCAAGTTAAGTGAAGTACTTACTACTTACGGGTATAAGAAATTGGGAAAATTAAGTAAAGCACGGGAAACAGCCTCCAGTTCCATGAACTTTATTATTACATAAGCATCGCCACAGTAGAAATCTATATGTTACAATGACAAATTTTTTATTTATATGTAATGTTCCAACTTCTAATCCATACAGAGGTGTTCTAAAATCGCTTTCCAAGAAAATAGTGGACATGACCATTCAAATTATGAAGAATACTTCAGTAATGGTCCTTTAGATAGTCTTTTCCAACTTATCTAAAAGGAAGTGTTATGTTAACGAATCACTGCAGCAGCTAGTCCAAACATGAGTTTCTAATTCGACAGTTTTGCAGCAAGTTGTCAACATATAATGGTTTCTTATAAACTAAAAAGTGAATAAAACGTATAAGAAGAAAATCTCGAGTTATTACATGTATTAGAAACTAAGAACAATTTGGGCAAGCTCGTAGTTCAAAATAATTAATAGTTTTAGTCGAAAAGATGCTGGCTGTTGCACATAGTTTTTTGAATAAAATACAAATCCCAGTGTACTGGCATGTCGGCATCATCAAGAAAACCATATCTCAATCTAGTCACTATAAACAAGTATATTGGGTGAAGAATGTGTTGAAATCCAACAGGCAACAAGTTCACAAGTTTTACCTCAAGTTGGTCCAGCATGTCAATAGTGGCTTCCAAGTCATTCTTATTTGCCATATAGACATCAGTTATTGACTGGACAGACACACCAGGAAACTGCATTTGTAGATATTCCAAATCCATATCAAACTCGTCATCCAACATCTGCTTATCTGTTTTTCCATTTGAATGCTGAGATGATGAGCCATATGAATCACGGATAGGCTGGCTCTTGACTGGATTCACTTTTGAAATAGGGAGCCTTTCAGTGTCCAGGGCATTAGAGTCAAGAGAAGCTTTGTCACAGTATATGTTCTGAGTGTTAATCTCACAATGTCCAAAATAGGCTGTTTCATTGATAGTAGAATCTTTTGCAGTCTCTTTCAGGACTCCAATTTTGTCATCCACAACCCTCTTGGCAAGAGGAATATATGATGCTGCATATGGATTCAAAGTAGATACTGCAGACTTCATTGTTTCAAGTTTATACAAGTGATCACTGTCCTGTTCAAAATGTAAGAGTTTATTTAGTGTTATATGATTAAACAAACAAAAGCAGATAGACAAATTTCCAATACAGCCCTGAAAAATAATCTTTACACCAAGGAATGAACACATGATTATAGAGCAACAATAACATGTCTGTACAACTTGGATCGACATGAAGCTGCAAACAGAAAATTGAACAACAAGCAAATGACAACAGCGACACACATAAAATGAGAATGGAACATTATAAAGAAAAATATTTTCTAGGAGGCTCCTAATTAGAATAAACAAAGGTCTGATTAACATGCACAAATCAGAGAATAAATATTTAAAAGATTGCACAATTAGTAATTTTTAACCGAATGCATTTCTAGACTCCCTCTAAACTAGTCAACTTCATATCCTAGAAATTTAGTAATGGGTTGCATGATAAGGTACAAGATTATTAAGTTACAAGCCAATTAAACTAAATCTCATTTCTTAAGACTATCTCCTACCATTAATTGCATCAAGTCACAACCAAGTAAAAACCCAGATCCCATTTCTTAAAAATCATCGTCCATCACTAATTCCTCCATTCTAAGAAGAGCTACGTAACATACAATAATACTCCAATCACTACCAGACAAACCTACGCATATTGGCAACTTGAGCCTCCATTTGGTCTTTCAAATCAAGAGATTGCCCATATTTTCTGACTGATAAATCACAATTCACAATCATATCTTCCCTGAATTACTAACAGCAGTAAAAGAATGAGAACACAAATCTTAGGCCTCCACTTGGTTCTTCAAAGATGCATAACAAAATACCAAGGAATCTACATTCCCTGTCCTTAATCCATAAAAAAATACCAACTATTATTATTATTCACCTCCAGTAAAGAAGAAACATCTCTAATAAGATCACATTGTGCATCAACCAAATCCAATCATGTGGAGCAGATCAAACCAATCCGGCACAAAAAAAACCATTGAAAAAAACTTGTCAGATCTAACAAAAACCATTTTGTATGAAAAAATCAATCACACAGAGAAGAACACAAAGATTCATGCACGTACGGACACAATGATCGGAGTGTCTCACCAGCGCAGCGAGAATGGAGAACTAGGACGGTGAAATCGCAGCTCCAAATCGAAAGCACCGAAACCCTAACTTGGGTTGGTTCGATTTGAAGAGAAACGATCACAGAAGAGAGCGAATTTGGGGGAAAATGGGAATTTTTGTCCAAGAGAATCTATAAGGTCGCGCTAATAATTTTCGGTTTTGATGAATAATAAGAGACTCCTTATGGGTCTCGGTCGTGGACTCCGTGTGTTTGGCGACATATATTTGTATCCATATCTGGATTGGGATAGCTCTGTCAACGATTAATGATTCTATTCTATTTTTAAAAGACAGTTATGCCCTTAAGTTTTTTTTTCATATTGGGAATAAAATTGTTATTTTCTATTAAATCAATATTTGATTTTTTGTCTCGATTTTGTTGATGGGTAATTTTTTCATTTTTCAAAAATACTAACGAAATATTCTAAAATTTTGACAGAGTGTAATAAAATAAAATAAATTGCAAAAGAAAGTGCATCTTTGTTGGGCTTTTATTAAATAAGTGGAGGCCCAAAACCCATGTAGTTAGTATTCTACATGGAGAAAGAAACCCTAATTGCTTTCCTATAAATAGGAGGCAATAGAGAGAAGGAAGTAAGACCAATTCAAGAGAGAAATAGAGTGAAATTCGTGCAGAATTTTCTGCTACTTTCTGGGCCGACCAGCAAGGTTTTCGAGTCCGATCGAAAGTTGATCCACCGTTGGATCGTGCTGATTTTTGGACAGGGTGTTCGGAAGACGTGGTACTACGTTCTGACCGTTGGAATTTGCGTTTGGAGGTCCGAGTGATTTGATACGATTTTCTGATCGTGCGCCATCGATTCGGTAAAGTTTCTCTACTCTTTCTTGTAATTGTGGTTTGAGCCAAGATTGATTAATCTTGAGATATTGTGATCCTCTAATTGTATTTAGAGAGAACTCGTTGTACCCATTATATTGATAGTGGAGATTAAGCGGCCTCGAGTGTCCCGTGGTTTTTTTCTCTCGCCTTGAGGAGGTTTTCCACGCTAAAATTGTGCGTGTTTATTGTGTTCTTGTTTGCTATATTTTATTAGCTTGCTTGCTTCGCTCTGCTTGATAGATTCCTACGAGATTTGCACAGGTGGGGTAGAATTATTTAATTCCGCTGCATCTAATTATTCTATTAAATTCGTTTTTCTCCCAACAAAGTGGTATCAGAGGCTGGTTATTTAATCGGTATCCTGTGTTAAATAATGGAAACTAATACAAGCATAATGGTTAGTCTGGATGGTTCAAATTATCATGTCTGGAAAGGGAAGATGGAAGATCTTCTTTATGTGAAGGATTATTATCTGTCGGTTTTCAGTGAAGCCAAGCCTTAAAACAAATCTGATGGTGAATGGAATTTATTGCATTGTCAAGTATGTGGCTATATTAGACAGTGGGTGGATGATAATGTTTTGAATCATGTCAACGGAGAGACACATGCACGCAGTTTATGGAGAAAGCTTGAGCAGTTATATGCTTGAAAGACTGGTAATAATAAGTTGTTCTTGATAAAGCAGATGATGAGTTTGAAGTATCATGATGGGGCTCCGTTGATAGATCATCTTAATGCTTTTCAAGGAATTATTAATCAGCTTGCAGGAATGGGTATCAAGTTCGATGATGAGGTGCAGGGTTTGTGGCTTCTGGGTACATTACCGGACTCGTGGGAGACGTTCAGGACGTCCTTATCTAACTCAGCTCCAGATGGTGTTATCACCATGGATTTGGCTAAGGGGAGTGCTCTGAATGAAGAGATGAGGAGAAAGTCACAAGGTTCCTCTTCGCACTCAGAAAGTCTTAGTGACAGAACAAAGAGGAAGGAGCAAGAGCAGAGGTCCAAAGGGTAGAGACAGAAGCAAGAGTAAGAACAGGTATACCAATGCATAGTGCTATCAATGTGGTCTAAAAGGGCATATTAAAAAGTATTGTCGAAAGCTCAAGAGAGACAACCAACATGACAAAGAGAAAGAAAAGAAAGCAAGTCATGACGATGATGTTGCTACTATTACTGAAGAGTTTCTTCTCTTGTGTGATGAAGAAGATGTTAACTTGGCTTGTGATGAGACCAGTTGGGTAGTAGATAGCGGTGCCTCCATTCATGCTACAAGTCAAAAGGATCTCTTTTCATCTTATACATCTGGTGATTATGGCAATGTTAAGATGGGAAATCGAGGCATGTCAAAAGCTATTGGCATAGGAGATGTGTGATTGGAGACGAAAAACGGTACAATTCTTATTCTGAAAAATGTTAAGCATATTCCTGACATTCGCTTGAATTTGATATCAGTAGGCAAGCTAGATGATGAAGGTTTTCATCATACCTTTGGTGGTGGTTCATGGAAGCTCACTAAAGGTGTTATGGTCGTGGCTAGAGGTGAAAAGCGTGCTTCGTTGTACGTGACACAAGCTAGAGTTTGTGGTGGCTTTATTAATGCAGTCGAGAAAGAGAGTACAACTGAATTGTGGCACAAGAGACTTAGTCACATGAGCGAGAAGGGAATGATGGTTTTGGGAAAGAAGAACCTCTTACCGGGAATGAAAGGTGAACCGTTAGAGAAGTGTGAGCATTGCTTGTCCGGCAAGCAAACTAGAGTATCTTTCAAATCATCCCCTCCATCGAGAAAGCCAGAGATGCTTGATTTAGTATACTCTGATGTTTGTGGTCCTATGAAATCCAAGACGCTTGGAGGTGGTCTCTATTTTGTGACTTTTATAGATGATCATTCAAGGAAAGTGTGGGCCTATATCTTGAAGACTAAAGATCAAGTGTGTGGTGTCTTCAAGCAGTTTCATGCCCTAGTTGAGAGACAGACTGGGAAGAAGTTAAAGTGCATGCGAACCGATAATGGAGGTGAGTATTGTGGTTCTTTTGATGATTATTGCAAGGATCAAGGCATTCGACATCAAATGACGCCTCCAAAGACGCCTCAGCTAAATGGGTTAGCTGAGAGGATGAATAGAACGCTTATTGAAAGGACGAGATGTTTACTTTCACAAACAGGGTTACCAAGATGTTTTTGGGGTGAGGCTTTGAATACAGTGGTTCATGTGTTGAATCTCACACCGTGTGTGCCTCTTGAGTTTGATGTTCCAAATGGAGTTTGGACAGGTAAAGATGTCTCCTACAATCACTTAAAGGTATTTGGATGCAAGGCATTTGTGCATATTCCAAAGGACGAAAGATCTAAGCTTGATATGAAGACTAGACCGTGCATATTCATCGGTTATGGCGAGGATGAGTTTAGGTACAAATTTTATGATCCGGTGCAGAAGAAACTTATCAGAAGCCGTGATGTGGAATTTATGGAGAATCAGGACATCAAAGATATTGCGAAGTTTGAAGAAAGTGCTCCGCAATTTATAACTGACTTGATTGATTTTGATATAGTTCCTCCTACAGTTGTGCCAAGTCAAGTTGAAGATGAAGCTCGTGATGACCAACATGGTGCAGGTGATGTTGATGCTCCTACAGAGGTAGAGATGGTTAATGAAGTCCATGAGCAGTTGTCAGTACCAGATGTTCCACCAGCTATTCCACTCATGAGATCTTTTAGAGATCGACAACCGTCTACAAGGTACTCAGCTGATGAGTATGTTTTAGTATCTGACGGGGGAGAACCCGAAAGTTATAGTGAAGCCCTTGAAGATGAGAACAAGAAGGAGTGGATTGAAGCCATGCAAGATGAGATGAAATCATTGCATGAGAATCATACTTATGAGTTGGTGAAGTTGTCGAAAGGCAAAAGAGCTTTGAAGAACAAGTGGGTTTACAGAGTGAAGCAAGAAGAAAATACTTCACGTCCCCGATAGAAAGCTAGATTGATTGTCAAGGGTTTCAGCCAGAGGAAAGGTATTGACTTTGATGAAATATTTTCTCCTGTTGTTAAGATGTCCTCCATTCGGGTGGTTCTTGGTTTAGCAACTAGTCTTGATTTGGAGGTTGAGCAGATGGATGTGAAGACTGCATTTCTCCATGGTGACTTAGATAAGGAGATTTATATGGAGCAACTAGAGGGTTTTAAAGTAAAGGGAAAAGAGGACTATATCTGCAAGCTTCAGAAAAGCTTGTATGGTTTGAAGCAAGCACCAAGGCAGTGGTACAAGAAGTTTGAGTCAATCATGGGTGAGCAAGGCTACCAAAAGACGAAATCTGACCACTGTGTTTTTGTGCAGAAATTCTCTGATGATGATTTTATCATACTATTGCTATATGTTGATGATATGCTGATTGTTGGCAAGAATGTCTCCAGAGTTGAGAGATTGAAGAAACAGTTGAGTCAGGTTTTTTCAATGAAGGACTTGGGTCCTGCGAAGACTATTCTTGGAATCCAAATTACTCGCGATAGAGTTGCGAATAAGTTGCATATGTCACAAGAGCGATATATTGAAAAGGTGTTGCAAAGGTTCAATATGGACAAGGCTAAAGTGGTGAGCTCTCCTCTTGCTACTCACTTTAAGCTAAGCACACGACAAAGCCCTTCTACGGAGAAGGAGATCGACGACATGGATAGAGTTCCGTATGCCTCAGCAGTAGGAAGTTTGATGTACGCAATGGTGTGTACAAGGCCTGACATAGCTCATGCAGTTGGTGTTGTGAGTCGTTTTCTGTCAAATCCGGGTAGAGAGCATTGGGATGCAGTCAAATGGATTATGAGATATCTCCGAGGTGGAGCAGTTTCTTGGCAGTCAAGGCTACAAAAGTGTGTTGCACTTTCTTCTACAAAACCTGAATATATCGCAACAACTGAAGCATGTAAAGAGTTGTTGTGGATGAAGAGATTCATATGGGAGCTCGGTTTCAAGCAGCAACGCTATGTGGTTTACTGTGATAAACAAAGCGCGATTCACTTGAGTAAGAATTCTACGTTTCATGCAAAGTCGAAACATATTGATGTGAGATACCATTGGCTTAGAGATGCACTTGAAGACAAGTTGTTTGAGATTGAGAAAATCCACACAGATGATAATGGTTCCGATATGTTCACGAAAGCCTTACCAAGGGAGAAGCTTGATGTTTGTCGTAAGATCGCCGGGATGGCGATGCCCTCCACTTAGTTGAATAAGGGGGAGATTTGTTGGGCCTTTATTAAATAAGTGGAGGCCCAAAACCCATGTATTTAGTATTCTACATGGAGAAGGAAACCCTAATTGCTTTCCTATAAATAGGACGCAATAGAGGGAAGGAAGTAAGATCAAGAGAGAAATAGAGTGAAATTCGTGCAGAATTTTCTACTACTTTCTGGGCCGACCAGCAAGGTTCTCGAGTCCGATCGGAGGTCGATCCACTGTTGGATCGTGCTGATTTTTGAACAGGGTGTTCGGAAGACGTGGTACTACGTTCTGACCGTTGGAATTTGCGTTTGGAGGTCCGAGTGATTTGATACGATTTTCTGATCGTGCGCCATCGATTCGGTAAAGTTTCTCTACTCTTTCTTGTAATTGTGGTTTGAGCCAAGATTGATTAATCCTGAGATATTGTGATCCTCTAATTGTATTTAGAGAGAACTCGTTGTACCCATTATATTGATAGTGGAGATTAAGCGGCCTCGAGAGTCCCGTGGTTTTTTCTCTCTCGCCTTGAGGAGATTTTCCACGCTAAAATTGTGCGTGTCTATTGTGTTATTGTTTGCTATATTTTATTAGCTTGCTTGCTTCGCTCAGCTTGATAGATTCCTACGAGATTTGCACAGGTGGGGAGAATTATTTAATTCTGTTGCATCTAATTATTCTATTAGATTCGTTTTTCTCCCAACAAAGTTCCCATTTTTTATTACTACGTGGTGTTAGACCAATGAAATATAGTTTCTAACGTGACAATGTAGTTAAGAGTTTGAAAGAGAGGTCCATAACTTAATACATTTGAACTTACTGCATTCTGAATGTGTTGAGAACTTGACTCTCACTCGAATCTGGAAAAAAAAAAGTTAATATTTACATCTACTTCATCTAAGTTCTTGGAAGATATAAAACTCAAGAACGATAGTATGAATAAGACTTATAACATTGGCATGATTTCATGATTTTATGTAATGTGAGCCAATTTATGTGTGTTTTTTGCCTTGTTCACTATGGTTTATAAGATTACTACATTTGTGAGATGTGAATTCATTCAATAACTTAAATAATAAATCTAAATTTTCACTAATCATATTGATATTTTAGATGAGTTGATATTCTGTCATGATATTATGCTTTGGTTGAATTTGTGAGTCGAAGAAAGCACATATGTAGATACACATAAGGTAAGGTTTTGTATATGAACACAAGGGTGGTCTATCACACCATTGCGAATGTCCCTAGGTGGAAACAACCTCAATTCTAAGCTAATGATTCGGTCTTGGAATGAAAAGTTGTGGTTTGTATATTGACACTCCCTTCCTATTATATATGACCAGTTATTTTCACAATATTTCTATATTGATTTAATATATTCTCAACGCACCGCTCACATATATTATACGTGTGAGCTTTCTTCAAAAATCCCTCATATTAAGTCACGTCACATCAAACTGTCTTCCCATAAATACAATTTTTACTTGTTCTATTCTATCATGCACAAACCTTTTTCATCCGATCTAAACTCACCACCATAACCGGTAACAATTATGTTTTAGGTCTTATCATCTCTAGAAGACTATTTGACTGACTTTATCAAGGGAGCTCACAGAATTATACCTCTGATATAGGATGTTTATCGTGCTAGATCTAGGCTTGTCCGACAGGTTTTTGACTCACTCGATTTGTGTCGGTTATTGAGGCACACGACCTTCGTCCCGCTCATTTGGCCTCTATCGGGTATCAGGTCGCAGGCCTTTGAATTTTTTGGTAAGTCGGATAAAACAAAACCTGTATTGATCAGAATTTGTTTTTGAACAACAAAAAAACTTTAAAAAGTTTAGATCTAGAATCTTGAAAAAATATTAAATAATAATTGAAGAAACAAAATCAAATATTGAATACATAACACCTTAGCATATACGAGCTAAGGCTTGGTGATGATGTCTTTCATATCACTACAATCAAACTCATATTTGTGAGGTCTCATCTTGGCTCGAAAAAAATTATTTGACTTGTGTTCAACATGTGCTTGAACGAGTTTATATAATTAAACTTGAGTTAGTTTGAAAAATATTGGATTGAGAAAAAATAATCAAGTTTAAATTTGTGATGACTTATTCCGTTTATTTAATTTTACCTCTGAATAACTATTAAAATTATATTTTTCTTATAATAAAAAAAATATATAGTTAATTAAATATCAAAAGAAAGGGTTTTGTCATAGGATCTGCTGCGACAAGCAGGGGTAGTTGCCCCCCTCTTTCACCACTGGTGATTATTGTTAGGGTTGAGCACAATTCGGGAATCGGACCGAAATGGACCGGACTGAATCAATTGGTTCTCCATTTTGGAGACTTTAATCTGGACCCGATAAGTGGGTATCGGTCCGGTTCTGGGCACGGTTTTACGATCAGTTCCTGGTTCTACCCAATTAGACCAATTGGATGATTGTGAGATTAAGGGTCCCGTTCTCTTGTATAGTTGTGTAGTTTTTATCAATTAGACTCAAGTAATGTGATATTCATATATTGTTATTATTCAATTCATGGTGAAAATTATATACAATTAAACTCTTTTTTAGGCAAAAATATAAAATTGAAATACAAAAAATACTAATTAAAACTCCCAAAACCGATTCGGTTATGAACCAGTTAATTAGTGGTTATGTACTCACAGAACCATAACCGAATCGAATTGATTCGTTTCTCAATTTTCAGACCCAAATCCGATTCGATACCCATAGTTCTCGGTTCTTCGGTTCGGTTTGGATCCGGTTCATTTTCGGTTTTGGGTAAAAAGTTCCCACCCCTAATTATTGTGTTGCACTTTTATATTTTGTTGGGATTTGTCATAGTTTGGATTGTATTTTTGGTTTGTGGGGTTGGAGTAAAAAAGGAATGTGATGTGGGCTTAGGTCTTGGGTTGAGCTCTTATATGATTGTGGGCGGTAATGAAGGGCTTGAGTATAATTTATATTTTGCTTGGTTCTATTTGTATTGCATCGGGTTGTCGGTCGCCTGCATGTGACACTTTGGTTGGGTTTTTTGAGACATTCCTATCTATTTAGTAAAGTCACAACTCTCCTTATTGGGTTAAGAGAGTGAATTATGATAGATTTCCAATTGTACAAAGTTTTAGGATAGGTTTCCTAATGTGCAAGGAATTAGGAAAATTAGGGTCTTTCCTATTTTTCCCTTGTCGTTCACTATAAATATATGTAGTTGTAACCCCAAAATTATTCACGAGTTGAGAGCAATAATAAGAGAGTAGTGTTGTCGTGAATGTAGGTAAATTGCTAAACCACGTAAATCATTGTGTTCTCATGTGATTGTTCTTTATTTTTCTTGGTTACTTTTACTAGAGAATTGTTTGACGTTGTCATATACCCCAACAATTGGTATTAGAGTCTAGATTCGTGGCAAGTGGGAGTAATGACAGAAGAATGGAAAGTTCGAATCGACAAGTTTGACGGTAGTGATTTTGATTTTGGAAGATGCAAATAGAGGACTGTTTGTACCAGAAAAAGCTACACGAGCATTTGTCAGATACCAAACCGGAGAAAATAAATCCGAGCGATTAGACGTTGCTAGATCGTTAGACTTTAGTTGCGGTGAGATTGACATTGGCAAAAAATGTTGCATACGACGTCATGAAGGAGACAACTACCTACAAATTCATTAAGACACTATCAAATATGTATGAAAAGTCGTGTCCATCAAACAAGATATATTTGATTTTTCAATTGGTTAATATGAAGATGAATGAAGGTGCTAGTGTTACTGATCATGTGAACGAATTTAATACCATAATAGTTTTTGTGTGGCAACTCATGGCTACCTAGTGCTTTCTTCAGTTAGGAGGAGTCCCACATCGAACAATTTGGAACGTAAAATTCAGCTCATGAGTTCTTTTGTTTCTTGTTTATACATCAACCCAATGAGATTATCAGTGACGGAACCAGGACTGGTTGAAGGATGGACAAATTTTTATGGTAAAAATAAATTTTTGTAGGCTAGATTTAGAGTTCTAAACATTGTTTTCAAAATATTTAGTGGTCTTTAAAATGCTTTCATATGGAAATAATATAAACCACAATAATATATACGTATAAAAAAATTTATCCTAGATTTGTGATGACTCATTCCGTTTATTTAATTTTCACCCTAAGTAATTATCAAATGAAAATTAAATATTGTGAATTAAAATCAAACAATTATTAAAGATTCGGCTCTATTTTTTGTTTAGATTGCAACTAATTATAACTAGTGTACAGCTCCGCGCGTTGAGCGGCGCCTTTTGTAAATAATAACGAAATTTTTTAATTTTAATCATGTACACTTTAATTTGGTAGGTCGTTAATGGGTTTGAGTCATGTTTCAACAATAATGCAAGAAGAGAATTGACCTCTAAAACTATTCAAATTTTCTCGCTTGAATTTTGTAACGTTTAGCTATAATGGATTGGATATGTGGGATATGGATAACAAACTCTATACACAAACAAAACTCATCAAACCTAACGATGAGTAACTATTAGTGTACTATTGAACTCATTACTAAACTTTTAGAGAATACAACAACATAATAGCAATTAACTATCAGACTAAAACAGATGTCTTGTTTAAAGGTAAACCTTAAACCGCTATGTGAATGAGCAATGAATGCATCAAAAACGAGAATCATTAAACTAATAAGTCTTGTTTATAGACAAATTATCTTATAAATGAGAAATCGACCATCAAACAATAAACTCACGCCAAGAGCAATTGAGGACATCAATTAATTAGTTGGAAAACAAATTAATTTCTGGAAAAAGGAATAACATCATCAAATAAAAAGGTTCAGCTAATTATATTGAGATGGTGCAACATAGTTTTTGGGTGTATTAATGTTTAATTATAAATGAGTATGAATAGATTCCATTAATTAATTAATGAAACATAATTATCATACTTGAACTCCTATACATATAGACCGATCAGAACCGAACTAACTGTCAACGATTAAGTATAGGTTTTAACACACCGAATGTATAAAATTTCAACTCTTAAAGGTATCAATTAAGTATAGATGTATCAATTTTTACATAAATACGCCAATCACAATCAACTCAACAGCAACCGATTAAGTACATCTAAGAAACAGATATACATAATGGTCTGAAATTTTGCAGGCCGAATGCGATATATTTCAACACTTAAAAGATATCAATTAAATATCAAAATATAAACTCTCTTACGCATATAGACCGATCAGAATAGGACAATATTGATCAATCAAAAGTAATGTTACAACCAAAATTATATAAATGACATTCTTCTCGTAAATACATTGAAATGGTAATTATAAACTTGAATAAGTTAGTAGGTCCAATTTTTAACATGTCATATGTGTCTTTTACGGGTAAGTATTTTAAGGGTAACTCTAAATTAATTTTGTTACAACTTAATAAACAATTTGAGGGGTAAAGTTTCTCCCGCCCACCCTCGGCCAAAAATAAACAATTTCAACACATTATATTTGACTTTATTAAATAAATAATTTCCTCTCAATTTTTTTATTAATTATTTATTTATAATTTAAATTGTAGTATTTGAAATTAAACTTTGACTTCCATTCATTTGGTTTAAGGCGTTACAATTTATTTATGGATGAAAATATTTAATTATACTCAATTAATTAACTTAAATATAATTCCAATATTTATTATGCGCAATAAATTTTTGATAAGGAAATACCATGAATCATTTAATAATTTTAAATCATACAATTGACCTCCTAACTTCATTCAAAAATAATAATTTGATTGTTTTTTTAATTCGACCCAATCATAATTTATTAATGAATGAAAAAATGATTTTTTAATGTTAAATCACTTTTTTCATATACCATTAGATTAACAAAAAAATTTGACATCCATTCATTTAATTTAATCCGTCACAATTTATTTATAAATGAAAATATTTAATTATTGTCAAATAATTAACTTAAAAATAATTAAAAACATTTTCTATGAGTAATAAATTTTTAATATGGGAGTATCATAAATCATGTAATAATTTTTACTATACAATTGACTCGTAACTTCTTTTTAAAAAACAATAATTAATTTTTTTTACTTTCAACCATTCGGAATTTATTTTTCAGTGAAAAATATTTTTTTTACGTAACATCACTTTTCTATCTACCCTAAATGAATGAAAACATTTAATTATACTCAATTAATTAACTTGAATATGATTCAAAATATTTATTGTTATAAATAGATTTTTTGAAAGGGAATGAATCATGTAATTTTCAATATAACCATATGATTAATCTCGTAACTTTCTTTTAAAAAACAATAACTTAGTATTTTTCTTACTTACAGCCATTTATAATTTATTTATGAATAAATATATTTGATTATACTCAATTAACGTAGATATGATTGAAAATACTTGATTCACTAAATAGAGATAGAAATAAATGTTAATCGATATAATATCATTTAGAATATCACGTTACCAAAAATAAATTTTTATTAAAGAAATAGAAAAAAGAGATTAATAATCAATGACATTTTTTACATAAGAATCAAATATTAATATATACATGAATTATTAAAATTTCATTTTAAAATGTAAAATTTTGTTTAATAAATAGAGATAGAAACAAACTTTAATCAATCTAAATATCATTTAGAAAATCATGTTATCAAAAGTAAATTATTTCACTAAACAAAACATAGAAAAAAAATATTGTTCATTAATGAAATTTCATCTTTAAATAAATATTTTAAAGATATTAATTTCCTAAAAAATATCAATTATATAATTTTATATGGATAGTGAACAAATAAATTTAAATCCAAACAAATTTAGGTAAATGCAAACAGTTTTAGTCCACCTATTAATATATATAATTTATTAAAATTAAAACCTCTTTTTATTCTTCTTGGCTATAAACAAAGCTCACCTGTAGAAAGTGTATAGAAACTTTGAGGCTATCAAGAACTCATATGGCAGCAGAAGCAACATATATAAACCCCAAGAACTGTACAAGAACATCAAACCATTAGATCCCAAGGCAAAACCGAAATCACAAGTTTACCTTCGGTTTGTTCGAATCAGTTTGAAGAACGCTACGAATCTTCAACTCTAGCCAAGTCCACACGGATAGGATGATCACTTGAGGATCCTACACTCTTCCTACCTTACTAGAATAGAAGAGAGAGCAAGAGGGGAGCCCTTGGAGGTCTCGGCCGAACTCAAGAGGAGGGAGAGAGAGCACACCAACTATTTTTGTGATATTTTGTTAAGTGTAATGAGTTGTGTGGGATGTTGTGTATTTGAATTGATGTGTGTTGGGTTAAGGGAAATGATGATGGTTATTGGGTGGCCTCTATTAATCACACTTACCAAACATGGATTAGGATAGTATGTATCTAGTCATTATCCACTTAACCAAAGTTAGTGGAGAAAGGGACCCACCCTTTGCTCCACTATTGGGCCTTAGTTGGGCCGGCTATTAGGGCCTCGTGGCACGAAACCCAATGCTTCGGCCATGAGGTCCCGTGCCGCTTCCAACTTACCCCCGAACTTATCGTACAAATTCCGACGCGACATCGACAAAAGACTTAGTCTTTTTCGATTCGCGTGTCACATTCAACACATATCAATGGCCTAAAACGTCTAGTTTTTCCCATGCCTCTCTCTCTAGTATCGTCGACCTTTCCTTGTCTCTCATAATCCATATCCTATGTGTGCGACCCTCTAGGCTCATGCCGACGTCGGCGGATCGACGTAAACTTTGTTTTGACCTGATCCATCATAAGTGGCCCCTAGTAAGACGTTATGATTACCCGATGTGCATGATGATCAATGATTCGATTCAACCTCATGTGGTACATGTCGCTATCCCTTTATCGCCCGATATCTAGATTGATCATAAGGCATAGAGACGTCACCCTTATTTAATCAATCTCTGTTTCTCGATCTGTGAGATTACTGAATACTGATAACCCGTATCGTTAGCATGACCATGCTCTCCCTTCAGTTAATCTCTATCGAGTGGCCTAAACATATACCTATCTCATACCGTAGTATGAAGGATAAATCCCTTAGCCGCCTTTCGTATCATTCATACAATCCATCCCCGTGCTAATCATGTCCGTATGGTAATCTTGTTACGGACAACGTTAGGAGCAAGTCAAACGCGGTTCTTTACTTTATAGCGATCACAAAGACTCCTTGGTCTAAGGATACGACGACAAGCTACCACAATTGAATGTGTTCATGACTGTATCTATGCAACACCATTTACTGCGGGTCATCCAATATCACTCACCCGAGTGATATCTATGATCTGATTCCGGGAGCTGTTCCCAATGGCAAATAGAACTATACCATAAAGAATCATCCTTATACTTGGTCGCTTCATTGAAGCATATTTGACCAGGGACCCGTTAAGTGTGATTCGTACAAATATATGGTTCTACTACTTTGGTGGACATATATCAGATCAGACTTAACCTATTACTTCAACACATAAGTAATATAATGCCGATTTTATATATATTGCAAACGATGATTAATATATACAGACATTTACAGACTAATACAATTGGACTAGGGCACAAAAAAGCTTACAATCTCCCACTTTCCCCTAGTTCCAATCTAAGCCCTAGTCTATACCCATTGACCTCACATGCTTTTCGTGCTTAGGTTGAGGAAGAGCCTTGGTCAAAGGGCCAGCTGTGTTATCATATGTTGCAACGTAAGTGATCTTCACATCACTCCTCTCGATGATTTCTCGAATTAGGTGATATGTCCTGGGTACATGTTTGGGTCTGTTATGTGCTCTGGGCTCTTTAGCTTGCGCAATGGCCCCTGTGTTGTCACAAAATAAGCTTACTGGATCAGACGCGTTTGGCATTACGCCTAATCCAGTTAGGAAGCTCCTGATCCATACAACCTCCTTCGCTGCTTCTGAGGCAGCGATGTACTCAGATTTCATTGTAGAGTCAGCTGTGGAATCCAGCTTCTTTCTCTTCCAGCTAAAAGCTCCTTCATTCAACATGAACACATATACAGACTGACTCCTATAGTCATCCGGATCCGTCTGGAAACAAGCGTCAACAAAACCTTTGACAACTAGTTCATCATCTTCTCTTCCCCCATAAACAAGAAAATCGTCCTTGGTTCTCCTCAAGTATTTGAGGATTGCCTTGACCGCAATCCAATGTTCCTCACCGGGGTTGGATTGATGCCTACTGGTACAGCTTAAGGCAAACGAGATGTCCGGTCTCGTACATATCATGGCATACATGATGGATCCAATAGCCGAAGCGTATGGAATTCCACTCATTCTTTTCAGCTCATCAGTCGTCACCGGATGCTAAGTCTTGCTTAGTCTTATGCCATGACGGATGGGTAAGAATCCTTTCTTGGCATCAAGCATTGAGAATCCATCTGCCATATCTCGTAGTCATCATATGCTGCGATGGCAAGAAGAATTCGGATAGATTTTACCATAGCCACTGGAGAAAAGGTTTCCTCATAGTCAATCCCTTGAATTTGTCTATAACCTTTTGCTACTAGACGTGCTTAATAGGTCTGAGGATTGCCATCCATGTCTGTCTTCTTTTTGAAGACCCATTTACAACCAATGATTTTAACACCAACGATTGGATCAATCAAGCTCTAGACTTGATTATCGTACATGGATTGCATTTCCTCCTTCATGGCTCCAGCCATTTCTCGGAGTCGGTACTGTCCACGACTTCTCGAAAGGAGGTGAGTTCATTATCTTGATCTACCAATACCAGCTCATCACCTTGAGTCACACAGAATTCGTATCTCACAGGTGGATGACTGGTCCTTTCAGACCGCCTTGAACCGTCCTAAAGAACTTCAGTGATCGGTTCCTGCTCTACTACCTGCTCTGGCTCCATTAGGGCTGTTCATCGGGTCAGGTCGGATGGACCCGACCGGTTTTGGACCCAACTCGGCTCATGTCGGGTCCAGGTAGTCGGACCCAAAACTCAACTCGGTTTGGCACTCGGGTGGTCGAGTTTGGGTGGTCGGGTTGTCGGGTGAGTCGGGTTCAACCCGACAGACCCGATATGCTCAAAATTCCCAATTCATAATACAAACACCAACCCCAATTCACTGAAACCCTAACCTCTAAACTCCCAAAATTGAAATCAATCAAATTCAGAACCCTCAAATTGAAACACAAATCCTCAATTCAGAATACAAAACCCCAAATTAAAACCCTAATTTGAACCCTAAACCCCAAATTAAAGTCATAATCCCCAAATTGAAATCGAAATCCCAAATTAAAACCCTAATTTGAACCATAAACCCCAAATTAAAATCGAAACCCAAAATTAAAACCCTAATTTTCCCCGAACCCTAAAACCCCATATCGAAAACTGAAATTGAAAACAAAATTGAAACAAATCCAATTAAGAATCAAAATTACCTAAGTTGCAGACATGTTGTTGTTCAATCTCCAGCTCCACCGGAGAATCGATCCGTTGAAGAGTCTCCTCTCCACCATTCCTTTATTTATCGTGGTGGAGATAAGGCTCATCAACGGGTCGATTCACAACGGTGTTCCCTGAATCGATCCGTTGTGAGAAAGGAGAGACAAATCAGTATAGATTAGCCTGATTTACGCCGGCCTGAGACGACAAGAAAGGAGATGAGAGGACGGGATAGAAGTGAGAGCTCTCGCTCTAGGTTTCTGAGGAAGAAGAGATGATTCGTGAACTGAAGACTAAAGAGAAAGAGGCAGAGCCGCAGTTAAAGTTGAAGGTCGCATATGTGCCACGTTCGTCCAAAATGGAGGGTCATGATCTGTTAATTGATGCGATATCAATGGTGGAGGATGAAGCCACGTCGTGCAAAGTTTTGTGAGAGTTTATGACTCTCAAACATCCCACATCGGAAAGAGACTAGGGAACTGAAGGCTTTATAAGCCTTGTTGTTTCAAGGGAGTGTACAAATGTGGCTGGGCCAAGGCAGGCTGTTGTTGGGCTAAACCCAGAAGTGTTGGCATGGGCTGGGTGCTGAGGGTGTAAAATGGGCCTAATCTATTTCGTTATGTGGATGTCGGGTGAGTCGGGTTACTCGGTGGTTTTCAAAATCCCACCCGAGGCCCGACTCAGTTGAGGTCGGGTTCGGGTCCATCCGACCCGAAGTTCTCTCGGGTTTGTCGGGTCTCGGGTCATACGAGTTTGAGTCGGTTTGGGTCGTCGGGTGAGTCGGGTCTCGGATAAAAATGGACAGCCCTAGGCTCCATATCTTCTACTCGGCTTTCAGGTGGTTCCTGAGAAGCTACATCCTCTGGAATTTCATCCAAATCTATAGTTATCCCACTGTCTGTTTTGGAAATGAACTCATTTTCCAAAAACACCCCATCTCGAGCAACGAAAACTTTGTTGTCGCTCGGTTTGTAGAATAGTATCACCTTGTTTCTTTGGGATACCCAATGAAAATGCATTTTTCTGATTTTGGTTCGAGCTTGTTTGAGAGCATACGCTTCACAAAAGCCTTGCAACCCCAAATCTTGAGGAAGAACAAAACAGGCTTCTTCCCGTACCATTGTTCAAAAGGTGTACCTTCCACTGTCTTCGTTAAAGCCCTATTCAATATGAATGCGGCAGTTTTAAGAGCATAACCTTAGAAGGATATTGGAAAATCAGCGTGACTTATCATGAATCGAACCATATCTAAAAATGTTTGATTCCTTCGCTCGGACACTCCATTTAATTGAGTCCACTATGATAATATCCCACTTTCCACAAGATAATCGAGAAACTCTTGGGATAAGTATTCTCCACCTCGATCTGAACGAAGTACTTTTATACTTTTCCCGAACTGGTTCTGCACTTTAGTCTTGAACTCTTTGAATTTATTAAAAGTATCAGACTTATGTATCATTAAATAGACATAACAAAATCTACTAAAATCACCAGTAAAAGTGATGAAGTAAGTGTAACCGCTCCTGGCAAGTGAACTCATAGGTCCACACACATCTGTGTGTATTAGGGCCAATAGGTCACCCGCCCTCTCACCTCTCCCGATGAAGGGCGCTCTAGTCATCTTTCCCATCAACCAAACCTCGCATCTCTCAATCAAATGGAATTCGAATGGACTTAATAGTCCGCACTTGTGAAGTGATGAGACGCGCCTCTCATTTATGTGGCATAGACGACAGTGCCATATTAGAGTTTGGTTCAAATCACCGAATTTAAACCTTTTCGTGTTAACGTTATAAAGCTTATTTGAATTGGGGCTTTCCATATTCAATACATACAAACCACCAATTGTACTTGCAATTACATAATGTACGTCATCACGTTTTATATTAAAACTTCCATTTTCGATTACAAAAGTAAATCCTTCCTTATCAAGTAAGGAAATGAATATAATGTTTTTGCTGAAAGTTGGTACAAAAAATACATTATGAAGTACAAGAACAAGGCCACTAGGAAAAACAAGTCTAACATATCCAACAGCAGTTGCGGCAACCGAACTTTGTTCCCAACTCTTAGGTCAACCTCGTTCTTGCCCAAATCCCTTCTATTTTCCAACACCTGCACATTCGTACAAATATGAGATTCAGCCCCGTTATCTAATACCCATGAATCTGAAACAGAGAGATTTAGCTCTAAAAGGAAAATACCTAATGAAGATGCAGCCCCGCCGCTCTTCTTCTGATCATCCTGGAACTTTCGGCAGTCTCTTTTCCAGTGACCGGGTTGTTGGCAGTAGAAGCAAACTGCTTCTTTTTTCTTCTTCGCCTCCCCGACTTTAGGAAGTCTAGGAAGTAAAGGCAGTCTCATCTTTCCCGCCAAGTACATAGGGGCTTTACCCTTATCACCTCCAGCTTTGAAACTAGTTCACTTTCTGACCATTAGGACATCCTTGCCACGAGTGACCTTGATGTTCTTCTCGGCCGTCACAAGCATTTGATGTAACTCCGAGACGGTCTTGTCTATATCATGCATATAATAGTTCATTACGAAGCTATCATATGTATGAGGAAGGGATTGCAGAACAAAATCGACTGCCATCTACTTTTCCATCCCGAGCCCGAGTCGAGTTCGGCCGTCGAGATGTCCCTTCATTTTCAAGACATGTTGACCTACAGAATTGCCTGCTGACATTTTGCAGGCGAGGAGTTTCTTGAAAATCCCGAATCTTTCGAGTCGAGCATTTTCCTTGAACATGAACTTTATCTGCGACATCATCGCTAAACGGTCCTCAAACAGTTCCATAGACTGCTTTTGGAGCTCCGGCTCCATAGCGCCCAGCATCACACACGCCACGTCGATGTTGTCGCTAAGGTTCTTTTGGTATGCATCCTTAACGGCCCTCGGGGTGTTGAGTGCTGGCTCCACAGGGATAGCCCGGTCCAGGACGTATTCCTTACGTTCCAATTTGAACACAAGTCGTAGGTTCCTGTCCCACTCCAGATAGTTTGTCCCATTGAGCTTACCCTTTTCAAGGATATGCCTCAATGACAAACTGTTCGAGTTCGTTGAATTTTTCGCCATTAATCTACACGAGGAAAGTAAATGTAATCAGAAAGTTGAATAAATTTACGAAGATCCTAAATAAACTTAAACCTCACGATTCTAAGTTAATAGAATCTAAAACCAAGACCCATAATTAATGAATTGAAGTACGCTAAGGCGCACCGCTCCGACTCTCTTATTTAGGTAGGACATGCATCCAATTACACCCCGTGCAATTGGGGCCAATTACAACCCGTGTAATTCTTGGCAAAGGTCTGTACAATAAGTACACGGGATACCTTTTCTAACACCCTGGCTCAACCCTGGTCGAGAATCGCAGTTAAGTCAACCAAATCATGTATGCAAAGTCCGATAAAGATGCTTCACTAAGGTGCACGACATCTAGATAGAACTTTAGCAAACTTGTATAGAGCGCACTTTCGAAGATGCTCCGTTAAGGCGCACGACATCAACAAAGTGGAGAACTATACAAGCTTATGATTTTGGGTTGGTGTCTCACTTGACTTAAAATTATTTGTGATTGGTTGAGTTTAAATCAATTTTGTTTGACAGAATTAGGAACCCGTCATCAACAACCCGTGTTATGACGTTTCTAATTTATCTCACATTATCTTCTTCGAAACCGTCATTTACAACCCGTGCAAAGACGTTTTCAAATTTTAACACATCCATCACAACCCGTGCGACGATGGTTCACAACGCTTTTAACATGCAAACAATTAATCCGGTTTTAATCTTTACATGTTGGAGATAGCTTAAACTAAAATAAGCTAAGCATGCTCGCAATAAAATTGTTCATTCAAATAAATTCTAGCATGCATTAAAGCGTTAAATATGTATAAATAGCCCAAGCTAAAGTCCTAAGTATTCTATGAGACGAAGACTCCATGAGCTCTTCTCGTCATCACCACTTAGACCCACTCCCACTAGCTCGTGGACGTCCTCCAAGATTGTCAACGTTCTCGGTTTCCATCCTTCTCGACTTGAGCAATTAATTAAAATTAATACTCGGTTCGTAGACCGGATGAAAGAATAATTACACTTTATCAATAGCGGTTTGCAGCCCGCATAAAAGAATAAATTACACATTACAATCTAACGGTTCGCAGACCGTTTTAAAAGCGATAAATAATTAAACGCTATTGGACTATCTATGCACCATGCATATCATCTCATCACACAATATGTTATCATACAAGCATACTGTCAAACAAGATACATTTCCGGTTTTAATTTTCATGTCCAAGTTGTTTGGTCAGGTTTATCGAAACTAGACCTTTTTTGAAAAATCGATTTATCGAAACCGTTCAAATCTAAAAAATTTCAAAATATTGGATTGCGGGTTTGTGCCATGGATCAAACACGGTGCAACAAACCACCCGGGCCCAAACTAAGTGGGCCCAAACCTACTTGGGCCAAGCCCCTACGCACCGACGCGCTAGGATTTGGCAACCCTAGCCGTCGGGCCTCCACCGCCGGCCTCGGCCCATATCTGGCCATTGTCGGGGCAGAAGCGGGGCGAGCACATGACCGTGACCATCTAATGGCCACGGCTCAGCCCTGCTCCGGCAAGCCGAAGCCCCTGCCCGGTCCCCTTTTCCAGCTCCCCGAGAGTCCTATTTCCGGCGACCCCACGAATCCAATTATTTTTTTCGAAAATTTGCAGATTTGATAAGATGTTTAAAACTTAATTTTCATGGCATATAAAACCCATATACAAGAAATAAACATATTATAGCAACAAGGCAAGCAAAACAACACCGAAATAGATTCAAACGAAGATTTAGGAGGGTAATCGTCCTCTGATACCTCTGTAGGAACTTTGGGGCTATCAAGAACTCATATGGAAGCGGAAGCAACATATATAAACCCCAAGAACTGTCCAAGAACATCAAACCATTAAATCCCAAGGCAAAACCGAAATCAGAAGTTTACCTTCGGTTTGTTCGAATCAATTTGAAGAACGCTTTGGATCTTCAACTCTAGCCAAGTCCACACGGATAGGATGATCACTTGAGGATCCTACACTCTTGTACCTTAATAGAATAGAAGAGAGAGCAAGAGGGGAGCCCTTGGAGGTCTCGGCCGAACTCAAGAGGAGGGAGAGAGAGCACACCAACTATTTTTGTGATATTTTGTTAAGTGTAATGAGTTGTGTGGGATGTTGTGTATTTGAATTGATGTGTCTTGGGTTAAGGGAAATGATGATGGTCATTGGGTGGCCTCTATTAATCACACTTACCCAACATGGATTAGGATAGTGTGTATCTAGTCATCATCCACTTAACCAAAGTTAGTGGAGAAAGGGACCCACCCTTTGCTCCACTATTGGGCCTTGGTTAGGCCGACCACTAGGGCCTCGTGGCACGAAGCCCAATGCTTCGGCCATGAGGTCTCGTGCCCGTCCAACTTACCCCCGAACTTATCGTACAAAGTCCGACGCGACATCGACGAAAGACTTAGTCTTTCTCGATTCGCGTGTCACATTCAATTACAAAAATCCATGGCCCAAAACATTTAGTTTTGCCCATGCCTCTCTCTCGAGCATCGCCGACCTTTCCTTGTCTCTCATAATCCATATCCTATGTGTGTGACCCTCTAGGCTCATGCCGACGTTGGCGGATCGGCGTAAAATTTCATTTTACCCGATCCATCATAAGTGGCCTCTAGTAAGACGTTATGATTACCCGACGTGCATGATGATCAATGATTCGATTCAACCTCATGTAGTACATGTCGCTATCCCTTTATCGCCTGGTATCTAGATTGATCATAAGGCATAGAGACGTCACCCTTATTTAATCAATCTCTGTTTCTCGATCTGTGAGATTACTGAATACTGATAACCCGTATCGTTAGCATGACAATGCTCTCCCTTCAGTTAATCTCTATTGAGTGGCCTAAACAGATACCTATCTCATACTGTAGTATGAAGGATAAATCCCTTAGCCGCCTTTCGTATCACTCATACAATTCGTCCATGTGCCAATCATGTCTGTTATGGTAGTCTTGTTGCAGATAACGTTAGGAGCAAGTCAAACGCGGTTCTTTACTGTATTGCGATCACAAAGACTCCTTGGTCTAAGGATACGACGACAAGCTACCACAATTGAATGTGTTCATGATTGTATCTATGCAACACCATTCAGTACGAGTCGTCTAATATCACTCACTCGAGTGATATCTATGATCTGATTTCGGGAGCCGTTCCCAATGGCAAATAGAACTATACCATAAAGAATTATCCGCATACTTGGTCGCTTCATTGAAACATATTTGACCAGGGACCCGTTAAGTGTGATCAGTATAGATATATGGTTTTACTACTTTGGTGGACATGTATCAGATCAGACTTAACCTATTACTTCAACACATAAGTAATATAATGCCGATTTTATATATATTGCAAACGATGATTAATATATACAGACATTTATAGACTAATACAATTGGAATATGGCACAAAAAAGCTTACAAAGTGTCGGTGATCAAGACAGTCAACGGCAGATCAATGCCTGACCAGACCATGTTTCCAACAAGCTCGTCCATGTGGACAGAGAACACGTGATACTGGCCCTTGCAGAACTGGTCGAAATTGTTGTCCTAGTAGAAACCCATCGTGGTGAAACAAACGTCGAGGCCCGATACCCGAGCTCCGACGAACATGTTGCCGGAGGCGGGTCGGGTCCTGATCATCTGATGGTGGGTGTGTTGGGTAAGGACGAAGGTGACGGATAACACACTGCAAATAAAAATTAAAGAACAAGAAAAAAGACTTAAAAAGTAAAAATCAAGAAAATTGCACGCACCGACCAAATTGATTTCCGACAAACAACAATCGAACGCACCGCTCGAGATTGATTTCTGATTAGCATGTCACCCTGATAGAAGAAAAAAACCACCATACAAAACACCACAAACGATAAACAAACAATAAAAACTCGAAAATTTACCGGGAAGCGAAATGAAGAAATAGAAACCAAAGGAAATGAACAGTCCATCACCAAACTCCCACTCACAAGCACATCAGCAATAAACACTCTGACTCAACACCTACCAAACAATTGTTCCATCAAAGTTTCATAAATACAATTGAAATGAATTTCTTACTTATATAGAAGATGAACAGACACATATAGAAGATGAATAGACACAAATAATAAAAACATTCAAATAACCGCAAAGTTAAAAGATATGTATATATATATGTATATATAGTAGGTATCAAATAAAAACCAGGGGAAAACGTCCAAACTGTATAACATGCAGTGCAATGTAGTATAACTATGTAGAACATGTAATGCAATGTTGTATGACATGTTGGACCTGTGCAAAATTGAAGCAATATATAACATGTAGTGCAACGTTGTATAACTATCACGTGTCGCAATCTAAGATAACGCGCATCTCTGATCCGACGGTTATACACTAGTTTGAACGTTTGGACATTTTGGGTGAGTTTGTATTAGAGTGCATCCCTATATATATATATATATATATATATATATATATATATATATATATATATATATATATATATATATATATGGTTATACAACATATCCAGGTTTGTATTTGATGTCAAAATGAGCTCATTTGGTGTCAAAACGTCCAAACCATCTTCCAACCGTCTGATTTGCGCGGAGCGAAGGAGATGATGACACGTGTAACCACGTGGATTGGGAGAGTGATAACGGGTGCTGACAGAGCCGAGGGTGTTGGTATGTAATCATTGTGTGTGTGTAACTGACCAGTTGTTACCGTGTAACACTAGGGGTGTTCAAAAAAACCGTAACCGACATAACCGAGCCGAACCGAGCCGAAACCGAGCCAATCGGTAGCCGAACCGTTCGGTTCGGTTATGTACCATAACTGATGGTCTCTCGGTTCGGTTGTCGGTTACGAGATTCCGGGAACCGGCCGTAACCGAACCGAACCGATAACCGAATCTGTAATTAATTTATTTTATTTTGTTTTGAGTTGAGCCCAACAGTAGAAAGGTCAGCCCATCACTTTAGTTATTTGGGCCCAAAGTGATGTTGGAGAGGCCCATCACTTAGGTTTTGCTTTTAGGTTTGGTGGTCATATGCTTTTAGGGTTTGTCTTCTTCATACACTGCAACAAACAATGGAGGCGCAGCGCAGCGGCCACACCTCTAGCCGCGAGTCATGATGTCTCTGACACTCTCCCCTCTCCCTGTCCCCTATGCGCATCTTACCCCCACCCCGCGCCCCATGTCTATCCTGCGCCGCACTGCCCTAAATCTCTCCCGCCGCCGCCGCCTCTCCTCCGTCCGTCAGGACACCGCCGCTTGGACCCAGGCCCTTCTCTCTCGCGTCCTCCCCGCCGCCGAGTCCCTCTTCCACATCTCCGTCGACGTCTCCGACTCGCTGGGCCTGGCCGCCTCCTACACCTCTAGCTCCGCGTCCCCGACCAGCTCCGCCACGCCTCGTCCCGCAGCTCCGCGACCAGCTCCGCCACCTCCGCTTCCTCGGCCACCGCGACCGCCGCCATGTCCGCCACCTCGCCTACTTCGAACAAAATTTTGGGTTTTTGATTTTGGGGTCGGTTACACCCATAACTGACCGAACCGAACCGCTCAATTGGGCGGTTATAACCGAACCAACCGATTAACCTACAGTTCGGTTGTCGGTTCTGTTAGTTCCATAACCGAACCGGTCGGTTCGGTTCGGTTATGAAACCGTGAACACCCCTATGTAACACCTTGAAATAGTGCGTAGATGTGTTATTGTAAAATGACTTTTCGTAATTCATGGTAACGGAAAGAGAGCAAACTATTATTGTAAAACGACTCTTCGTAGCTCTTTGCAACAGAAAGAGAGCAAGCCAACTCCCACATTAGAATTTAGAATTTGGGAATAGAGTAGACAGGAGGTGCGACGTTGCACCCATGAACTTTGCTTTATAGATATAATAGATTTTAGAGTTGAATAAAATTATTGATCGAAGTTAGCACTCTTGACTATACCCTCATGTTGACCTTTAGAAACTATACTTCATTGATCTAATCTAACACTAATTCATAATTAAAGAAATAGAGGTGTCATATAAACTTTGCACCATCGAAAACTAAACAATAATCAAATCAGGTTAGATTCGAGCCAAATAATTCTTTTTCGAGCCAAACTAACCTAAACTCAATTTGGCTCGTTTATATCTTTACTTGCATCATAATTCCTTCTTTATTGAGGTAACAAAGCATGAAAGTGAGAGATATGTATGTGATAGAAATAGTGTAGATAATAGTATTATTGATATTGCCGTTGTTCAAAGGCAATAGAGGAGAGCCTTTTATACATGCTATGAATCACACTGGAAACTAAAAATAATAAACCTAAACTAAAATTAGAAAACCCTAATTTTATTCTAACAGTATGTATGTAATGTACCAACCAAAGCAACCAGGTACCTAGAGTAGGGACTTTCCTTACAAATTCTAACTCACCAGATCAGACATTCCTACAGAACCCAAAATATCCTATCCCAAAAGTATACAATGCTGCCATGCCCATGAAATCAATCTCAATCTCAATCTCAAGCTGCAGCATACCTGATACCATGGCTGGTGTCACTGGATTCATGTCTTTGTGTGGTTAGAGGGATTCATGTCTTTGTGTGGATAGAGGGATTCAAATGTCCCGAGGCAATGACTTGGACTTGCTTGACTTGGACAAGTGTACTTGACCATGCCTTGGGACAATGTGATCAACTTGTATACCAAAATCCGACTCATTTCCAGATGAACTGCAGTCAAAACAGGCAATGTACTTAGAAAACAACCAAGGTTCAACACCCCTTCTTGGGTTTTCCAATTTTTTGTAAGTAAAGGAATCAGTTGTAAGCAAAACATCAGGATATAGGGATGTACCTCCACCAGTAGAGATCTGGAGTCTTTTGGTGTTCAACTTGAACCTTTTCAATTGTAATCCTTCAACATGTGTAAAGCCACAAAATCGTGTTTTGTTCATTTAAATCCATCTATTAGTTTAGTTCAGGTGGTAAGGGCTGAAGCAACCCGTTATTAGACAACTCTTCAAGGCCCTTTACGTCTTGCTGCAACCGACTCACGTGTAGAATGGCGTGATCAAGAACCAAAGGATCATCTGGCGGGTTCTGTAAAAGGGTAAGCAAGGCCTGCCGATATACTTGTGCCGCCAACAAGGGCCGAGCAACATGTCGGCTTTTACACAACATCGCTACCTTAATGACATGCTTGCAAAGATTTCCCAAGCTCGACCACGAGCAATCACAGACAGAAAACTCCGATCCGGGGTTCCATATGGAATACGCCAGGCTCCTATCGGTTTGGGAGATGACTTTCGCCAGTTGAAGATTTTGCTCGTCTAGCATTACATCAACATCTGGGATGTGCAGAGCCTGATACCAAGCATTGACCGAGGATGACTTGTTCCTCAAATTTTCAAAATACCCCGTCTCCATGGTGTATTGATCGAGCCAAAATAATGAGTGAAATTCAGTTGTCAGAGCGTTAACCAACCAGTCAAGTCTTGACCAGGAACCAGCATTTTGTTCATTAAGAAGCTCGGATTTCAACCTTAAATGGTAAGACTCGATTGCAGAATGCGGCTCTGGACTAGTCACTGGCAGAGATCTTATGCTGTTAACCCACAACTCTGAAAGGCATGAAACCACAATAAGGACATATACTTGAGAAATCACATTTATATCATTTTATTTTGAACACTTTTTTTTTCATGAAGAAATGTGGCCGGCAAAGGAGAAGTTATAAGAAAAAAGTCTTAATTCTTTCAGATGAATATCAGCCCTATATGCTAACAGTGATATTCATCCAGCTCAACAACATTTCACGCAAAAATTGGAGCAGAGTTGGGTAAATACCAACATTTGGTAACCATCGGCTCCTGAAATATTCCAAAAAGGTGTTTTGGTCAACAAATACTTGCATAAATTCTTCAACTGCATCTATGGCATTTGACCCATTTCTCGTGCAGTATAAAATCCAGCCCAGGTTCTTAAACATCTCTCGCTGAACATCAAAGTTACAGCATTTCTTCAAAATGTTTCTCATCCAAGATCGACGAACGTGCCATAAGCATAATAAGACCCGGCATTGGAAAACCTCTCTGCAAATAGAAACAAACTCATATTATACGATATTTTTTTCTAAAACACAAACACACTAGTTAAGGGAAAAAACAAAATGATACTTCACCTAATTATACATATGTCAAGTGAAGGATCATCCACTAGAAAAGATTTTAGTTGCCATCTCGGGTCCTTGGTTCGTATTCTTTCAGCAATTGACCCAATCCATTTATGGAGATGTTGGCCAACAAAAGTAGAGGAAATGATCCAAGCAACAGGAATTGCATTTCGAGATGAGTCAAAAACAAGCAAACTACACAAGGGATACTGCCAAGAGAGAGAGAGAGAGGATATATGAATATATATATACGAGTATAAGCATGAAAAACAACCTAGTTCCTTATCCATCGTAATATAGTAAGCATCATCCTCTGTAAATTGCTAACAGAGCAACTTACAACACATGATGTTTAGCACAAAGAAATAGTAAAACAATTTCTGTTCAATCAAAGCTGAAAACAACGAGGAAAAAAGGAATACAAAACCTAAATTCTTAATAATAAGACAAAATCAAAACAGAAGCACAATACCTTAAGTTTATTCAAGCCAAATATTGAATGAAAACCCATAGAACCATTATGCCCATGTTGGAGCATCTGCTGCAATTGCCAATCTGTTTGTACTCCTAAAATAAACGGTTCTGAGCCAGAGCTATTTTGGAAGAAAAAAACATGCTTTTGATGTCGCTGCACCCACGTCTTTACACTACATTCATCATCTGCGTGCAATTCATGTGAAGAATTCCGGATGGCCCTTTCCATGTTACGAACATCATTTCGGGTGAGAAAATCATCACGGTTGTGGGGTCCACCATGGTTTTGCACCACCTCCATATGATGTTGGATTATATCATCCAAAGATATTCCGACATAAAGCATAGACATAACTTTCAGGCGCAATTCCTCTGAAATTCGAGGAGCATACATAGCTCTTGTACCCACTGCATCGCGATCAAGTATTCCATGACACGGGGCCCCCATTTTGTCAACATGCCTTCTTTGATTATATATGATGAGGGCAAGGAGAGGGCGGGTATATAAGCGTTTTACAGTGAAATGGCAAACACAGCCCCTCATCATATGACGTCTGCCTGGCCTACTTCCCTTCCCGGAGGCAGGTTTGACATGTGAGCCATCACCCATTCCAGATTCAGCATCTCGATAGTCTTCAGGACCATAAGAACACCAATATCTGAACAAATAGATTGAAGACTGTAAAGCTCAATTCTGCCTTAGAAGATAGAAAATGGACCATAAGTCAATATTTTAACTCATTTAAAGATAGTAAAAAAGTTAGGAGGACCACCATAGATTTTAAAGGTTACCATACAATGTATATTCGAGATAGCCGTCGACCCTCGGCTTGCTGATGCTCCCTTCGGGTCTCTTCCTCCTCGACTCAATCCGGAAGCTAGCAGGGCATTCTGCATTAGAAGATTCTCCTTTTACGAAATCATCCACTCTAGCAAAAGGGATCAGAGCAATATCATCGCCACCTTGGCGGCCACCTTCAACTTTTACCCACTTCAAATGAGCAGCAGAAAACTCGGCATAAGGTGGATCTTGCACTGGAAGGTTAAGGATGTCCTCCATTCTTGGCAACTACTCCAAGATAAACAAGAAAATCATTTATCAATGAAGCCCCAATAAGCCTTCTCTTTGATGGAAACCAATCACTATAACCTATAGTCTATCTTATAAAAATATCAATCAAACAAATGTAGAAAATAAATGCTTACATAATTATAAAGTACCCAGCTACTTTATAAGGTTTCATTTGACAACATGGAGAGAATACTTAAACAAGTTATATACTCCAAAAGATATAAGTCGACCGATCAAGGGTTGCCGTTAGTAACTGAAGCACATATACAAATTCTTTATCCCCTTGGTTCAAATACATAAAATCAAATTCCAACACAAGCCATGATTCAAAGAAGTAACCGGATGATACAAAAACTTAAAGACAAAAAACAGTGAGAGAACCATTTACTAAGGTTGCCTATTTAGGGTTTCCTAATTTGGTTTAGTAGATACTATCCTATTTGTATTGTGTATTCCCTATATAAAGGGTTGCTCTCATTGTAGTATGAACAACAACAATCATCAATAAAGCTTTGGGATTGACATGGTATCAGAGGGTTAGGTTCGATCCTATCGTGTGTGGCTTTGCCCACTCGTTAATTATGGTTTAACGAGTGGGCAAGGCAAGCTTAATAACCCTGATTGGCACTAACAAACTCATTGACTACCGAAAGTACAGAACAAGCAATCATGTCTCCATTCATAAATTCGGTCAAACTATAGTTATAAAAACTCCATAGGCAATCAAATAATGTTCTATTACATCATCATCATGAGACCTCTATATTGAATACAACTGCAATAGTTGTCAAATTTACAGCTCCCACCCAAATCATGTTTAAAGCTTCTGTCCATTCCTGAATTAATAATCACTGAACTTACAGAAGAAAACAGCAACCCAATTGGATAATTTGAACTACACACAATGCTCAAACTCAAGGTTCTGAGTAAAATCATACCTTTGTTTCGTGGCTTTTCATGATTCCTCCAACTGCAGAAACAAGAAAACTCCACTCCTAATCTTCCTGAGAATACAAACGAAACCCACAACTCAAATAAACAAACAATGGATGATTCGAATTATAAACAATGAACAAAACAAAATGAATCATCGAAAATCAGACGACCTAGTTACTAAAAACACCAGGAGATACGAGCAGTAAGAGGAACAAATAAATGCTGAAAAGATGAAAAATTGTAAGGGGATGAGATGTAAATACTGATATAAAATCGCAGAATTGAAGAGTTAATTTCACAGAGAAACGAGTAATCGAGAGAGGGAAAGAAAATTTGACCTATGAGAGGTTCCAGTGGAAGAAGAAAATGGGTTGATCCTCAGAAATTCTGGGAACAGTGGAGCTTTCTCACTGATAAGATGAAGTTAATTACCATACTGCCCTCCACTTTTGGTGGGTGATTTTGGGACAAAATTATTTTCTTTTCTTTATTTTCCAATTTTTTTTTTTGAAAAAGGACTTGATTTTATTAGATATTCAAGCCTAGCAAGTACAGATTCGAGAATTGGCGGAAAGCTGCCTCTCTCGATCATATAATCAGAGCCCGCTTGGGCGAAGAAAGCCATTATATGAGCCGCCTTATATTGCCTTATCATCTTACAAACATAAAACATACATTATGTGTAGATTCAGCTAAAGTTAAGTACTGAAATGAAATAAGACTTTCATTAATTATCCATGTTATTTTGTAATAATTAAGTTCTTTAATTATTTAAATTATTTGATTTAGTATTTTTAATGATCCAAATTATTTCGGTTTGATTATAATCCATCTTATATATAATGAAAATTGTGAGGGTTGGGAGTGCCTGTTTTGATGACATTTGCCTTTTTGGAGTTTGACATTTGGGGTTGGGATTTGTATATTTTTTTAGTATATAGTTATGCTGGGTTTTTTTTTGGGTTGACACTTAGGGTCTTGTAATGATTTTCTTGATGACATCTGGCTTTCTACGTGTTTGACATCTAGAGTTAAGGAGATGAGTATTGTATAATGGGAGTAGAGAATAGAGAAAATGTCGACATCTTGTACTACATGTTGTTGACATATCATATTTTGCAAAACTGATAAAAATAAAACTAGATCTAATTATGTATTGATTGGAATAGGAAAAGGGTGAGGAGTGCCTGCTTTTGTCATCTGGCTTCTTTGGAGTTTGACATCTGGCGCAATTTATTTGTATATTTTTTAGTATATGGTGTGATCGTTTTATTGTGGGGTTGACACTTGTACTTCTGTTTTGACGCGAACGGGTTGTGGTTGTTGGCGCGAACCGTTTCTTTTTTTTTCTTTTGTTCTGAAACTGTTTTGGTAACCGCCTTAAATTTTATCTACAATATTTTATAAATTTTTATTCTTTTGCTTGGGCTGTTGTTTGTCACATGGTTCTTGTTAGTTATGGATTGTGTTTCAATAAAATCGTTTGCATGGGTGTGTGTTCTTGATGTGTTTGCTTTCCATTTTGAACTTTTGTGATATATATTGTTAGTGAGTAGATAATTGTGAAAATAATTAGCTGCACCTAATTTATGAATTAGCTTTAATTCAGATTATTAAATTTTATTATGATTTTATTCTAGCAGATTATATTGCTTTATTCAAGGGAAGTAGTCAACCTATTTGTACTCTATAAATAGTTTCAATTACCGATTAATGAAATACAATTCATTATACTCAATACATTTTTCTCTTATGGTATAAGAGCTAAAAAAATCCTAAAACACATATTCAATCGGTCAGTCAATTCGCATGGCTGATTCGAGTATTATCGGTAACGGTTCAACCGGAACTTTCTCTCGGTCTGGGGATCGAGTCTCTCTACTGGTCATTCCGATCAGCATTTGACCCATAACAGCCTCTCCATAACCTCTCACAAGCTGAACGGAGGAAATTTCATGTGGTGGTCTCAATCGGTCAAACATTTTGTCCAAAGAAAAGGAAAGTTTGGCTATCTCCCAGGGTCCACAATGCAGGCGAAAGAAACCGGCGAGTCCTATGCAACGTGGGAGGCAGAAAACTCCATGATCATGTCATGGTTGGTGAATTCTATGGAAACGAATCTAGGAAAAATATATAAGAGCTTGTGCTCTAGTCTAAGTCTATCTTATGTAATCATCTTCTGTTATGCAATAAAGAGGCATTTTCATTATTATTGTGTTGTAATAATGAGTCAAGAGATAATTTCATGTAAAGCCATTGAGTGTGTCATCACTGATAGTACAACCTTTAGATACTATAAAATTATGCTTGATAAATCCCTAGTCGAATGCTTATTCATAAGTGACTAGCGTGAGGATGACTTATGATCAAGTTTTGCTAATCATGGGTAATGGGATTACCAAAGTCATATCACAGATATCATGTGGAAGATGGTATTGGATGACCCGACTTTGAGCATGGCGCATACATTAAGTCACCAATGCATACTTCGTCGTCATGTGATCGCAACCTTAAGACCTTGGAGCAAGTGGCTCACATGCACGTCACTCCATGAGTTTGACATGCCCCAACACTGCCTGTAATAGGATAGTCATAACGGACATCGTTGGCTCTTGGACGGGCTGTAGTAGGAGCGCACGTTGCGTCCGAAGGGATTTGTTTCCCCACGGTGAGACGTGGGGAAGAGTATAGTTCTGGGCCCTTTGATGAGCATGACTGAGGAAGTGTGCGGCCGCACCAGTTATATCTTAGTCATCTCTAGATCAAGGAACTCGATCGAATCTATGAGGATGACGGCTTTATGCCTCATCTCAATCGTATACGCCTTAAAGCAAACAAAGGGTTAGTGACACAGATGATAGAGAAGATATCGAATCTATGGATACCTCATTGACATTGGGTAATCACTACGTCTTACTAGAGCGTCTTACTAGAGGCCATTGCTGATGGATCGGGTGAAATGATTTTTCACGCCGATCTGCCAGTCGGTTACGGGACTACAGGATCACACACTAAGAGCAAGAACCGAAACAACTCGATGGGACTTCAGAGGTACAAACTAGGTTGAGTGTTGATTTGAAATGTTGACCGCATGCAAGGTGTAGATCAATACATACGGGGTGTTGATCGACACACGTCACATGTGGATTGTTGATCGACACCTTGGTGGTGGCGATTGACACCCTAGTCTGATGGGTTGGAAACCCTAAGCATCATCCAAAGCCTATAAATAGAGGTTTTGGGGCGAGTGCCACTTTATGCCTTTGTGCAACATTTTCTATTCACACGAAACCAGTACTTACATTGGGAGCTAGGGAATCGAGTGATGAGAGGGTTCTACGGGGGTCTAGTAGCCGTCGGGAGAATCTACGATTCAAGAGGTACGAGCTCACGTGTGTGTGCATTCATAGAGGACGGGTCCAAGGACACGTCTTAGAACGGATTCGAGAGCTACTCATTTTGACTACAAGAGGTAGGCTTTCTTGATTCTAGGATCCTATTCTTCTATTGTTGGCAAAGGTTCTTGTGCGGGATTTCCAAGTTAGAATTCCTTTTTTCCGCTGTGCATAAATCCTGGAAATCCCCAACAGTGGTATCAGAGCCTGGTTGTTCTCTAGATGAATCAATCTTGCATGATTTATGTTACAAATGCATGCTTGATGATTTATGATTCTTTCTATACTTGTGTGATGCATGAATCTGTACTTGTTTTCTTGATTCGGCCAAGTGACAAGATAAAAATCCGTTCTTGATCGTTCTTCGGATAAGTAAGAGATTTTTATTTGTGCTCGCGTGTTATTTCGGCTTGGAATTGGTGTACTTGGTACACCGAATCATTCTCAGGGGTCGGGACTCAACCCGAGTGAAATCAGGTCGAGAATTGGACTCGGGAAACCCGAAGAACCGACCAGGTTGAGGAGGGTGTCGATCGACACCCATGGGGTTGCGATTGACACTTGTCTGCCTTGGTTTCTCCCCCAATCTGAATGGCTGTTGATCGACACCATGTGGTATGCCTGAGTTGTCGATCGACACGTAGTGTCAGTATTGTTTTTTCGGACCAAGTCAAAATTTTAACCTAAGGCGAATCGAGAATTCGAGTTAAACTGTTTTAGTATTGGTGTCATGAATATGCTCGGTTCTCGATATGGAAAAAATTGTTTTGATTGAGTATATATAAAAATTTCGAAAAAATTATTTTTCCGACGAGATAAAGTATGTTCTTGAGTTTCCACGGGATTGATGACCCGAGAAACCAAAGGACCACATTGTTGTGTTGTTCGATGTACGCGGTACATCGTTGACACATTATGTTGACCTTTTTTTTATCGCCCAACGACCTTTAGGTTTTGCTCGATACACTAGAGTTTCAACATACCAGTCGATGAAGTGATTACATCAATCGGCGGGGTCGGGTCCTTGCGATTGGTTCGAAGGACCGATTCTCGATTTTGATTTCAAAATCCGGGAGTCTCAGTTTAGGATTTCGAGTCAAGACTTTCGAGCGCCTAGTGAGATCGATACACTAAAATCACAAGGTTAAAATTTGAATTATTATGTGATTGATTACATGCATTGTATGACAACATATATATTTGATAACATGATATGTTTGCAACATTCTTACTTTGTACACATGTTCTGGCCAATGCCGATGTAATTATTATGTATTCGATCACTTTTATACTCGTCATGGTATCTATACGATGCGGATTGCTCTTGAGAAATCCACTCGTAATCCGGCTGATGATAACCTCTCCAATCTTGCTCCATTGAATTTGCTCTCTTTCTTGCCTCCTCAAATCAATCGTCACAAATTTAAATCATTACGCAGCAATAGAAAGAGAGTTAGGGCACCAATGTATTTTTCTAAGGAGTGGGCTCCAATGTATTAATCGCACACAAATAGCAAGAGTTTAAGAAAACTAAAAATAAATAAATAAAAATTAGCACAAAAAACTAAAATTGAACGTTGGTCCACGACAACAACGCCAAAAACTTGTGGGGCCCATAGACAGTAGTCCACGAGCTCACGAATACGCGCAAGTGCAAGCGGTCGTCACAAGTAATGATAAACCTGGTAAACCCTAAACCTGGTAAGTATAGGGTCGAATCCACAAGAACCAATAATGGGCCAACTTAGAATTCAGTTCCAATTATCTATGCAAAAAATACAAATATGGTGATTGAAGTGATTAAGTGAAGTATGCGAATACATTAGGGGTGAACGATCAAAGGAAAAACCAAATAATGAGAGGCACCATGGGTGCTATGCAATACTTGTCATTATTAATAAATCAATCAAAGTAAGGAAATTCATGCAATATAGTGTTATCCTATGTCCACAAATATATTGATTCTGCCTCTCGACGCAAACAAATCTAGAGTCGACTAGCGAACTATTCTCTCGAACTAGTGGCGATCCAATTCTGCAATCAAACAACAATTACGGGATAAGGGTTCTCTCGAACCCCCTATGATTCTACTTGTCAATTATCCAACGATTCTCTCGAATACTGCATCATAACAACATAAGGATTATAAACTACGTCTCTGCAATCAACAATCATAATAAATTCATAATCATAAGTATACATGCATAAAAATCCAAACCTTAAAGATAAATCACAAAATCTATGTATCAAACCCTAGTACCCATGATTATTGGGTTTAGCCAACAATCATGGTGCAAAAATCAAAGAGCATTCAGTATTCAAGTTCACAAGAAAGAGAAGAAGAAAGAACGGCGAAACCCTAATTTGGTGGAGTCGGATTCCGTCAAATCGGTCAATTTCCCTTCGATTTGTCACTTGATCTTCGATGCCTTCGATCCCTATGCTCACGATTCGCCTTCAATGAGTGCTCGGCCTCCTCTCGAAGCCTTGAACCCTCCTTGGACGTCTCTAGTCGAGGCTCTCTGCCTTGGAACCCTAATGATTGAAGCTACTCAAACCTAACCTAAACTTGGTATTTATAGAAAATTCATATATATTTTGGAGACCCTATTTTTTTACGAACGGTACAGATTTGATAGCTGGCTTATCTTTAAAGTTGTATATCTTTTCAAAACGTTCATTTTTAAGATTCAGCTGGACTTCTTAATTTAATCTACCAATTTTCTTGCTAAAATTTCCTATTTTGATTAGGATATGCCCATGGGGTCGTAACAGGCCATAGACGTTATAATTTCTCAAAAATTTCTTCTGTAAAGTTGTAGATCTTTGAATTCTCTTCAACTTGGTATGTAAATTCAGTATATTTCGTGAATATACTAAAATACTCTACTTAGCTCTAAACCTGCACACTAGCATTAAAAATATCGTGAAGACAAAATGTGGCATAAAGATCGGTAAAATACAATGCAAGAGGGTAAATAAAACTTTAGTGTGATCTTAATAGCATTAAATATAGTATTGATGCAGCCGCATCATCCCCTCATTCTAGTGCAATATATATTTGCTGAGCAAAAAAAAACTAACGAAATATACTAAAATTTTGACAGAGTACTAAAGTGAAAGATATAAATAATTAGGGTACCACACATGCTAAAAAGAAAGTTAGGTGCACTAAAATAAAAATCATTAATACTTAGGTGTATTTATAATGAAATTAAATTAATCGAATTGAGTCGAGCCGATCTCGAGCTTACTCATTTAATATTTAATCAATTTTATTTTTATTTCATATTAATTTTAACTTTTGATGAATATTTAAATTTAAAATCAAGTGAATCGAGTTCGAGCCGAACCGAGCTCGAGCTTCTTTATATTTTTTCAAGGCGCGCTCGTGCTGAACACTTTTTTCACGAGCCGAATAGAGACCGGCTAATTGAGGCTCGGTTCACCTCGTTTACACTCATAGTCATTTCTGCTTCGAGCTCCACCTCCATAGTTGGGTCTTTACTCAGATCACATCAAATCAATAAGGTGTTTTGAGAAACTCTTAGTGTGTTACTGCCGCTAACTAACACTGAACATGAACAATTATTTAAAAATGTGAGAATATTAATGGAAAAGTTGTTTTTTGTTACAAATTTAACTGTGTTAAATTACATGAGATAACAAACTTCTTAAAAGAGCTTAAAAATTAAGTTTTTAGTTAAAAGGCGTAGATACAAACAATATTTAGTTAAAGGAATCTATATATCATTTTTCCTTTGTTTATTAATAAAATTCTCACTACTTTAAAATAATGATAATTACAGATCAGTACACCCACTGAAATCTTATTTCAGAATCAGTATCCCAAGTTTGAAAACCAATTTTTCGGTCCCCAAGTTTAAAACGTTAACACTTTAGTCCAATTTCAATTAAATCTAACAACAATATTGTTCAATTTTTAATAGCCAAAATACCCCTGTTATAATTTAGGTAGAGTATAATTGTTTTATAAGTGTGAAATGACCACTATACCCCTCATTTACATGAGAAAGTTCTCTTAGGTTCAAGGTAAATTAGTATTTTTGAAGATCAAAATAAAAATTAGGGGTAATGACAGTTGACTACACCCAACTATGTCACGTTTCAAATTTAATACCCCAACTTTCAGTTTTTCGAATCACGTACCTCAAGTTTATATAAGCGACACATAACCCAACGTCTGTTAAATTTAACTGATTTGTTCTGTCAAAAAGTCTAAAATGCCCTCAAACATTTTGGTCTGTTAAACTGGTCTGGTTGGTTCAATTGATATGATTGTAAAATGGCTATTTTACCCTTAATTGAATATCAATTTAACTAATAAATTGAGGGCAAATATGACTTTTCACTTACACAAATAATAATTATAATTATTTAATATTTTAATATATATATTATAATTATTAATATTATATATTATTATAAATTATATTAATATTAATAATAATCATTAACTAACCCTAATTAAACCTTAATTAACCCTAATTAACACTAATTAAACCCCCACCCCACCCCACCCCACTCCCGCCTCCGCCGTCTCCGACCGCCCACCCACCTCCGTCGACCCACCCACCTCCGTCGCGACGACCCACCTCCGTCGAGCCACCCACGACCTCCCCACGGCCCTGACCTGACGAAGGCATCAGAGCTGATGCCGATTCCCAGGCGGCGTCTCCTGTGCTACCCACGACCTCCAGATCCAGCTCGGCATCACGTTCCCACCCACGACTTCCAGATCCAGCTCGACATCAGGTTCCTTGGAATCGGCATCAGCTCGGCATGCTCGATATAGTGGCCGATCCAGATCTGGTCTGCGGCGGAGACGGCGAGTCTTGCCGATCCAGATCTGGTCGTGAGTAGCACAGGAGACGGCGCCTCCGTCAGCGCCCAGGATGGATGGAACGTTGAGTAGTCCCCACTGTCCAAGAGATAGAGATTGAGGACTGATTTGTTCCCAAATAGTGAACTCTCAATCCAACAACCTCCAAGTTACAGTTTCCAAAACCATCCATAACATGTGCCTCCTTGGGATTGACTTGAGACAGAGTATTCTTCAAGCCAACAATATATTTCATAACCTCTTCCCTTGACAGGGTAGATTCCTGGTCGTGGTTTCCTAAAACAGCAACCCAGGGTAGATTCCTGGTTGTGGGTAGCACAGGAGACGGCGCCTGGGAATCGGCATCAGCTCCGGTGCCTCCGTCAGCTCCGTCGGCGCCTTCGTCAGGTCGGGGCCGTGGGGAGGTCGTGGGTGGCTCGACGGAGGTGGTGGCTCGATGGAGGTGGGCCGTCGCGACGGAGGTGGGTGGGCGGTCGGAGACGGCGGAGGCGGGAGTGGGGTGGGGTGGGGGTTTAATTAGTGTTAATTAGGGTTTAATTAGGGTTAGTTAATGATTATTATTAATATTATATATTATTATATTAATATTAATAATTATAATATATATATATATATATTTAAATATTAAATAATTATAATTATTATTTGTGTAAGTGAAAAGTCAGATTTGCCCTCAATTTATTAGTTAAATTGATATTCAATTAATGGTAAAATAGTCATTTTACAATCATATCAATTGAACTAACCAGACCAGTTTAACAGACCAAAATGTTTGAGGGCATTTTAGACTTTTTGACAGAACAAATCAGTTAGATTTAACAGACGTTGGGCTATGTGTCGCTTATATAAACTTGAGGTATGTGATTCGAAAAACTGAAAGTTGGGGTATTAAATTTGAAACGTGACATAGTTGGGTGTAGTCAACTGTCATTACCCCTAAAAATTAAAAACAAATGCAAGTGCATGACTATAGTGTCCCCTTCTTCAACCTCTCATCTCTCACTCTCCACTAGCTGGTTCTCTCATTCTCCACTCTCTGGTTCAACAAACATCCTCATTTTTTATCAATCTAAATATAAATCAAAATTGCAGTTCATGTAATTTTAATTAGAACAGTTGCAACACTATCAAAATCAAAATTGCAGTTCATCTCATCTTCAATCCTAAGTCTATCGCTCCTTTCTCATCCTTTGTTCGATTCCTTTCCACCACTGCTCGACACTGCTCAGTGCCGCCCTACTTCCCCGAAGCGCGCTCAGCAATTCCAGGCCCGCCGCCTCTGGACCCGCCACTGGCTTAATTGTTATCGAACAAACCTACCACAGATCTGGACCACCGGAGCGGAGCCCATAGACGGTGGCGCTGGAGTCGAGCCGAGCCCGGTGATCAATGACCTTTGTGTCGACCCAATCGAGGACCTCCAATCGACTGAATCGACCCCAATCGACGGTTGAATCGACGACCTTCGATTGAGATGGGAGATGGGTTTGATGAAGTCAATGAGGCGCTCGTGCTTGACGATCTCGCCGACACAGCCAACATCGGCGGTGCCAGAGATGTTGTTAGAGTAAATGACGCCGAAGCGGAGGTCCTTCTGGAGGAAGGAGTGCATCATCACGCAGAGCTCGAAGATTTGGAGGGGGAGGACGGCGTTGGGGAGCATGACTGGGGGAGGGGGAAGAGTGGGAGCTCCACGGCGTTGCTCGATTTGGCGGCGGAGCACCGGAGGGGAATGGGTCTCTGGCAGCGGAGGAAGTTGGGCGAGGACGGAGAATAGGGTTTGAAGGAGGTGGGAGAATGGGACGGTATGAGTGGCGGTAGACATTTTGGGAGGAGGGGAACAAATATTAGGTTAGAAAAATAGGGTAGTATGTGTAATCAGGGGTATAATTGAAATTTCATAGTATATTTTAAACATAATAATTTTTTTATTTGTTTACTTGAAAAGACAATTTTACGCTCAATTAATTGGGTAAATTGATGATCTATTTAGAGGTAAAATGATAATTTCATAATTATCACAAAAATTATAAAATATTGAAAATTATATATCGAATTTTAAATTTTTTACAAACCACATAAGTTAAATGAAATAGAATTTCACTACACTGAAAAAACATGAGAGACCAAAAGAAAAAATCAAACTTGAATATCAATTTTAAAATGAGGACATGCAGTTACCCATTAAAATATTGAATCTAACTCAAAATTTGTTATCGCAGCGATCTCCACTGGTAATAATATTTAAAGTAAGAAAACAGTCAATTTTACAGTTAAGACCTTAGAAATATATATAAACCGGATAGAGCATATTTAGATCCTGTCCTGTTAGTGGGGTCAATTTCTAAAAGTTTATGATTAATCTTGTTTTTGATTATATAAAAAATGAATTTGTTTATTCGGATATTTATCAGAACACCAATTGCTAAAATTAGTCTCTTTCTTTCTCACTTGCCTTCTTAATTCCTCTACTGATTTCTCTCTCTTCACACTGTATCTTCTTTTCTATATTTGTACCATCTGTTTCAAACTCCTTCACTACACTGTTGTTTCGCGAACTTGCTTCGGTCTCTCAGCTTCCTCTGTCTTTGAGCCTTCGCTCAGCCTCCAATTCCATGACCAGCCGACATTGATCTCTGTTGATTTTGAGCCCCGAGGCCTGAGATTCAGCAAATATGTCTCAGACCAACTGGGAAGCTGATAAAATGTATCACGTTTCTCTTCGATCACTATTTCTCATCTGGGTCTATTTTTTCTCTCCATTTACACCTTCAATTCGAGATCTTTCTCTTCATTTTTATTGCTCCCATTGCTTTCCGTTTGGTTTGTGTTCTGGGTATTCTCATTGTTTCGTGTTTTGCTCTTTCCAGCTCTGATTTGCCTGCTGAATCATTTGTATTTGTGTGCCGTTTTGAGGGGTTTTAGGGTTTTGCCTTTTCTGGGTTCTGCTGTTTGGTTGATTTGAAAGTTCTTGTCTTTTTGGTTGTATTTTTTTCTAGGTTGGGTTGAGTTGTATTTTAGCATCTGGGTCTCTGGAATTTCTGTGCTAAAAATATATTCCATGTCAAATTTTAGTTTTCTGCTACTGTGGGGCAGATAAGGTAGCATGTTTCATACATTTACTTTGCAATAGCTTTGTTCCTATTAATTACTAGGTTCTCTTGTCTTTGGTGCAACAAAGTTTGTTTTTTCCCAAATTTGGTTGTGTTTATATTAAGGAGATATGAAATATGATCCCTTTCTGTTCAAACAATCATTAGCCGGAAGGCAAACATGTATTTGTGATGTATTTACCTTGTAGGGTTTTTATTTTAGAGTACTATATGTTCTTCTATTCATGTGCGTTTATTTTAGAGTAGTATATGTTCTTCTACTTGTGAAACTGATTATTGTTCATATGGTCAATGCACTTATTTTTGTGCTGTTAAATCCTTGTATATTGATTTGTGATTTATTTTCTCAATAACAGGTTAGATGTCTACATTCATGATTATCTAGTGAAGAGAGATTTGAAAGCATCTGCTGAGGCTTTTCAAGCTGAAGGAAAAGTATCCTCGGATCCTGTTGGTAAGAATAATATAACATATAAGGGCATTGAAACCCATCTCTTATGTATTTGTTTATCTCCTTGCGCTGTAACTTTAACATTTTGGTTGAGTTTGCCTTTTTGGAAAATTCGGTTTTGCAGCTATCGACGCCCCTGGAGGTTTTCTCTTTGAATGGTGGTCAGTTTTCTGGGATATTTTTATTGCTAGGACCAATGAGAAGCACTCAGAAGTTGCTGCATCTTACATAGAGGTGGGTTTGCCCGAGGAAAACAAAATTTCACTTTCATCTGGAGCCTTACTATCATCACTATTTTAGTTGGTATAATTTTTGTTTTTTAGTATCTTCAATAATATAAAATGTACTATTCTTACACTCTTGTCGCTACTCATATAAAATGCTTACAGAAGGTTGATCAAATTTATTTTAAAACGAAGGAAGCAACAAGGAAGGTTCTATAATGTTTATCATGCACCGGAAAGCTATAATTTATTATTTAATGTCATTAAATGTGACTGAAACACTGCCAGTTATTTATTTACCTTTAGTTGTTTCTGTAAAATTAGGATTACATATGGACCTTTACTGATGAGTTTGGTTTTAGAATGACTTACATCTCATACCAGGCCAAAATTTATCATTTAGTTGGATGAAAGAACTCTCTTGACAGCCAAAAGAAATTCTTAGGTACCTGTTTTAATCTTGAACTAGTTTTGGCTGTCCAGCTTGTCTAATTCAAGCTCTCGGCGTGGCCATCATAAATAACTGAGGGTTTTTCATTGAATATCGGTGAAAGTACTAGATTTTTCATATGTCGACCGGGTTATAAATCATGTTTCTGATTTTAAGTAGTTTAGATAGATGATGTGAGTGAACTCCAATATATTGCTGACTGGAAGTTTATTATCCTTCAAATAAATTGTTAATTATCAGAAATGGGATGTTGAAAGTGCAGACACAGTTAATTAAAGCTAGGGAGCAACAACAACAGCAGCAGCAACAGCAGCCACAACAATCACAGCAACAACAGCAGCAGCAATTACAAATGCAGCAGCTTCTGCTGCAGAGGCACGCTCAGCAGCAACAACAGCAGCAACAACAACTGCAACAACAGCCACAAACACAACAACAACAGCAGCAGCAACAGCGAAGAGATGGAGCTCACCTCCTGAATGGATCTACAAATGGACTTGGTGGAAATGACCCTCTCCTCCGACAGAGCCCAGGAACGGCAAATGCTTTGGCTACAAAGATGTATGAAGAAAGGTTGAAATTACCACTTCAGCGAGATTCTATGGATGATGGAGCTATGAAGGTAGGTAGAATATTACTGATTATAATAGTGATACTTATGTCCTGTTTCTCATAGTTGGGGAACTTCTTCCAGCAAAGATTTGGTGAAAACGTGGGTCAGCTATTGGATCCAAATCACGCCTCAATATTGAAATCGGCAGCAGCAACTGGACAGCCTTCAGGGTACTTAGCTATAGTAACTTTTCCTTGATGTATACTTGAGCAGTGTGTGCAAATTAAGATAAACCAGACTGCTAGTAACAATAGAACTGAGTTTGTATTTCATTTCATTTTATCTTTGTCGTTGCTTCTGAAAAAGCAGTATTTCAATTTGTTTTATGTTTCTAAATAATCATTTGGTTCACTCCAAATTATGAAGAAAAACTTTGCGGATCCAGTTAAGCCTGTATGAAGCTGTAGTTACTGCATCAATAAGAGCTATAGTTATGCAGGCCATGTTAATTTGCTTCTATCAGCATTTCATATTCTAATATTGGCCCATATACTTTCAGCCAAGTATTGCATGGTGCAGCTGGTGGGATGTCCCCACAAGTTCAAGCTAGGAATCAGCAACTACCAGGGTCCACCCCGGTATGGCATATTCTATGAAGTGATCGTATTTTTTCTTTCTATTATACTGACCTAACATTGGAATCAGGACATAAAGACTGAGATGAATCCAGTGTTAACCCCCAGAGGGGCTGGCTCTGAAGGATCATTGTTAGGAATTCCTGGTAATCTGCTTGAATTTTTTATATTATTCTATGATTGTGTCAAGTCTGTTTTGAAGCCTTCATCCTGTTTGTTTATCCTAAAGACATGTGATAAGGAAATTTAAATATTTTTGAGAAAAATTTAATTCTGTGTTCTTGCTTTTCTTCATCCCAAACTTTAGAATTCTGGGAATAAAGTTTATGTGGATTATCCAGTTATCTAATGTTGCAAGAACAAGTTCGTAACTAATGAAGGTCTTGCTAATTCAGGATCAAATCAAGGAGGTAACAATTTGACTTTAAAAGGATGGCCACTCACAGTGAGTTGTTCTTTTTTTATTTATCTATTCTTTGTATATAGTTTATTTAATTCTTTGATGGTTGGTGAGGTTTTTATTCTCGTATCATATTTTCTTTCCCGTAGGGTCTCGATCACCAGCTTCGCTCTGGCCTTCTTCAGCAGCAAAAACCTTTTATACAGGCACCACAACCCTTTCATCAGCTTCAGATGTTGACACCACAGCACCAGCAGCAACTAATGCTTGCACAGCAAAATCTAACATCACCATCTGTCAGTGAAGAAAGTAGAAGACTAAGAATGCTTCTGAATAATCGGAATATAGGTATGGGAAAGAATGACCTTGCAAATTCTGTGGGTGATGTAGTTCCCAACATTGGATCACCCCTACAAGCTGGTTGTCCTGTTTTGCCTCGTGGAGATACAGACACGCTAATTAAGGTTCTTTCCCATGCTAATCTCTCTTGTGGTACCTGAATGTGCAGTACAGTTCCATTTCCATACCCTGCTTCACTACTCTTGAACCTTCAGTGTTTACACTCTTGAACCATTTGCTTACTATCTTATTGTTATGTGTAGGTGAAAATGGCTCAGTTACAACAACAGCAGCAGCAGCAACAACAACAGCAAGGTAGTAATTCACAACAGCATCAGCAGCACACACTGTCTAATCAGCAATCTCAGAATTCAAATCACAGTCTTCACCAGCAAGATAAAATGGGAGGTGCCAGTGGTGTTGCCGTGGATGGTAGCATGTCAAATTCTTATAGAGGAAATGATCAGGTATGTCCTTTTATGGTTGCATTTTGTATATTATCCATTTTGAAGTGAACTACAGGTACTTTTGTTTTTTCCCATTATGTGGTTCTCATGCTTTTGGTTTAAACTATTTCTGAAAATGCCTAATTACATGGGCAAATTGAAGAGATTTTTGGATTTATATACCAGTATATCACTACTTTGCTGTGTTATGTATGAGACGTGCATTAGAGTTCGTTTTCAAAATGTCATTGTTTCTGTAAAAAATAGATGGCTTATTGCTTTTACCTACAGTCCTTGTACTGACAGATAATTATATTCCTTTCCTTGGAAGATAAGGACCTGATTTGCTAATATACTTCTAATTTATCATGCCTGTTTTTCCTTAGAGCTTAGAACACTTAAAAAATAATATTGAAGGACAGTGAAGTGGCAATGCCGTCACAATCTTATTCTTTTCGGGTTTCACGGTTACAATGGGGTTGATCAATTATATTTTTGACAGCTGAACTGGTGGATAATTTAGTCTGGTTCTTAACATAAGATTTCTTGATGCATTTGAAGGTTTCAAAAAACCAGGGTGGGAGGAAGAGGAAGCAACCAGGGTCATCTTCAGGTCCTGCCAATAGCTCGGGAACTGCAAATACAGCCGGACCTTCCCCTAGTTCAGCACCGTCAACACCCTCAACTCATACTCCTGGAGATGTAATCTCAATGCCTGCTTTGCCGCACAGTGGTAGTTCTTCCAAGCCTTCAATGATGTTTGGCACTGATGGCACCGGCACTCTCACATCACCAGCTCAATTGGTGTGTTTATTCTTCATCTATTTGTACAAGGAATTAAAATGTCCTTGGACGGGCTCTCATTGGCACTCCATTTTGGCAGTGGGATGATAAAGATCTTGAATTGCAGGCTGATATGGGCGGGTTTGGGGAGGATGGATCCCTTGATGATAATGTGGAGTCTTTTTTATCCCATGATGATACTGACCCTCGTGATAGCCGAATGGATGTCAGCAAAGGTGCGGATGTAAATTATTTTTGCCTTCTGATCTGCATGTGCTCTCTTTAAAGGCATAGTCCAACATCAAGTATTTTGTGTACTTTTATATTGCTAGTTACTTATTAGTTATTAAGGATGTAAACTTTTGTATCTATGCAATTTTCAAATTCTTCTCTTTGCCCAGCATGGCTTTCTTCTGGTAACTGAGTTTCAAGTGCCAGTGTTGCAGAAACTTAATTTGGGTTTTGCATATAAAAATTACCACTTTAAATTTATTTATTTTTAGGAAACTTGGTCTATCGTGATATGATGTATCCTGAATGCGTGCTCTTGGCTTGATTTCAGGGTTCACATTCACTGAGGTTAGTTCAGTTCGGGCAAGTACAAGCAAAGTTATCTGCTGTCACTTTTCGTCGGATGGAAAATTGCTTGCAAGTGGTGGTCATGATAAAAAGGTGAATGCTAAGGGTGCTTGTTATCTATGAGAACCACTAATAGCTCCCTTCTTTACATGGCATCCTGGTTTTATCGAATGACAAACTTATTGGACGCTAATGTGGCATTCTTTTGTGACGGTCTTGTAATGCAGGCTGTGTTGTGGTCTACAGACACTTTAAAACCAAAAACTACTTTGGAAGAACATTCATCCATGATCACCGATGTTCGTTTTAGTCCAAGCATGCCGCGTCTTGCTACATCTTCGTTTGACAAAACTGTCAGGGTCTGGGATGCTGATAATGTTAGTAGATTTATTTTTGTCTTCATTAATTATATTTTCTTTCTTCATTTGAAACAATAATTCTATTCTATTCATCTCAACCAGGTATATTATGTTTTATTTTGCAACATTCTATTGCATCCATGTACATCATCTATTTTTCCTTGACTTAATGAATTTATGTAACATATACAGTTTCATCCTTATCCATATATGCATCTTGCTTTTGTATGCATGTATTCTGGCATATATTAATTGCCGCTGATTTGCTTTTAGTATGTTTGCAATTTTTTAATTGTTTTTGAGGGTTAACAGCATTTGCAAAAACTATTGATCCACTGATAAAGTATCTTTCCGTGCAATGCTACTACTAATAATGTTTTCGGCAGCCTGGTTATTCTCTGCGCACATTCACGGGTCATTCTGCTTCAGTCATGTCACTGGATTTCCACCCAAATAAAGATGACCTCATTTGCTCTTGTGACGGGGACGGTGAAATAAGATACTGGAGTATCAAGAACGGCAGTTGCGCAAGAGTGTTCAAGGTAGAATTCCACGTTATTGAATTAAAACATAAAATAATATTGGGAAAATTGCAAAAAGGTGCCCTCGAACATGACACTTTTGTATGTTAATGGTAAAATGGTGTTGTGCTATTTGCATTTTTTTGCAAAATGTGTGTATTATTATAAAAATGATGAAATTACCCTTGAAATTAAAAAAAATATTTTTAAAGTTTCTATGTTTTTATCTTTTAACTAAAATTTGTATGATCAAATTTTGTAACAATTTTTTTGTTAAACTATTTTAAAGTTAAAATTGTTATAAAAGTCTTAATTCTTATTTTCAGGGGCAATTTCATCATTTCTATAAAAATACACATTTTGCAAAAAAAAATGCAAACAACACGTTGCCTTTTTGTCATTAACAAACAACACCCTTTTGCAAAAGTGTCAGGTTATAAGGCACCTGTTTGCAATTTTCCCAATAATATATGTAATTCATATTGTTTTCACGTAGTTCTGGATTTTTGGCTCCCAATCTAACAGTTTCTCGTTAACCTCAGGGTGGTACGGCCCAGATGAGATTTCAACCTCGCCACGGAAGATATCTTGCTGCAGCTGCTGAGAATGTGGTTTCTATACTGGATGTAGAGACACAAGCTTGTCGGCATTCACTTCAGGTGATTAATTTTTATTTTTCTTTCAATTTAAGTACCACCAACAATTATTTTTATAAAAAAACACCACAAGCTTGTATATGAAACATCACTACCTTTTCATATGTAGTGCACATATATTTAGATTTGGTAAGGTTATCATGTAGTGACTTTAATGATGATTATAAGGGCAACTGTAAATTGTGTGGTACAACTATTCTATTTCTGATTGAAAGATTTACTTGTTTGTATAGTGCAGATATAAGATATTTTCAAACGGGTGAAAACTATGATTGCTGTTATGCTTTTCTTTTAGAAACGGAGGTAGCAATCTAACCTTTTTTGGTCAAAGCAGACTGATTAGTTGTCTTTGTAATAATTAACACATTTTGGCAAGTTTAAGATAGATAGTTTATACATTAGGTTTTTCTGTTTCACTCTTGTGTCTATCATCTTTTTCACATCTGAACTCTTTCTGTATTGTGTATTGAGATTGGATCAACTAGTTTGGGATCTTAAAATGCAAAATAAGTACGGAGGGCCAATAATTACAAATACACAGTGGTGGTTTTGTAAATATGTCAAACTTTAGGTACATTACTACATTTTGAGTACAGAAAATACAATTGAATCTGAGTAATGTAAATTTGATTTGTGCTATAAGTTACGCGGTTTCAAAATGTAGCGTCTTATGTACGCATGTTACAGGTTAAGACCAACTTGAACATGAACTTGGTTGTATGAATATCATTCAGTCTTATATTGTATGATGCATGGTTGATGTTAGGGACATACGAAACCGATCCATTCCGTGTGCTGGGATCCTTCTGGGGAATTTCTAGCTTCCGTTAGCGAGGACTCGGTGAGAGTGTGGACGCTGGGATCAGGTAGTGAAGGGGAATGTGTACATGAGCTAAGCTGTAATGGGAACAAATTTCACTCTTGTGTTTTCCACCCTACATACTCTTCGTTGCTGGTCATTGGGTGTTACCAGGCAAGTTACCGTCTGTTGCTGTGTTCAATTTTTGTTGTCAGAGCAAGTGACTATCCGTTATTGACTTATTTCGTGCGATGTGTTCCTTGCAACGTTAAATCTTTAGGGAAGAGGTCATATAACTATCCCAAACTATACACCATTTCCACTCAACTACACCCAACTAAGATTTGGTCATTCAGTTGCACCCAAATTTTATGAATTCCCATATGTTATGCTTTTGGATGGAAAATATTAATTTTGAAAGTAAAATGACAAAAATGCCTTTGGGTAAAAATCTAATTTTCAGACTTACAAATTTAATTTTAAAATATAAAATATAATTAAAAAATATAAAATTAGATTTTTAGATTTTAAAAGTAGATATTTAGTCAAAGGGTATTTTCACTTTCAAAATTACCAATTTTCATCCAAAAACTTATCAAATGGAATTTATGAAACTTGGGTGAAGCTGAATGAGCCAAATCTTAGTTGAGTGTAGAGAAGTGGAAATGGTGTATAGTTGAGGATGGTTATATGTACTTTTCCCAAATCTTTATATAGTATATATATAATTTGTCGATGATGTGTATTCCAATTTGAAATACGCAGTCAATGGAGCTGTGGAACATGACAGAGAACAAAACCATGACTCTATCCGCGCACGAAGGACTCATTGCTTCCTTGGCCGTGTCAACAGTTTCTGGTCTGGTCGCTTCAGCAAGTCACGATAAATTGGTCAAGCTTTGGAAGTGATGCCACCCTTGTACACATACTGGATTGATTAGCTTTTTTAATCTTCCGAGCAAGTGGTTGTTGTACTTTGTTTGTTGTTCATTTTGTAACATTATCGCCTTTTTCTTCTCAGACATTTTATGCGTATTTATGTCAGATGTTATGTTCAGATGTTGGAAATAATTTTTGTTGGGGAGAATTTTGGGCTCAAATCATTAGGGTTATAAACTAACTCGAGTTTTTATCAAGTTAGTTTGATTTAATGATTATTCACTTTGAGTCTGTTATAATTATAATTCAATTCAAGTTTCATGTTAGATTTGTTTGATAAATGAGTTTAGCAATACTATTACAAGTTTCATTATATAAGATGGTGAGTTCACTCTTTAATGTTTATTCAAGTGTATATTCAATTCAAAGTTTTATTGAATATGTGTGGATATCTTATCAAATTATATTAGTCATTTTTGAAGGTACCAGATTAGGGTAATTTACATATAACTACACTTTAGATTGACTTTAAAAATTGCAAATGAACCATTGTGTAAATTGTCCACTTACAATATAATGTGATTTTATGTTTCAACTTGCTATATTTTAACTTCACCCCATGATGTTTAGTGATAGTGGCCGGTCTGTGACCAACATAAGTCTCTGATTTTTTAGGTTACTGTGGGTGGACAGTTAGTGACCGGTTCGGATCTTGGTGTTTTCAGAGAGATAGGATGTCGTTTTGGTTGTCTTCTATTGTTTCGTTGTAAACCGTATGCGGCGGATGTTTGATCTTCAAATGTGAGTTTTGTCCCTCCCGTGCTAACATTGAATGAATGAATTGTTCGCTTTAAAAAAACCTTACCACATGACACTTTGTTACAAAAATAACAGAAATCTATTTCAGTCTTGACATTTACGGTCACTTTTGGCTTAACTTCTTATTATACCACAAATGACCTTTATTTATTGCACCTTTCCTTTTGCACTACAGTGCATAAACCATCTGATGCGTTAAACTCCATGGACCATGTTTGAGGTTGAAAACAGAGAAGGCTCAAGAAAGAAAGACAGTGGTGTGACAAAACTTTGGAGTGAAATCGAGCAACGATCGCGGCATTTGCAAGGCGAGTCCCAAATTCTAGCGCTCTATTTGGCTTAATCAAGTAAAATTTTAGAAATTAAAACAATCTTTTGGTCTTCTTGGTACTAGGGAAATGGAAGATGAGGGAGCAAGCATATTTCATGAAGCTGAAAAACTAAAAATGTATGCTTCAAAATTGGGGTTTATATTTACTACGGAATTGTGATTTTCATGTTGTTTCAAATGTGATTTGATATGTGAATGGAGAGAAAGTAGTTGGAGGTACCTGAGCGGTTTCATGGTCAGGGGGGTAAGTGACATGAACTGAAGAATAGAGAAAGTTATTCAGGTAGAATCTAAGGATAATTTCAAGTAGCTACACCTAGATATTGCTGCTTTTCAGGTGGGTGTACCTAGAATTTTTTTTTTCACCTGACTACACCTAAAATGTGCAAAATTTTCACTTTACACTTTCCGTCCAATTCTGTTAGGTTTTAACTTTTTCATGTGAAATGACTAAAATACCCTTAAGGTTAAATGAATTATTATAATTGAATTGAAAAGACTAAAATGCCCTCACGTATTCATCTAATTTCCAAAGACATGCCACTCTCAACAAAAAACCCCCTCCATTTGTTGCTCTCCACAGCTCTCTCTCTCGTTATCGGCTCTGCAACCCTCCAAAAATATGCTCCATTTTTCTCTTTTTTCACAATGACGGTATTTAATTATTTGAATCTCTAAAATTTCCATAAGAGTATGATATATCACCATTTCCATATACCGAGACTTGATTGATTGAAGGTGCTCGTCGCTGCTCCAATTGGTACTTCCTCTATTCATGCCTCAATATATTGAATTGGAGTTCAGATTTTTAATTTGTCTGGATATTTCATTTGAATCTACATGTCCTCAATCTCAACTCTTCACTTCTTCCTCGATTTATTGTGAATTGTCGATTGAAAGTTCTTGATCTTTGGAAATGCTTTTAATTTACTCTTCCTAATTGTATATGTCACATCTGAGTAATATTCTCCAATAAATTGTATGTTTTGGATATGGATCTGCGGATGTTAGCTGTAATTTGTAGTTTTTTCCCCAATATTTTATAAAAAGGAACTAGGGTTTTATGTTCTGCTGTGATTTGGCTGCTGATGTTCTCAAAACAAAAATTATCCGCTTTTTTTGCCTAATTACTATTGCATTTGGGAATTTCACACCTTAAAAGCAAAATAGTAGATCTTAAGGAGAATAAGAGAGAAGCCTGGGGATGGTCCAAATGAACATTGAATGTGTTGCCTAAAGACATGGGTGGTGATGGATACAGCTGATTATCTGTACACCTTATTTGGTGATATATCATACTCTTATGTTACCTGATGCTTTAATTTCTCAGATTAAATAAATACCGTCATTGTGAAAAAAGAGAAAAGTGGAGCATATTTTTGGAGGGTTGCAGAGCCGATAGCGAGAGAAAGAGAGAGCTGTGGAGAGCAACAAATGGAAGGTTTTTTTTGTTGAGAGTGACATGTCTTTGAAAATTAGATGAATAGGTGAGGGCATTTTAGTCTTTTCAATTCAATTATAATAACTCATTTAATCTTAAGGGCATTTTAGTCATTTCACATGAAAAAAACGTTAAAATCTAGCACGGAAAGTGCAAAGTGAAAATTTTGCACATTTTAGGTGTAGTCAAGTGAAAAAAAAATTCTAGATGCACCCACCTGAAAAACAACAATATCTAGGTGTAGCCACCTGAAATTATCCCTAGAATCTACGGAGAATGCATGACTTTGAGCCGTTCCTTTTTATTTTAGATGAACGAATGGTCTAATTTTAAAATTTTGAATTTAAAATAAGAGAATTTATCATTTCGTAGTAGAACTCATTGTGTGATAAAAGTTTAAAGTGAATTTTTTTGAACGATAGTAATGTGACAGCAAAGTTTTACTTTATATGTAAATAGAAATGGACTATCTAAACATGTAGTCATGTGCAATTTCCTTTAAATTTTTTAAATGAATGTAATCATATGTTTCTCTTCCAACCCTAATTTTTTCATGCTGCACCAAATACCAGCCCGTGCAACTTCATCTTATCGTTATTTACTTAAATTAAAATACAAGACAAAAGTCACAATTTTATGGAACTCAAACAATCCATAATCCTTAAATTTCAAAAATCCTTGATATTTGAAGAATCCCAACATTTAGCAATCCCTGTGCTATCCAATTTCTGAAGATAAAGTTGAAGAGGGGGAGTTTACAGATATACGATGACGTTTATTTAAAATTTTAAAAGGTAATAAATGCTATTTTAATCATTTTACAATTATATAATGATAAAAATAAATGGCTGGCTATGCAAATATATATATATATATATATATATATATATAAGCAAAATAAACAAAGTAGAAGTACATAAATAAATAAATATTCTTATTCTCTTGCATAACTCTATATGAGAATCAAAATGAAATAACCTATCATTCAAACATAACCTAAAAGTACTATAAATGTAATTCCATAATCTATAGACTGGTTGGCAAATACAGAAAATAATGGTGCATCCGATGGAAGCAAACTTGTAGCCTCCTCCACGAATACGATAGAATTTGATATGGACTGGAGTTACTGCTCGAGTGAAGCTCCGAGCTTTCCTCAAATATCTCAAGTCCAAAGCATGTCGTTGGATTTTCACTGTTGATCCCTTTTCACGAATGCCAATTCAGAAGCCAAGGCAATATGATCACTACCCCATTTCTGCAATTCCATCAATTTGAGAAACATTTATTGAGCATTCCCTTCGCTCCATTCTAAAACAAGTGTCATGTTTTAAGTTTTTTGCAAATATTAGGATATGGTAGTGGAGTTGGAGCTCCACTTTTCAACTATATTATTGCACATCCCACTTCGCAACACATAATTATAACTTATAAGAGGATAATATTGTTAATCGATGATTAACTTACACTCAAAAGAAAGCATGACACTTGAACGGAGGGTATAGTCTCTGTGAGCATTATGTTTTTTTTCACACATTTGTGCAAACTCACATAAACAGTATGAGTAATTCTTTGAACAAGGCGGGGCTTTCTGTCCAACTACACACACTCAAATATATATATACACTTAAATTTAAGATAAATGCACCTTTGTTGGGAATCCTGGAGTCTGCTGCATAACATGTTTAGGTATTGGAGCAAGAACTCTAGCAGTCTGGAGACCCTCTGAGCACCTGGATATTATCATTAGTGTATGTCAGATTGTTTCATGTTTTAAGTAATTCAAGACCATAATGGGGCAGCTAGTGAAGTTAAATTTTTTGTCTAAACCGAAAGACATTCCTTTTTTTAACGTCCCCTGCGTCAACAGTCCTAAAAGTTGAGTTGTGTTTCAATTTAGTCCTAAAGTTTGGACAAGTTGTTCCAAATCATTTGTAGGAACTTTTTGACTAATTTGGAACTAAACACGAATTTAGAACTATCATGGAACATTCTCCTATAACATAGTTACACTGGTAAAAAAGTCGTTCATTTAACCCACCATATGTAATCAACTGTTCCCAAAAAGCATCTGTTGTAACTGGTCACCATGGGCTCTCCACTTGAGTCTCTCGTCCCCGAACAGTCCTAAGTTCCAGAAACATAGAACTTCAAATTTATGATTTTTCTTCTCAAAGTAACAGGAGGTTTACAACAAATGAACTTTTTAGAGATGGAGAGAGAATGTAAATAAATCTACCTCAACTTCTGTATACGTGCTTCTGAGCTTTACAGGGTGTTCCAAAATGGTGCTGTCTGGTTTTCCAGTTGCAGTCTCTATTTCCTCTGGAGTCCACACTGACGGATTATAATATGTTCTCTTATAACTCATGGCCTCAGAATCAAAACCAGAAGAAAACCCATTCAGAACTTCATAACTTGGTGATTGCACATGAGCATCTTTATTTCCATGTAGAGCAGATAAAAAAGTTTGATCATCTTCTCCTATACCTTCACCTAGGATTTTATCTCCATACTGCTCATTCAGAGATAAACTTCCAATTGCTTCATCAAAAACATCAACTTCGTATGGAATCGAAGAACAATCCTGCTCATTATCACGGTCTGACTGGGGTGAAACCTTTTCCGGGCTACTATGAGAATAAACTTCAGGACAATCAAAGTTTGCAGACTTGCACAGTCGATCAGATGATTCGATCACGGAGTTGAAGGAGTCTGTGACACTGGTACAGTTAGGGCTACATTCAGATGATCCGTGATTCAAAAGGGAGGCAGGAACATCTTCAGTGTGCGGAGATGCTGGTGGTATGAATTTCAGAACCTCTTTGTTCCCTTGATCAACTGAAAACAGTCATTGCCAGAAGTATTAGACGTTTTCTTTAAGTTATCAACTGAAATGCACAGAGTTTCTCACCTTTATAGCCGTCCACTACATGTTGGGGAGTCTCGTTCCTCAATTCAGCACATAGTGCACTTTGCTCATTACCACATTGTGCATCAGTATGCATAGTCTTAGCATCGTATTGATACCGAGACGAATTCCTAGGAGTAAATTCATTATGTTTATCCGATGTATGATGTTCCTCATTGTTTGCAACAGAAATGGTAGAATCTATGGCAACTTCCCTCCTCTCTAATGCTGATGGAGGTTGGATTGAAGAATCACTGGACTGATTCCTGCAATATTTATGAATTCCCAGCTTTAACATTTAAAGGTTCACACAGCATTCTACAATGTTGACACTTGTAGCTTCTGATCTCTGGAACTCTTACCTAGAATTATGATTATACTGTCGTTGTGGACGAATTTCAGCAGAAGCTTGTCCTGACAATTTGTCTCTATCCACATCTGACAAATCTATCTGCAACGAAAGGATGAAAAAACTCGAGTATGAACAAATAAAAATATAAATGTAAAGTTGGTGACATGGATTGAGAGGAATAATACTGCAAAAGCCATTAAATATTAACTAAGATCAGATTATCATTATCTACCTAGTATGCTCTCAGATTTCTTAATTGCTATATTATTTCCACTTGCATTTCAAATTATAAACATGTTATAGATAAAAAAAAAGAAGGGTTGTGAAAATCAGTTGTCTCAAATTGGATGTCTCACTTTCCTTTGTTGAATGTTGCATACTCAAGTTAACGTTTCAAATTTCCAACCTTACACTCCAGGATTAAAATTACCAACTACCAAAACAAAATTATTGGTTTAAGAAAATTATTTTAATCGCAAAATATAAACGTGAATGAGAGGGAGAGAGAACAATGCGTACCTTTTGTTCTGAAATATAATTGTACAACGGACTCTGATAAAAGAAAAGAAAAAACAGAACAGAATGTTACCGTCATTGTACACTAGAAATAATTGGCTTCAAATGTTCCGTACTGCCAGGGCAGAGCGAACTCATGAAATTAAGTAGTGCACTAGTGCTTAACTGAGTGAAAATGGGAAAGGAATGGTAACCTTTGGTGTACAATTAAAATCCCCACAAAGAACAAGTGGAGCATCATCCCAGAGTTTGGAAACAGCATAAGCCCTATCCAAAAGCATCCTCACCTGTTTTGATGAAACATTGACACTTATTAGTTAGTCACTGTAGTTTAATCACAAATGAACATCAAGTAGTTACTTCTTCGACCAGAGGAGAAAACTAGACATAAATGTAGTGGGATACAACCATAGACTGCAAGCAGGAATCTAGTTTGCCAACATCCATGTTTGATGAGCTATAGTCATGATAACTCTATATATATCCTAAATCAAATGATTCAATTCAGAGATTTCTTACTATCTTCACTAATTAACTTGTCCCTATGTGGAATGTCCATCAAAGTAACAAATAGATGACCCATATATTACAGGTGTGCTTCCTCTTAGCTACATGGGTATAGCAAGCTAGTTGCTGATCCATCTGCTTGTGCTGTTTCAAGTAAAGCACCAACCAACAAATCTTTAATGGCCGGAGCTGGATATGCTAGTGTTATCATTCTGGTGGTAGTGGAACATTCCAACTAAGAGAGGAGTTACATGAAAACTTAAGTAAACAGAAGGTCATTCTGGGGAATGAAACGCAGTGATTATATAGTATAAAGCAAATAAAATAATTGGCCCACAAGATTCTTTTGCATGGATGTGAAACACGTCAATAAATCTTGAATGCGCAGAATAAGGGAAGGTGGTATTATCAGAGGAGTAGCATAAAAATTTCAGTTACAAAATCATATTAGGAATACAATGAGAGTAACTATTACTTACCATGCATAACAACCTCTCAATCTAATTTATTCCTCCATTTAAACAAAGTGCAACAGCATCAGAACACATATATACAGTATATTTAGTGACAATTAGCAGATAACTTTAGCGCATTAGAGAAGATAATATACAGGCCTGGAAGCAAATTTGGAGTTCTGTGTATAACCCGCCCTATAGCGATATGAATAATGCAGCTAATGACCGTACATACAAACAAGATTAAGTGCGTATGGGAAAACCTGCAAGGCCTACTCCATATACAATAACTACCTGGCCAAGCTTAATTTCTCCTCTTTTAGGATTGTAAAGCACGTGGATGTTACACACGACAACTTTATTGGCATCTTTTGAGCTGCAGATACAGAATGCCATGATTTTTTAATGACAAGTTGAAAAGAGGGTGGTAAACGTAAATACGAAATTGACGGTGAAAACTCCAAGTATGGTTTAAAGTTGTGAAGAGAATAGAATCTGCAAACATTTATTCATAACACAACATTTAGAATGCAACAGTATTAAGGCCTTTATTGAAGCACGTTCAAAAACCAGTCTACGAATGAGATATCACAGTATTTAGAATGCAACAGACAACAAACGAGCTTAATACTTAAATTTATCCTAAATAAATTCATACTGAACTAACTGAACTAAATTTGGCAACCTTTTCTTCTTCTAAGTTAAGTTGCAAGCAACTTCATATTGGAATCTATTTATTTATATAAGGAGAGCATAAGAATTATTTTAAGGTCCATATCATTTGAGTGGCCCAATTGTACATATATTGTTTTCATAGTATCCTTGTATACCAAAATTTGGGTCATCCTAACATTCTTTTTTCTTCTTAGAGTGTAAGAAGATTGTGGGTTCAGTTCTGATGTCATTGATATCAATATTCTCTAATAGACTAAAGAGATAAAGATGAGAAGTGTAAAACACCGTTCTCAGTGCAATATCAATCATTCCTTTTGTTAACAACCATTAATACACATATTTGAATGAAAACCCAGATGCAAGGTCATTGCAAGAGTGTAAAATCGATCTTTACTGTATTTCTAATGATACCTTGTCAGTGATTCGGCTGCTGTATTTTGTGCGTTCTTTTTACTCGTAAACTGTTTCACAAATACAAAAAAAGTTTTATGGCCTGGGATCGGGTGAATCATAGAAAGAAAAAGCAAATGGAAAATGAAACAAAATTTATTGTATTTCACAATGGAGTCCATGTAATTCAACTCATGTACCTCCAACACACATATCTGAGCAACATTATCTCGAAGTCCAAGCTTATTGAATTCAATGGATTCCTCATGGACCAACTTGAATCTAATAAAAGAGTCAAGAAATGAAGTTCTACATGGTATAATGGATTCTGCTTACAAGAAAAATATACTGAAATAAATATTAAATAATGATGTCCAAGTTTATTGAAATCTATGCATTCCTCATAGACCAAAACCTACTAGGAAAATTAAGTTCCTCTAAGGCATAGTGCGACTTCATAAAGCTATCTATACGATATTACAAACTACAGTGGTACCAAAGAAGCAATCAAAACAAAGGATTATTTAAGTATAAAAGTTTCACATCAAATACTAATAAAAATAGAATTATATGGCTATATACAAAGGGAGAGGGCATACCCAACTATAAGGTTGACATTTTAGTTGTGGAGCCCAATAGGATTTAAAATATATCATGGTATTCGAGCTGGATGATTTGGCCCTGAGTGCTTTAGGCACGTAGCCTATGTGTGGAAGTCCAACCTATATATGGGGCATGTTGAAATATAAAATCTCATATGAAGAAAAGTATAGGACAAACTCAACTACAAGGTTGACCTTTTAATTCTAGAGTCCAACCTGTTAGATGTAACCTATTATAAATTCTTCAAAGATTAACACAATTGTTGAAGTATCCCAATTGCAAGCATGTGGAGTTTGGCACTGCTTTATATAGTTGCTGTTCATACCACCCAGTGTTGTAAGAACCGATAGCGCTAATCGGTCAGACAGAGCCATTGGGGATTAATAGGGTCTAGTCTGGAATTAATCGGATTTCTATTTCTCTATTGTTTTAATTTTTGTTAAATAAATATACATAAACAATCAAAACATTTAATTATGTTATATAAAAAATAAATATTTAAGATATATAATATAAATATTTTAATATTTATTACATTTTGTATACTTAAGAATATCAATATATCAATAAAAGTGCCAATCAGTATAAATTATTTTAGTTTTAAGTATTTTTCATTTTTTATTTTCTGAATTAATTTTCTTTTAGATTGCCTAAACCTGCGTAGGCGCCGACTTGATTTTTACAACAATGATACTTACCACCTAATGGTTTAGGTGTTGGGATTGAAATTTAATATGATATTAGGGATGATTTTACTTGGGCATTTGACTATTTAAGGTGTCTCTGAAAGTTCTTGATTGAAATTTTTATACACATGTGGGGGCACTACTTGAGTTGTTGTCGGAAACTCAACGACAATCAAATCAAATAAATGGTGCACTTCAAGCTAAACCACATGTAAGGGTCCTAATTATCAAAGTTAGAATATTTACAGTACAGCTGTAATCATTGGTTTGCAAGTAACATGGTCAATGAGCCTAAAAGCTTGCAAATCAAGGATATGCCATGGATTACCTCGATGTCCGCCAAAAGATTGCACATCCATCAACTGCATTACCCGTGCGCATCTGGATTGATCAAAAACTTATTAGACTTTAATATACAGTTAGTTAACTTAACCATGTCGTCATTAAAGATCAACCCGTGTTTAAGTATTTAGTAATGATTGTGAAAGGCAGAAACACATTCTTAAAGAGTAAGAACTGAATAACACTTAGCACACCTTCCAAATTCCGAGGTATCCCCGGCGCTTCAACTCCTCATCCAAGTCATTAAATCTATCCACCTCCTGAAAAATCAAAGGGCACAGCTATCAGAGAATCGTCAAAATCCTCAAACGGTAAAAACAGTGAATCGTCACAAAAGACTGAACATGCCAAATTCCGTTGTTCATATTAGATCAAAGAAAACAACTACAGCATAGGCACGTGACAATTTTTATTTGTAAGCAGGATGGAATTTTGTTCCAAGGAAATAAAAGAAAGAACAGTTGAGTATGCATTACAAGGTGTACAAAGGAAACAAGTAATACAGCTACATAATATCGTTGAGGTTATCCAGGAAATAATAAAACTAAAAAATGCAAAAAATATGTTTACAAAAATCCATAGATTAAAGAAACAACAGAAATAAACTTAAGATACGTATGCACAAATGCATTGCTATTTTACCCCCTAAACATATTATTAGGATGACACCAACGCAATGCGATGAAGAATGATTTCCAAGTATTTGCAATTCTAAACTGAATAGTCTCCCTCATCCACGCATAGGACACGGGTAAACGCCAATAAATCCCGACCAAAAAGAAGACAAGAATTGCAATTTCACATCTATTGGACAGTAGAGCACTGGATAATAGACAGTCTGCAGGTCATGCATATGAAGACCAAACAACTGTAATATGATTGTGTTGATAAAAAAAACTGTAATATGATTGCTCTTAACCTGGTAATTAACATAAAATTGATTCACAGACATCTGAACTCATTTAAGGAAAGTAATGCAGATTAATTTAAGTGATAAGTATTAAGAAACTGAAAAAAAAAGTGCATGCACCCAACCCAACTTAGGCTGGGAGTGTTTATAAAGAGTACGTGTTGCATTAATAAAAAGCAAAGCAGTTTTCAAACATGTTGTGAACATGGTATAAGACTCAATAAATGGTACAGAATTGAGAAAACCTGAAAGCACATTATATCAGCAGACCAGAGTCCAAGCTCAAACATGATATTTTTCTTTCTCCACTGCCAGTCCAACATGTGGCGAGGTATGTGAAAATAAAGTTTGCTCCAATGGTCAATAGCAAGGTAGTCAGCCAGTATGTTATATGAAAGAACTATAAACCGTTCTGCAAAGGATACAAATAAATAGATGGAAGCAGCATCATTACTGGAAATAAAAAATTACGATGACATAAACGAATGAGGTTCTGCAAGAAAATACAATAAAATTAAAACACTTGATAACCTTAAACTGGCCCAAAATAGTTTGAGATTTCCTTGTTGGAATACGATAAAACAACAACCCAGTCATTTCTCCACGCAAACTTGGAATCCACTACATTAATCCTCAAATAAAACTCACTGGGTCCCTCGGTTCATAATTCCTTCTTCACTTCATCCTATCTAAAGTCATCAAGTCGTTACTTAATACTTACTTTTGTGTTAACTTAGATCAACCCATCCCCATTTTAGTGTCTTCTAATTGAATTTTCTCACCCTCCCTTAGAGGGTCACTAATTCCCCCATGGGGCACATGTCCAGACCATCCTAAACCATTTTCTTTCGTCTTCTCCTTAATGGAGGTTTTCTCGACTCTTGCTCAAATTGAGTCATTCCTCATTGCATCATTCCTTGTATTAACACAAATCCACCTAAGCATTCCCTTCTCGATATTTCATTATATGGATCGCGTGTCCTCTTTGGAGCCAAAAATGAGGTGCCATATAACATAGCCAAATGCTGATAAAATAAAATAAAACATAGCCAAACCTATGGCTGGATGATAAAAACTCTCCTTTCAGTTCAAGTGTGCATTCAACTATTAGCTTAAACTTTAAGTTGAGCTGATCTTCAACATTTACATGGTATTAGTAATGTTTAAATAAGCTAGTGAGGTTTTATAATTAGCCTCCGAGTTCACAACAAATACTCCCTCCATCACACAATATGTGTCATATTTGACTTTGATTCAAGGAAAACGTATTACAAAGTCAATGTTCAACTTTCCATCACATGACCTTATGATATCCCACATGCTATTAACTAAACAAAGTATACTACGGACACTTCACACATAAATAACTTGATTAACTTCCTAGATGAGGTGGTTGCTTCCTTTGGAACTGAGGGTGTGATGATGACCTTTTTGCATTTGAAAAGCATCCAACTGGACCTTCTAAAGTGTATTCATCCATCATAATGCTAGATGTGAAAATTGTGACAGACAAAATAAATAGCAAGCATTTTGGGATTAATGACCAATCATCCTTGGGCAACACTAAAGCCAACATTTAAAATATAATACAAAATTAACACAAGAAGGAGAAATTACCATAACTAGGAGGTGCCTTGGTCTTTTTAACATACTCCCAGTTCCTAAAGTCCAAGGGTTTCTTGGGACGAGACTGGTGCTGATGCGGCTGAAAGGCTTTTCGGATTTGGGCCTCTGGTGGCGGATAGCGAAACTGGTTGTGCTGATTATAATGTGCATTGCTCGGATTGGCCGGTCGGGAATGAAACCCAGCTCGATTCTCGTGACGAAACCCTAGGTTTTGTTCTTGTACTACGGGACGAGGCAGCTGAAATGCTTGCCGGATTTGGTCCTCCGGCGGAGGATAGCGGAACTGGTTGTGTTGATTGCGAGTCGGATTGAACGGCCGGGGATGGAACTCAGCTCGATTCTCCAAGGCTCCGTCGCCGCCGGTCGCAACATGGCGTCCTCTTCCCCTGGATTGCCCTGGATCGGAGCGGAACTGCAAAAGACAGAAATTAGCAACACGATAGAAATAAAGTCCATCAGAGAATTTGTATGAATGGAATGAAGAGAGCGGAGTTACGTGGGGGCGAGAAGCCATGACGGTGCTGGGCGCGACGGCGAGGAGAGAGAATCGACGGCGATGAGAGAGAAGAGAACACCGCATCTAGAGAGAGAGAGACGTTTCGGTGTCGGCGTGTGTGTTGGGTTGGGCGGGCGGGCGCGATCTCTAACGGACACGTACCTCAACTTGTGGGATGGGATAGGTTGAGTGACCGACCTGTAGCGCCCAACAAATTGGGCCAAATGAGCACAAAGGCCCAATTTCTCATAAGTTCTTGAGAGAACTCAAGATTCCTCCCACTTGAATCGTTCAAATTGCCCTAAACTTGCCAAGCAAGCTACCCAAAATATTTAGATAAGTGAATATTTTATTTAGGGTATTTTCGTAGAAAAATCTATAGAATTAATCCTATCCCTCCAAAATGGAATGTAAAAATGAATTATAACTGTTCATTTAGGTAGAGTTTTACTATAAATAAGGGGTGGTGCTCAAATGGCCAAACCAATCAAGCATTGTAAACACATCCACGTGTAATACAAAGAGCTTTTACACATCTTTCTCTTTTGTTTTCAAATTTCCCTCCCTCTCTTTCGAATTTTCTTGCTTTCCTCTTGTTCTTACATTGTTTCGTGTAGGATCAAGCCTGATTTAGGTTGTGCACAAGGAGTGCTAATCACCTAAGTGCTAGATGTACCGCAAAAAACTAAGGGGAAGCTCTCGGGTCGTCACAGTTGGTATCAGAGTTGGTCGTTAGGGACACGATCAAGGAAAGCATGTCGGACATTGTCGTTGGAAGCACACATTCTCAAAGAGACACTCTGCATTCAGGTGTTCGGGCATGGGGAAGGTCGATGGATGAAAATATCGCGCAAGAGTCCATTGGTGCCAACCATCAAGCTGTCGTGGGAGAGATGAAGAAAAGGTTGGATGTTGCCGAGCAAGACCTGAGCGATCATGGGGAAGATCTTAAAGCCATTAGTGAAGGCATGGATGAACTCAAAGGATCTATGGATATCAAGATGGAGGAGATCCACCAAACCGTTCGCGATCTTGGAGACTCTTCCCGTCGGGAGCAAGTGATGCTTGAGGGAAAGATCATGGAGACACTTAATCAAATTCAAGCTAGTCTCGAGAGACAAGTCGCGGAGCAGAGAGCTAGCTTGGAGGAGACGCGAGCTAACTAGGCCATATGTCAGCGAGCGGTTGCGAGCGGCGCGATAGGAGCGCAAGGGCGGGAGGTTCCGCGTGTGGATGCTCCAAAGGCAAATAGTTACGGTGGACAACGCGATGCCAAGAAAATTGACGAATTCATTTGGCACATGGAGCAATACTTCGAGGCCTTGAACATAGTGGACAATAGGACGAACCTGCGCAGAGTTGTTCTTTACCTTTCGGGCACGGCGACAATATGGTGGAGGCGCAAACACGCAGAAGCACAACAAGTTAACCTCTCCATCACAACTTGTGATGAATTTAAATTCGAACTAAAGCGTCAACTATTTTTTCCCATGTTGTTCACGATGTACGCTTACGAATGCGAGAGTTGAAACATACCTCTTCCATTCGTGAGTGTTGTGGGGTCAAACGGTCTCCGCTTGATCCCTTCAACCTCACAATTAAGTGGAAATTTGCCTCGTAGTGGCTGTTTAGGGTTAATTAGGGATAATTTTATGCTTGTTGGTGTTTCAAGAGCTTATGTAGGAAATGGAGCAAAATGGACCAGATATCGAGCTTGTAGACCAGCTGACTTGCGAGCGCCATAACTCTCACATCCAATGTCCAAATCGAGCAAACAGTATGTCCAAATTGAAGAGAACGGAAAGAGCTACAATTTTCGTGAAGGAAGTTTTTGCATTGGAGGTCACCCTAGGTGTCGATCGACACTTCCCAAACTCCAAACTTCCAGAGATAGTTGGTGATGGGTTGTCGATGGGGTGTTGATGAGGTGTCAATCCACACCGTGGTGTCGATCGACACCCCCTTCGATTCTGCAGCAGCTATTTAAGGTTTTTTGACCTAAATTTTGAAGAGGGCCTCAATTACTATTCTGACCAGCCTCTCTTGAGAGCTCCAACAGCTTGTTCCTCTTATCCTTCAAGGTTCTTGCAAGTTTTAGACAATCTATTGAGAGTTTGGGTGAATGTAATCATAGAATCCATCTTTGGAGCAAGAAGAAGGATGTTTGAAGGTTCAATCTCCATCAACACCTCAAGAGACAAGGAGTTCATCATTTACTTCACCAAGAGCATTTTCTTATCTCTTACTATGCTTATTTTGATGACTATGCTAGATTTTGCTATTTGTATGATGATTTGTGAATTGAGCACCATGGTTGAGGGCTAAAACCCTTAACCATGGGTGCTAAACATTGTGTAACTTGATGAACATGTCTTAATATGAGGTAATAGTTCTAGGTCTCCTATGGTGTTGTGTGATTTCCTTGTTTTAATGCTTGGATCGTGATTTAGTTACATAGAATGCATGTTAGGAGACTAAGCCGATCTCGAGAGGGACGGATAGACTCGGTCCTAGGAAACACAAAGGGTTAGAGGCTCGAAACCGAGTTTTGACACCTCGGATTAACTCTTAGCCCCTCATTGTCGGGCAATTGGGTCTGGGGATAGATGCAAACTCGAGAAGCGAGTGTCACCCCAAGGCTAGACCGTTCTCAATGCTGAGAGGCGAGAACGGTAATTATGACATAGGTTCGTCACCACGAGATCAATAGAACCAATATTTCACTTAAGTAATGTCGAGTTATGCATGTTTAGCACCATAGGCACTTTAATTAAATTGTTATACACATCGTTAATTGCTTGTTTGTCTGAATTCCCAAAACCTCAAAAATAAGCAGTGTTTCGAGAATAACAATCACAAACACAAATTCGACCAACGACCCTCTTTATTCCCTATGGACCGACCCGGTAGCTTACCGGTTCTTATAAATTGTATTACTTGTCGTCCGTGTATACTTGCACGGGGAACCGGGAAGTGGCGTTTCGCACGACACTTTTTGGCCCAACAAGTTTTTGGCGCCGTTGCTGGGGACTAATTTGTAGTAGGTCGTTTGAGTGCTTGTACTTGTTTATGTTAGTTTTTGATACTTGTTACTTGTGTGTGATAGGTGCTTTGTCTAGTGCTTGACCCGGAGCTCAGGAGCATTAGAATTCGTATACAATCCCGAGATTGAAGCATTGTGTAGGAGGAACAACGCCTTGAGGAGGCGTTCTCGTGAAGATTTGCTTAATAATAGTAACATGGCGGCAACCCCGGGAAGGGTAGATCAACTACCACCCATTCTCGAAGGGGATCGCGAGGAGGATCCTCTTGACTTGAACAACACGCAAGGTGGGGCCTTGCGAGAGAGGATAGAGATGATGATTATGAAGATGAGGACTACATTCCTCCTCCTCCTCTTCCTCCTCGAGGTAATCGGGGAGGGAGAGGAAGAGGAATCTAACGGGGCCAAGACTTTGCGCTCCAACCGGTAATATTGAGTCTCCTCAAAACTATCCCCCAATTCATGGGCAAGAATGACGACGCCCATGCCCATCTCACACTCTTGGAAGACGTGATCGAGACCACTGCTAGTGGCTACCCAAGGGACTAGGTCAAGTGCAAGTTGCTTCCCATATATTTGGGAGGAGAGTCTAAGAAGTGGTACATGACTCTACCCTTTCGAGAAAAGCGAGATTTGGAGAGTCTCAAAAGGGCATTCCTTTGCAAATAAGTTCCGCCACAGAAAGAAGGTGAATTGTATAGGGATATCAACAACTACTCTCAAATCCCAGGAGAGACACTCGGGGAGACGTGGGAACGATTCAAACAACTCTTGTGGAAGTGTCCCAATCACCGTATTTGTGATGAGGTGCTTAACAAGACCTTCTATTGAGGGCTTAATCAAGCCTCTCAAATGGCGGTGAACGCCGGTGCGGGAGGATCTCTTCTCTCCCTAGATCCCGAAGAAGTGTTTGATATCGTGGAGCAAGTTGCCCTACAAAGCTATGAGTGGAATAACGGTGATGAAAGTTCAAACACTCAAGTTTCATCATTTGCAAGTGACAAGGAGGAGCAAGAAACATTGAAGAGTCTCCCCGAGAAGATGAACATGGTTCTCAAAGTAGTGCAAGGGAATCAAGGGAAAAATGCGAAGTCCCGAGCGAACGTGAACCGAATAGACTACGGTAACAACAACCGTGGACACTATGGAGGAAACAACAACTGGGGTAACGGGGGCAAATATCATGACTGTCCCGCTTCTAATTATCCGGGAGGATATGGAGGTAACACAAACAACCCACCACGTGGGTACGACAAGGTGTATCAAGAGAGGCCTCAAGGAGGTCACTTCCAAGGGAACAACAATTCGACCTATGACAATGGTCAACCCTCCAACTCCAATGGTGGAGATTCGTTGAAAGATGTCCTCGCCACCTTCATGAAGAGCCTTACGGTCTTCAATGACGAGATAAAGAGAGGCATGAGGAATATTGAAGCTCGCTTGGAGCAAAGTAGCACCCCAAGGCCAATGGGTACTCTCCCAAGCAACAAGGAGCAACCCTGAGATAATGAGAAGAAACCTGTGAATTCAATCTCACTGGCGAACATGGAGGTCAAAGAAGAACCGATGAATCTTGTGGAGGACAAGCCCGTTGAGGAGTTAAAGACACCAAAGATCATTCCATCGTTCCCACAAAGGGTGGGGAATGTTGAAGAAACAATAAGTGTTCATGAATACCTCAAAGAAGTGAAGAAGGTAGAGATAAACGCTAACATGGTGAAGGCGTTGGAAAGAAAGGGCGACACTCAGGGAACTTTAAAGGAGTTCGAGGAAAGAAGAGAGAAGGCTCATGAGGAGCCTACAGTGAAGATGAGCTCGGAGGCTATTGCACTACTAAAATCCATCCCTCCAAAATTGGAAGATCCCGGTAGTTTTATAATCCCAATGGGGATAGGGTTCACACACCGCAAAGACCTATGTGATTTAGGAGCGGGTGTCAATGCAATGCCCTTGACTCTGTATGAAGAACTCGGGTTGAAGAGTATGAAGGAGACGAAGATGGAATTACAACTTGCAGACAAATCCATTGTGATCCCAAAGGGAGTTGTAGAGAACATATTGGTAAAGGTGGGCAAATTCATAGTGCCCACGGACTTTGTGGTGCTAGATTATAAAGCTAACAAGGATGTCAACCTTATCTTGGGAAGACCCTTTTTGGCAACTACCGACGCTTGTATTAGTGCCAAGAAGGGAGAGCTAATGATGACTGTTGGTGGTGACTCAATCACCTTCCGGTTGCCTTCACAAAAGGAAGAACCCGATGCTAGATGCAAGACGATTAAGATGGCAAGGAATGATCTCGAGGAGCTCGAGGGTGAGATAGAAGCTCATGAAATAAGAAGTGCTCCGGGAAGGAGCAAGGATGACGAGAAGCCAAGTCCTAGGTGCCTTGAGATGAAGGAATTATCTTTTCTTGAATAACATATGGTGGCAATGGTCGGAGAACAGATTTCAAGAACCCGCCCGAGAAAGCGAAACCCCCAAGAAAAGAGGTAGAGGAAGAGTTGGAGGACAAAGAAGTTAAAAGCACTCTAGAGAAGGTGGACGTCAAGCGACGGATCGGTTCGCTTGTTCAAGAAATGAAGACTTTACTCAAAAGTAAAAAGCGGGAAAATGTGGAGCTTGAAACCTCAAGGCTCGAAAGAACAACAAAGCGAGCAAAGCAAAAAGGCAAGAAAAAGAAGAAAGTTTCCTTTAGCAAAGAACAAATGGAGATCAATTTTTGGCTACATATGACTTGGGTAGACCAATTGTTGGGTACCAAAAAGAAGGAGAAGGCCAGAAGAAAGTGGAAGAAGCTAGGACGGCCATGGAGCATATCATGTGTTGCCCCTCCTAGCGTTGGAGAGTAGAGTTGTCCCACCCTTTGAACCGTCGAGCTAACGACGTTAAACAAATGCGTTTTTGGGAGGCACCCCAAATTCTATCTCTTCACCTTGTAAATTCATAATTTAAGTCATTTTTGCTAGTTTGTGCTGATATCGACTTGTTGTGTGCCTGAAGGGGGAAGGTCCTATCACAACGCCTATATTTGGAGAGAGAGCTTAAAAGCATGGCGTAGACGCTTCCCTCACACAACGAGGTCGATTTGTCAACTTGGGACAAACCCTCAAACAAAGAAAATCTCACTCTTTTGAGGAAGGTAACACGTACTTTCTCCATGGACTTATTGTGTTAAGATTCTTTTGTTCAAGGCTTGTGATCGCCTTGCGACCTTGATTGGTTTGCCCCTTTAAGTGGGTTGATGTGACAAATTTGGCATGTGCTAGCTTTGTTAGGAATTGTGTGATGATTGAAGGCTTGGTTAAGCCTTAAGTGTGGTGTGTACACACCACATTAGGTCCGTTTAATGTTTTTAGTATACTTAAGACTAAGTGAGGTCTTAAGTGTGGTGTGTACCCTTGTACACACCACAATCGAGTTTATTGAGTCGTGAGCTTGGTAAAGCCCTAAGTGTGGTGTGTGATTGATCACACACCACACTTGAGTCTCTTAATTTGAGTCTTGCATGTTGAGTAGGATCTTTTTGAAGGAATTATTTGAGGGTTCCAGTCAATTAATTTCATGCCCATACTAGAAATTAACCTCAAATATCCATGTTTAATAATGATCTTACATGATCATGAATTGATCACAAGATCTAGGCTAGAATAAAACTTGTTACTAAATAAGATTTAGTAACCTCTAAAGATCGTCCACACAAGAAGAGCAATCTGGGGATACTCACAACGATCCTTACTAGAAGATCGAAGCAAGCAAAACGGATGGAGAGAGAGAGGGGGTGGCCGGTCGGCTAGAGAGAGAGAGAGAGAGAGTAGATAAGGTTTTTGGAAAATAAAATTCCTTAATTTTCAGATCTGAAAATTTTCCTTTTATAACCCTTTTTAGGCAATAATTAATTAAATGCCTTAATGGGCTTAAAGCCCAAAGCTTTTAATTGATTATGTAGATAAGTCCATTCTGGCTTACCCCAATCTGGCTATGTCCTGTTTAGCTAAATTAATTAAATCTATTTAATTAGATTATAATTAATTGGTCCAGCTAAACCGTTCTAGATTTTCGGTTTAGTCCTAAACCAAAATCGGTCTAATCCGGTTTAATCCAAAACCGGATTTTGTCTCTCTCATGATTCCTCCATATGATTCCATCCGTTTTACTCAATCTTTAGTGTGTGACCCTCTAGGCTCACGACACGTCGGCGGACTAGTAAAATTACCATTTTACCCTTTTCATCATGAGTGGCCTCTAGCAAAACATCATGATTACCCAACGCTTGTGATTATCGAGATTTTGACTTACCCTTGTTGTACATGAATCTATCCTTTTATTCTCTTGATATCTTTGACAACCACGAGGCATAGACAAGTCATCCTCGTTCAATTGTCCTGTTTCTTGATTTTGTGTTAACTGAATTGTAACTGATACTCCGTATCGACTGCACGGCCTGCTATTGTATTTCAGTTGTACTCATCAAGTGGCCTAAACAGATTTCTGCACATACGTCCGTATGAGGGATAAATCCTTCAGCGATCTATTGAGTCAACTCATGTACCTCGTGATCGAGCCAATCACCGTCATTATTGTAACCCTTTTACAAGAGACGGTAGACTGAGTCAAACTCGTCACTCATTACATAGTGACCTCAATGATCTTTCCGTCTGAGGATGTGATTTCATGCGCCGGCATATGAGTATGTTCCTGACTGTGTCTATGTAACATACTCTTGATCGGGTCATCCTATATCACCCCTGTCTGGTGATACTATGACCTAACTCTGGCCCCCTTCTGGCCATGATCAGTAGAGCGTGATCATTTAGACTTAGCCTCATACCGATCGCTTCTTATGAAGCTATTCTGATCGGGGACTGCTTAAGTAAGATCTTATCTGATCTGTAGATCTACTATTATGTGTTGAGACATCAATGATACAAATCAAATCATGCTTAAGATATTACTACAACACTTAGTAATATGGAAGCCGATTTTATTTCAACTAATAATCTTTATTACATTATTAGATTAAAAATACATTGTGCTAAGGCACAAAAATCCAACAGTCTCTCGTTTTCCCTAGACCCAATTGGTATTCCAATCTAAACCTATTCCCCTGACATGCTCCTCATGCTTAGGCTGCGGTAGTACCTTAGTTAAGGGGTCAGTTAGATTATCATGCGTTGAAATGTAGCTTATCTCTACTTTCCCTTTATCAACCATCTCTCTGATGATGTGATACTTTCTCTCTACGTGCTTGGTCATGTTGTGAAATCTGGGCTCTTTAGCAAGTGCTACGGCCCCCGTGTTGTCACAACATAAGCTCACGGGATCAGACGTTCGCGGCAGTACACCTAATCCACTCAAGAAGCTTCTGACCCATACCGACTAGCGGCAACACATCTAGTGACGCTTAGTTCTCTTTCTATCCCGCCATACACTAAGAAGGCGTCCTTTATTCTCCTCAGATACTTGAGGATACACTTGATGACAGTCTAGTGATCTTGGCCTGGGTTAGACTAAAATCTGCTGGCACAGATGAGGGCAAACGATACGTCAGGCCTCATACAGATCATGGCATACATGATGGATCCAACTCCCGAAGCATACGGGATTCCCTCCATCTTCTTAAGCTCATCAGGTGTTTTAGGACACTGATTCTTGCTGACCTTGATGCCATGTCTTACCGGGAGGTTCCCTTTCTTAGAGTCAAGCATTGGGAATCTTCTCAACACTTTATCTATGTAGGTGCTCTGACTTAGACTTAAAATTCTCTTGGATCGATCTCTATAGATCATGATCCCTAGATGTAAGCGGCCTCTCCTAAGTCCTTCATGGAGAAACACTTCCCTAACCAAACTTTGGTCTCAAGCAAGGTTGGGATGTTATTTCCCATGACCAGTATGTCGTCGACATACATCACCAGGAACACTATGTTACTCCCACTGCTCTTCTTGTAGATACAGAGTTCATCTGGATTCCTGATAAACCCAAACTCTTTTACGGCTTCATCGAACCGTAAGTTCCAACTCATGGAAGCTTGCTTCAATCCATAAATGGATCGTTGCAGCTTACACACCTTTTCCGGGTGATCTGGATCGACAAAACCTTATGGCTGGGTCATATAGACATCCTCCCGCAAATTCCCGTTAAGGAATGCGGTTTTGACGTCCATTTTCCATATCTCGTAATCGAAATATGTTGCAATGACTAACATCATCCGAATTGACTTAATCATGGCTACTGGCAAAAAGGTCTCATCATAGTCCATGCCTTGGACTTGATGATAACCTTTTGCAACCAGCTTGCTTTGTAAGTCTGAGGCTTTCCGTCCATATCTGTCTTTAACTTAAATATCCACTTGCACCCTATTGGTTTTATCCCAGGTGTGCTGTCTACTAAGTTCCAGACCTGATTGTCTTTCATGGACTTTATTTCCTCATCCATGGCATTCTGCCATTCTTTGGAGTTAGGGCATGGCAAGGCTTGTTGAACTGTTGTGGGATCATCCTGATCCACAACGATCAAGTCATTACCCTCTGTGGCTAATAAGCCATATCTAACTGGGTTTTGACGAGATCTTTCAGACCTCCTTGGTCCTACAGGAGTTTCTGTTGGAATAGGACTTGGATCATTTACCTCATCGGGTACCTCTACATCCTCTGTAGGCTGTTCTGTGTCTTCTCAAATTTCTTCAAGAAGCATAGGACTCCCACTAGGATTCTTGGATAAGAATTCTCTTTCCAAGAAAACCCCACCTCGAGCAACAAAGACCTTGTTCTCTTCGGGTTTATAGAAGTAGTACCCCATGGTTCCTTTGGGGTACCCTACAAAGACACACTTATCTGCCTTAGGTTTGAGTTTATCACCAAGCAACCTCTTGACGTAAACGTCGCACCCCCAGATCTTGAGGAAAGACAGCTTGGGAGCTTTCCCTTGCCAAACCTCAAATAGAGTGGTCTCCACTGCCTTTGTAGGTGATCGATTCAAAATGAATGCGACCATCTCTAGGGCATGGCCCCAGAAAGATACTAGAAGATCGGCGTGACTCATCATGAAACGAACCATGTCAAGCAAGGTTCTGTTCCTCCATTCGGAAACTCCATTCAGCTGAGGGGTTCATGGCGGAGTTAGTTCCAAGAGTATACCGTTATCCCTTAGGTGACTGAGAAAATCTTGATCTAAATACTCGCCATCTCGATCAGAATGAAGTGCCTTTATACTTTTACCAAGCTGGTTTCGTACTTCATTAGGGAATTCTTTGAATTTATCAAAGGACTCCAATTTATGTCTCATTAAATAGACGTACCCATACCTACTGAAATCGTCGGTAAAGGTTATGAGGTATCTGAAACCTCTCCTGGCTTGTGTGCTCATGGGCCCACACACGTCTGAATGTATTAGGCCCAGGAGATCACTCGTTCTTTCACCTAAGGCGCCAAAAGGCACCTTTGTCATCTTTCCCATAATGCAAGATTCGCATCTCTCGATTGGTGTGAATTCAAACGGACTTAACAGCCCATACTTGTGAAGTGTCTAGACGCGTTTCTCGCTAATATGGCCCAGACGACAGTGCCACATCACTGTCTGGTTTAAGTCATCCGACTTCAACCTCTTATTTACGTTATAGTTTGAACTGTAGTTAGAGTTATCAACATTTAAAATGTATAATCCACCAACCATACATGCAGTGTCATAAACGATATTATTTCTTGATAAAGTAAATAAACCATTGTCTATGGTAAATACAAAACCAAGTTTGTCCAAATTGGACACTGAAATAATATTCCTACTAAAAGTAGGTACACATAAGACATCGTCCAAAACTAAAATAAGCCCTGTGGGCATCCTAAGACTAACAGAACCGACAACCGTCGTTGACACCGAACTGTTGTCTCCGACTTTCAGATCCCGCTCGCCTTCCCCAAGGAGCTTCTTACTTTCCAGATCCTGTAAATTAACACAAATGTGAGTTTTTGCTCCGGTATCAATTACCCATGTATATGAGAAAGTAACGTTGAGATTATACTCAACAACGTAAATACCTGATCCAGGTCCTAAAGGGTGTCCTCCCTTATGCAAGCTCTTCACATAATCCTTGTGATGCCTGCAATCCTTCTTCCAATGACCTGGCTGCTGGCAGTAGTAACATACTACCTCTAAGGTCGAAGTACTCCCTTCGGTTCTAGGAACCGCTTGGCTCTTCGGACCTCTCGGTGCCCTTATCTGCCCAGCTAGGTGCATTGACGCCTTACACTTACCCGTCACTGCTGGTGCCTTGCCCTTGTTGGAATGTCCTGGTGACTTGCTAGTAGGTTTGCCAGCTCTTTTGAAGTTGACACCCTTATTGACAATCAGAACCTCAGGGGTCTTGCCCTTGAGATTTTTCTCTGCGGTCACCAACATCCCATGCAGTTCCTTGATAGTCTTTTCCATAGTATGAAGATTGTAACTTGTGATCACATCTCCATAAACCTTTGGAAGCGACATCAGGACTATGTCTGATTTCAGCTGCTCTGTGAAGCTGTGACCTAGACTGGCCAAACGATCAAAGAGTCGCTTCATCTTGAGGACATGTGGGCTCACTGCCTCACCAGCATTCAGCCTGCTGTAGAACAACTCCCTAAGAGTGTCGTATCTTTCGACCCGAGCATTCTTCTGGTAGTATACTTTGATTTCCTCCATCATCTCTTTTGGATTGTCCATAAGATGCATGAACTGGTCCTGGGTGTCATTTTCCATGGACCCGACCATGAGGATGCCAACATCTTGTCGATCGCTTATATACTTGTTATAAGCGTTCTTATCGGCTTCGCTGGCATCATCTGGAGGCACTTTTATAGGCTTATCCGTAAGGATATACTCCTGTCTGTCATACTGAAGGGCAAGCTTCAGGTTCCTCTCCCAAACCAGGAAGTTGGTCCCTGACAGCCTGTCACTTGATAGAAGAGACTTTAAGGCTTCACTGCCAGAACGTGTTGATTTGGGTTGCGACGGTACCATTTAATCTACACATGAAAATAAATTTAATCAGATTCTTAATTTAAGTTGAAGTGAGAGATACTTGATTATGAACATTTATGATTCTTGTGTCTGAATCTAAACCAAGATCTCCACACACCCAAAACTGAAGTGAGTTAATCTCATCGCCCCAGTTTTGGACATTGGAGTAGGACAGTCCAGTCCTTTCACAATTCCATGTGATTCTTGGCTAGGGCTTATACGTTGTATGTATACGACATTGCCCTATATTTGATACCCTGGCTTAGATCATATGAGAATCGCAGCCAAGTCAACCATCTTTCAACGCATGATTCAATTTGCATGGTTACTACGCTAATGCACACGTACCCATGCAAGATTGTCCATCTTCTATTAGAACCCATTCCCATGGATCCACGTTAATCGTATCCAACGATGAGTCTGAGAACTAATCGAAGTGATGAAAAGTGGGCGTTATCTAGCTTGACTTGAAATTACTTGCCTTTTAAATGTCCATTATCACTGATCATTATTTGATCTTAATTTTGAAATTATCATCTACAAATCCATGTAGAGATACTTTCAATTCCGGTTTGCATGTGCGTGATTAACTTATTATTATTAATCTTTACACATGTGGATGATGATCTAATTAACATGAACTTATGAAAGTTAAATCATACATTCAACCATACATTCATAAACATAAATGTAAACTTGCTTTAGCTATCCCGCTAATCCTACTGGAATAAACTAAAACATATACTATGTCTTGTCTTTCCTCATTCTCCTGGACTCCCACTGGCTCCATGCCTCCTCGGGATTACCGTCCTTCTCTTCGGTTCTTCTCGTCTTGGGACTTTGTAATTACATTTAATTTAAATAAAATAAATGATGTGACACACAAGTCACAATTAAATTACAATCCAAAAGCAACTCGCAGGTTGCAAACCGAAATTAAATTCTAAATTCGGGCTAATTTAGCAATCATGTTGCAAACACCGTGTTATCAAACAATCATGTTTTCAAACAAGCATGTTATCTAGAAAACATATTAATTCCAATTTTATCTTGATTTAAATCATAAAATGCGGTTTATCGAAACCGTTATTTTGAACCGGTTAATTTCTGAATTAAATCGGTTCACGCTCTGGTTTATCGAAACCGAACCGGTCTGAAATTTTAATTAATTCTTGCTGAAAATTCTGGATTTTTCTGGGTCGGTTTTGACCCGAATCCATTCCGGTTTGACCGAACCAAAATTGACCCGAGGGTCAATTTTGGGTTCGGCCAAACCATATCCTCCAGGGCTGGCCGCCCCGTGACCGACCAGCCCGTGAGAGCTGGCCGTGGCCTTCCCCTGGTCGGAGCCGAGAGGCTCGGCCATATCTGCCACGGGCATATCTGGTCGGCTTCCTCGTTCCGGCCGATCGGCCCGTGGCGCGGCCGGGGTTAGCCTCTCGGCTAGCCTCGGCCTCCCGCGGGTCTCGATCCTGATCTGAATCGATCAATTTTAATTTTCAGCAACATTAAAAAAATTCTAGCAATTAATTCATTAACCAAAAACATAGAATTTGCAATTTTAAATTTACAACACCGAAATAAATTGCAAAATCAATTCTAGCCTATCATGCTCGAATACAAAATCATGCGTAACCAAGCCTCTAATACCACTGAAGGAATTATTTTAGGGTTCAAATCAATTAATTTCATGCCCATACAAGAAATTAACCTTTAATATCCATGTTTAATAAGGATCTTACATGATTAGGTTTAATCCAAAACCGGACTTTGTCTCTCCCATGATTCCTCCATATGATTCCATCCGTTTTACTCAACCTTTAGTGTGTGACCCTCTAGGCTCACGACACGTCGGCGGACTTGTAAAATTATCATTTTACCCTTTCCATCATGAGTGGCCTCTATCAGGACATCATGATTATCCAACGCTTGTGATTATCGAGATTTCGACTTAACCTTGTCGTACATGAATCTATCATTTTATCCTCTTGATATCTTTGACAACCACGAGTCATAGATAAGTCATCCTCGTTCAATTGTCCTGTTTGTTGATTCTGAGTTAACTGAATTGTAACTGATACTTCGTATCGACTGCATGGCCATGCTATTGTATTTCAGTTGTACTCATCAAGTGGCCTAAACTGATATCTGCTCATACGTCCGTATGAGGGATAAATCCTTCAGCGATCTATTGAGTCAACTCATGTACCTCGTGATCGAGCCAATCACAGTCATTATTGTAACTCTTTTACAGGAGACGATAGACTGAGTCAAACTCGTCACTCATTACATAGTGACCTCAATGATCCTTCCGTCTGAGGATGTGATTTCATGCGCCGACATATGAGTATGTTCCTGACTGTGTCTATGTAACATACTCATTATCGGGTCGTCCTATATCACCCCTGTCTGGTGAATCTATGATCTAACTCTAGCCCCCTTCTGGCCATGATCAGTAGAGCGTGATCATTTAGAGTTAGCCTCATACCGATCGCTTCTTATGAAGCTATTCTGATCGGGGACTGCTTAAGTAAGATCTTATCTGATCTGTAGATCTACTATTATGTGTTGACACATCAATGATACAAATCAAATCATACTTAAGATATTACTACAACACTTAGTAATATGAATGCCGATTTTATTTCAACTAATAATCTTTATTACATGATTAGATTGAAAATACATTGTGCTAGGGCACAAAAATCCAACACTTTTTGCTTGAAATGCTTGATGGGATTGATATATTGGGATTGTCGGGTTGTGAGCATGATGGGTAGGCTACCCGAGATGAGAATGTTTTTAATGTTGTTAATTGAATGCATATGGGGGGTTATATGGGATCGTTGAGGTAATATGGAAATGCCCTTGTGGGCGAAAGTGTATGTTCACATTTAACCCATATTGTGAAGTGCATTACTTGGTAGAATCATTTGTTGCATCCCCACTAATGTCTCGTGTTTAGAACTAGTAACTCGACTACAATCGGCTTCGGGTCAAGGACTACCTACCATGGGGTAAGACCCGTAGGCCATTATTTGGGTCATTTGAGTTTAAACATATCTACCTTAACACTTAATACATAGCACCCAATTCGAGCCAAATAGCCATTTTAATTTTCCCTACATTACAAGCTAATGTGCCTTTCGTTTCTATAGCCTAACATCAATTTGAACCCGTGCATCATATTACTTGGTTGCTTCGTTGAGCGTGGGTTCGATATGGGATTGTAAACTATTGTATAGGAATGAAAATGCATAAGAGGGCTGAGAAGAAAGGGCTTACAAATGACTAGTGAACTAAATTTGATTCACAATTGAGGAAAGTAGACAATCAACCTAAGAGAAAAGCTATTCAGTATGTAAAGACTTGGGTTTGGGGGAACAATTTGAGAATTATTGAAATGAAAAATCAAAAGAGAAAAGGAGAAAAAGAATGAAAAAGAAAGAAAAAAAAGAGAGAAATAAATGAAATAAATGCCTCAAACCCAAGTGAAAGCTTAAATGAAAAGAAAAGGAATAGTTCGAGCTTGAGAAGCAAAAGTCTAAACTAGGTTGATAATTGTCACTAATAAGATCTCAAAAATCTCGGAAAAGGGGATATGGAAGGGATTGAGTGAGTTGATGGATAGATCATATTAGGAAAGAACACAATTGGGGAGAGAATTGAATGTAATTGGGGGTTGGTGAGGAACGAAGCAATTTTGTGATAATGCACTATTATTACACCGCTTTGATCCTCTAAACTCATACCCGAGCCCAACCCAAACATTACAAGCCTAATAAAGCACTATACTAGAGATTTGCTCATGGCGCTAGTCAAGTGATCATTAGGATCAGGTTTGGTTACTAGCTTATGAACACCAAGGCATTAGGGGAAAGGGACCCTGAGTGATGCAACATATGTTAAAGCAAGTTTTGTAAGTCATTTATGTGGCGTGAAAATGATACCCTTTGTACACTTTGGTGTTTGCATGTGATCCCGAATTCATATACCCTCCCCATGTGTGTTTGAATGATCACATTGAAAATTCTGAGATTAGATCCCATCGTAAATGCTCATTATCCATCATGAATTAAGCAATCTTAGCTTGCATGTCAATTGTTTTGTGTTTTTGAGTTGTGGGTGTTGGTCTTGAAACCCTCGGGAGAAGTCGAGCTCCCCCTACGTGGGTTGGCCACTGGGTACCTAACTCGGAAAATGTGTTGTGTGTGCTTATTTGACTTATCAGGACGATTCGTATTTAAGTGTGGTGTATTGTTGTATGGTCGAACGGCCTCTGTTTGATCCCGCTCAACCTCACAGTTAAGTGCAAATTTGCCTCGTAGTGGCCGTTTTTAAGGCCAATTAGGGATAATTTTATGCTTGTTGGTGTTTCGAGAGCTTATGCAGGAAATGGAGCAAAATGGACCAGATATCGAGCTTGCAGACCAGATGACTTGCAAGCGCCATAACTCTCACATCCGATGTCCAAATCGAGCAAACGATATATCCAAATTGAAGAGAACGGAAAGAGCTACATTTCTCGTGAAAGAAATTTTTGCATAGGAGGTCACCATAGGTTTTGATCGACACCTATAGGCGTCGATGAGGTGTCGATCCAAACCATGATGTCGATCGACACCCCCTCTGATTCTGCAGCAGCTATTTAAGATCGTTTGACCTAATTTTTGAAGAGGGCCTCAATTACTGATCTGACCAGCCTCTTTTGAGAACTTCAACAACTTGTTCTTCTAATCCTTCAAGGTTCTTGCAAGTTTTAGACCATCTATTGAGAGTTTGGGGGTGGATTTAACCACATAATCCATCTTTGGAGCAAGAAGAAGGGTGTTTGAATGTTCAATCTCCATCAACACCTCAAGAGACAAGGAGTTCATCATCTACTTCACCAAGCTTGAAGACCCATCTTCCTCGAGACACCAAGAGCATTTTCTTATCTCTTACTATGTTTATTTTGATGTCTATCATAGATTTTGCTATTTGTATGATGATTTGTGGATTGAGCACTTTGGTTGAGGGCTAAAACCATTAACCATGGGTGCTAAACATTGTGTAACTTGATGAACATGTCTTAATATGAGGTATTAGTTCTAAGTCTCCTATGGCGTTGTGTGATTTCCTTGTTTTAATACTTGCATCGTGATTTAGTTACGTAGAATGCATGTTAGGAGACTAAGCCGATCCTGGGAGGGACAGATAGAGTCGGTCCTAGGAAACACAAAGGGTTAGAGGCTCGAAACCGGGTTTTTACACCTCGGATTAACTCTTAACCTATCATTGTCGGGAAATTGCGGTCTCGGGATAGATGCAAACTCGAGAGAGCGAGTGTCACCCCAAGGCTAGACCGTTCTCAATGCCGAGAGGCGAGAACGATAATTATGACATAGGTTCGTCACCACGAGACCAATAGAACCAATATTTCACTTAAGTAATGTCGAGTTATGCATGTTTAGCACCCTAAGCGCTTTAATTAAATTGTTATACACATCATTAATTGCTTGCTTGTCTAAATTCCCAAAACCTCAAAAAGAAGTAGTGTTTCGAGAATAATAATCACAAACACAAATTCGACCAATGGCCCTCTTTAGTCCCTGTGGACCGACCCGGTAGCTTACCGGTTCTTATAAATTGTATTACTTGTCGTCTGTGTATACTTGTAGTGAGTATGTGAAAGAGTTCTCGGCGCTCATGCTCCAAATCCCCAACATGGGAGAGGAGGACTTGTTATTCAACTTTACAACTGGGCTTAAACCATGGGCGCGGACGGAGTTGGACAAACGCGAAATGCGGGACATCTCGACGATGCTTACCATGGCAGAGTCGTTGATGGAATACCATCAAAGTTAGAGGGGTGAACCGTCAAGATCAAAACACCCCAAGGATACTGCGAGTCCAAGCAATGCCGCCAAACCCCATAACCAAGGAAACGGTGGGGGAACACCCAAGACGCCATCCCAAAGGAGCAACAACAACAAACCTGCGTGGAAAACAATACGGAGTACCGAAAAGAAGGATCGCACGCCGGGGAGCTGTTTTCTCTGCAATGGACCGCATTGGGTGCAAGATTACCCAAAGCGCAACAGACTTAGCGTCATGCTCGAGGAAGAGCTAGTGGAGGAAGTCGCGGAGGAGTAAGCCAACTTGGGAAGTCCTTGCCTTAGTGTATTGGCAAAGCGGACGAGAAGATAATTCCAAGTAAAGGAAAGGACACCCATGGAAAAGAATCTCTTATATGTGAAGGGAGAGCTCACTGGGAAAACAATGTCCATCATGATCGATACTGGCGCCAATCACAACTTCATCCGCAAGAAGGAGGCGGATCGATTCGGGTTGACGATGTAAAGGAGCGCATTAACCCTCAAGACCGTCAACTCGAATCCTATCCCAGTAGAAGGCGCCATCCATGGTCAAAACATGTGGCTAGGTGCTTGGTGCGACATGGTCGATCTCAGGGTGGAAAAGATCGACGATTATGACATTGTGCTTGGCATAGAATTCATGAGGAGGCATCACGCATTCCCGATCTTGCACGAGAATGTCTTCGTGGTAATCTCGGGAAGTCAACCAACTGTCCTGCGAGGTACACCCGCTCCCTCTCTTCAAGTTAAAATTAATTCTATAATTCTATCGGCCATACAAATAAAGAATGGTGTCAATAAGGGAGAGCCCACATTTTTGGCCACCCTCAAGGAGGAGAAGCCTTTAAGGGATTCTATTACAGTACCAAAGGAGATCGAGGGAGTACTGATCAAGTTCAAGAACGTCATGTCTCCCGAGCTGCCGAAGAGACTACCTCCACGGAGGGAGGTGGATCACACGATTGAATTAGAGCCTGGTGATAAACCACCAGCAAGAGCACCGTACCGCATGGCTCCGTCGGAATTGGAGGAACTCCAAAAGCAACTGAAGGAGCTGCTAGATGTCGGATACATCTGTCCGTCCAAAGCCCCTTTCGGTACACCCGTGCTCTTTCAAAAGAAAAATGATGGTTCATTACGCTTGTGCATCAATTATTTGGCGCTTAATAAGGTAACGATCAAGAACAAGTATCTCATTCCTTTAATTACTGACCTCTTTGATCGCCTAGGACAGTCCAAGTATTTTACAAAACTAGATCTTTAGTCCGGGTACTACCAAGTGAGAATCGCGGAGGGAGATGAGCCGAAGACCGCATGTGTGACCTGCTATGGCTCATATGAGTTCCTAGTAATGCCATTTGGACTCACAAATGCCCCTGCAACCTTCTGCATGCTTATGAAAGAAGTCCTCCATCCGTACTTATACCGGTTCGTGGTGGTGTACTTAGACGACATTGTCATCTATAGCAACACTCTGGAAGACCACAGACAACACTTACGAACCGTCTTCAAGAACTTGCATGAGAACAATCTCTACGTGAAGAAGGAGAAGTGCTTATTTACGGAGGAGGAAGTCTAATTCCTTGGACATATTATCAAGGAAGGACAACTACGCATGGACCCGGACAAGATCAAGGCGATTGTAGATTGGGAACTGCCAACCAAAGTTCTAGATCGAGAAACAAGCAAGAGGGCATCACCGACAACATTCATCTCTCACGAAAAACAAGTGGAGGAACTGTTAGCCAAACGAAAAGTCTCGAGGAGGGGTATTCCGGCATACACAGAGTATTTGGTGAAATGGAAGGACCTTCTTGATAGCGAGACAAGTTGGGAACCTGCCGCGAACCTTTGGCAGTTCGAGGATAAAATCCAACAATTCCGTGGAGATTTTGCGACGAGGACGTCCCCAGATTAGGTGGGGGAGAATGTAGCGCCCAACAAATTGAGCCAAATGGCCCCAAAGAAATTAGTCTACTTGGCCCAATTCCTCATGAGTTCTTGAGATAACTCTAGATTCTTCCCGCCTGAATTGCCCAAATTGCCCGAAATTTTTCAAGCAAGCTACCCAAGATATTTAGATAAATATGAATATTTTATTCATGATATTTTTGTAGAGAAATCTAGAGGATTAATCCTATCCCTCCAAAGTGGAATGTAAAAATTAATCCTAACCGTTCATTTAGGTAGAGTTTTACTATAAATACAGGGTGGTGCCCAAATGGCCAAACCATTCAAGCATTGTAAACACATCCACGTGTAATACAAAGAACTCTTACACATCTTTCTCTCTTTTTTGCAAGTTTCATTCCCTCTCTTTCGGGTTTTCTTGATTTCCTTTTGTTCTTACATTGTTTCGTGTAGGATCAAGGCTGACTTAGGTCGTGCACAAGAAGTGATAATCACCTAAGTGCCGGACGTATCGCGAAAAGCTAAGGGGAAGCTCTCGGGTATTCACAATACGCTCGAATCGAACCAAATCCTTATTAGAGACCGGATTGAAAATCATCTGGTTTAATACATGACATTGGGCATCAGGGGTCACTAAGAGCAGAATTCTCAAGACACTAAACAAGACTCGCCATCAATTTTCACGATATAGGCTCGAATTCGCCGGTAAATTGGGAAATAAGGCTGATTTTTGTATGGATTTTGTAACTGGAGGCCAGAAGATCCACCATTCTACTGGAGATACAATATGCTTCGAGTATGGTCTTGTGCGACAATGGCATGTTCGTGCAATAACGACAGGCCCGTGCAGCGGTGACGGTGGCTTGGGCGTGAGAGATGTAGTTGCGAATAGAAACATGACAGCTCTGCTATGATTGGAGATGAATAGGGTTTTTGAAATAAAAAAAATTTAATTGTTAAAATTTATTAAGGTGAATATTAAATAAAAGAATCAAAGGGTAATTTTGTCATTTCATTAAAATAGTAACATAATATGCTTAAAATACTTAATACTTAGGTGTACTAAACTACCATTTCCCCAAAATTTAGTATTATTGTTCATATTTCACCCTTGTTTATACATGATTCTCATTTTACTGTAATATTTTTTAAGTGACACAATTTACTACCCAATAATTATATTGTGTGACATTATTACTAACATAGTAAATGCATGTAATGAATTGGAAGAATGGACCCGGATCCGTACATGTTCTCGACCAAGAACGGTCGTCATGGATACCAATTACACATATTGTAATGGTCTTGAACAAATCTGTGAACAAGGACGTGCGTTGTGTTGTCCGAATGACCCGACCCAGTTAAGAGTAACGACCTAATTGGGGTAAGAAGTCCAAACTTTCTAAGAACTTGAATAAACACCCAGGATTAGATAAATCCTTAAAAATAAAATGACTATTTTTTTAAGTTATCTTGAAAATGCCTAATATATGAATATCTACAATTTTTTAAGGATGGATCTAGAGAGTAAATTTTGAGACATTCACTTCGGTAAATCTTGGTTATCCATTAGGGTTTGGATCAAGTATAAATAAGGTAGATAGAATCATTTGTAAAACACTCAATGATCCAAGTATCTCTTGTACACAAGCTCTTGTAATTCTCTATTTTCAAGTGTATGTATACACTTTTTTCCCACAAACTTTTCAACTTGGTTTGAGTTATAGCATCTGTACAAGGGTCTTGCCATTGGGATATCGAGAGTCACACTTAGGCAAGCACGCAATGTGTGAATCAAGTCTAAGCGTTGCACATACGGTGAAATACTAAGAAGAAGTATTCGAAGTGTGACGTGTGGCTCTAAACTTTTAAAAATAATCACAAAAATGTCTTAATTAATGTTTTATTTACTAATGTTTAATATCTAACAATTAATTACTAATAAGAACAATGATAAATATTAATAATAATTTATTAAATTGTTGATCAATAATTAATTCATAATTTAATAATTAGTGAATATTAAATATTTATTTACTTATCATTTATAATATATGAAAAATATGTTGGGGTTTGGGGGATCTCATTCATGCGCACCGGAAGTAAATAACAAATGTTTAACCCCGAACCCTAGCAAGGATCTATTGCATGTTTAAGCTCAATTGATGAAAATATTAGATCTTCAATTTACCTCTTGTAGATCCGGCTTTACCCAACCTTTGGGAGTGCACAAGTTATTTATGAATCGATCGAAAGCGTCTCCTTCGAGATGTGCTCTCTACCGGTATCCACACGAGCAAGTCTTGATCGAAACTTGACGAAAAGTAATCTACTAGAATTATTCTCCTCAAATCAGATCTAATTAGACAATAATCAGATCTGGAGTTTTGGGTGGAGTTGTTAATGTTGCGAATATCCCATTAGGGTTTTATGAAACCGAAGCAACATATTTATAGGTTTTGAGGTTATGATATTTATTCCTAATTCTTAATTCTGAAATTTCCTCAAAATTCGTGCTCCAACTTGCCTCTTTCCTTTTTCGGTTTTATATTCATAATCCAAACCGAAATAAGAAAAATGCCTAAAGGCACGTGGCTATCGCTACATCATAGGTGGAGATCGCCACACCCCTTGTGACGATCACCACATGTGTGGTGGCGATGGGTCGCTAACTCCCCTTTTTTCTTTGGTCCTTGTTGGTCTATTTAGCTTCGGGCTTGCTTTTTGTGTCTGACCATGTAGGCTCATGATTACATTGGAAAATGACCCAAATCTCTATTCCGTCCATTCATTATAAGTGGTCTCTAGTAAGACATTAAGATTACCCAATGATCACGATGATCGGTGATTCGATTTAACCTTTTGTTGTAGCTATCACAATCCCTTTGTCATTAGATATCTTGTTTGAACATAAGGCATAAAAAAGTCACCCTTATATATTCAAACCTGTTTCTTGATCTCGAGATGACTGAATACGATAACTCTTTATCACCGATGTGGCCGCACACTCTATTTCAGTCTTTCTCATCAAGAGGTCTAAACTGATATCGTTCCCACTAGTACGTGAGGGACAAATCTTTTGACCATCAACTGTATTACTCATATAGCCCGTCACATAGCCAATCATACCTCTATTGTAGCCATTTACGAACAACGTAGAAGAGTATGTCAAACTATGAGAGTTGCCATATAGAAATACACAGCGACTCCAAAGTTTGTGAGGATTCAATGATACTACGATAACTGAGAATGCTCATGACTTAATCTATGATACATTTATCAGATCGGGTCGTCCAAATATCATTTCACCCCCGAAATGATATCTATGATTCTGGCTTACTAACTATTTACACATGATCAGTAGAGCGTGATCATCAACCATTCTCATAATGGTCGCTTTATATATGATGACATATGGGTAGCTTATTGACCAGAGACCTGCTAAGTATAATCTTGCAGCAATATCGATTGATGTGTCCAAGGGTTCTACTATCAGCGCTCAACACATGATGACCTTAGGCTAGTTTATACTTAGCTTATTATTATAACACAATGAATAATAAAAGTGCCAATTTATTACTAATAGAAGATATAACGTTTACACATAAAATGTGATTAGACTAGGCCATATATCTTTCAGTCTCCCACTTGCCCTTAGTTCCATCCATATTACATTTTAACCTTATCCCTGCTACATCAACCTCATGTTTCGGCTGTGATAAAGCCTTTGTTAATGGGCCGACTGTATTATCTTATGTAGCAACCTTGTTGATCTTGACTTCTCCTTCCTCTATCATTTCTCTAATGATGTGGTATCGACTGAGTATATGTTTGGATTTGTGATGTGATCTTGGCTCTTTAGCTTGCCCTATGGCTCTAGTGTTGTCACACAGTAAGTTCACTGGGTCAGACGTGTTTTTACTTACACTTAAACAAGCTAAGAACTTTCTAATCCATACAACCTCTTTAGCAGCTTCAGCAACAGCTATATACTCGGCTTTCGTTGTACAATCTGATATAGTGCCTTGCTTGGAGCTCTTCCAGCTAAAAGCACTGCCATTTAAAACAAACACATATTCAGACTGTGATTTGCAATCATCTGGATCAGTTAGGAAACTAGCATCGACGTAACCAGTTACGACTAGTTCTTCGTCTACACCCCCATATAGCATAAATGGATCCTTAGTTTTTTTGAGGTACTTGAGGATATTTTTAACTGCTATCCTGTGTTGTTCACCTGGGTTAGACTGTTATCTGCTTACGCAACTTAAGGCGTAAGAGACGTCGGGTCTCGTGGAAATCATGGCATACATGATTGATCCAATCGCTGAGGCATATGGGGTCGTTTTCATTCTGTCTAGTTCAGCTTGTGTTGTAGGAGACTGAGTTTTGCTGAGCTTAATGCCATGTCACATGCGTAAGAACCCTTTCTTGGAATCGTGCATTGAAAACATTTTCAATACTTTTTCTATATACGTGTTTTGGCTTAGGCCTAATAATCTTTTGGATCTATCTCTATAGATCTCGATGCCCAAAATATATGCGACATCGCCTAAGTCTTTCATTGAAAAACACTTCCCAAGCCATACTTTTGTGTTTTGCATGGTTGGGATATCGTTTCTAATTAATAGTATGTCATCTACATACAACACTAGGAAGACAACTGCACTCCCACTAGCCTTCTTGTATACGCAAGAATCATCTTCGTTTTAAATAAAGCAAAACTCTTTTATTGCTTCATCAAAGCAAAGATTCCAACCGCGAGATGCTTGCTTTAATTCATAAATGGATATTTGCAGCTTGCAAATCTTTTCAGTATTCTTTGGATTGACAAAACCCTCAGGCTGTGTCATGTACACATCCTCAGTTAGCTTTCCATTTAGGAACGCTGTTTTGACGTCCATTTGCCATATCTCATAATCATAGTATGCGGTTATGGAATGTAGAATCCGGATGGATTTAACCATCGTGATGGAGAGAAGGTTTCGTCATAGTCAATACCATAAGTTTGTCTGAATCTTTTTGCAACCAGTCGAGCTTTATAGGTTTGAGATTTGGCATCCATGTCTGTCTTTAATTTAAAGATCCATTTGCAACCAATGGTTTTCACACTGTCGGTATTGTCAATCAAGTTCCATACTTGATTATCATGCATGGATTGCATTTCCTCGTTCATGGCTTCCAGCCATTTCTCAGAGTCATGACCGTTCATGGCTTCCTAAATGTTGTGGGATCGTGTTGATCCACAACTATTACGTCATTATTGTCAGTGACTAGGAATCCATATCTAATGAGTTCATGACGTGTTCTTTCAGATCTTCTTGGTACTTGCGGATTTACTTCAGGAACTGGTGTTATCTCTTCACTCAGCTCAGGCTCCAATACCTATACAGTGTCTGTGTGGGGTTCTTGAATTTCTTCAGGTTCTGATGTGTTATCTTGAATTTCTTCAAGATATACCGCACTCCCACTAACTCTTTTGGAAATAATTTTACTTTCCAAAAAGACACATGTTCGAGCAACAAACACTTTGTTTTCGTTGGGTTTGTAGAAGTAGTGTCCCATTGTTTCTTTGGGATATCCTACAAACAGACATTTATCCGATTTTGGTGCGAACTTGTCTCCCATAAGACGCTTCACATAAGCCTCGCATCCCCAAATCTCTAGGAAAGACAACTTGGGACTCTTCCTAGTCTATACTTCGTATGATGTACTTTCCACTGCCTTTGTTGGAGCCATGCTCAATATGAACGTGGTTGTTTCTAGAGAATAACACCAAAACGAGATGTGTAGTTCTAATTGACTCATCATGGATCGAACCATATTTAGTAGGGTCCGGTTCCTCCTTTCGGATACTCTATTTAGTTGTGGTATTCTAGGAGGAGTCCATTATGAGATTATCTCATTCTCACCAAGATGACTAATAAACTCCTGAGTCAAATATTCTCCACATCGATCAGATCTACGTGCTTTAATATTCTTCCTTAATTGATTATGTACTTCATTCTTGTACTCTTTGAACTTTTCAAAGGCTTCAGACTTATGCCTCATAAGATAAACATAACCAAATCTACTGAAATCATTACTAAATGTGATGAAGTACTGAAATCCTTTTCTGGCTAGTGAACTTGATGGTCCACACACATCATTATGTATTAGTCCCAATAAGTCACTTGCCTTATCAACTCTTCCAGTGAAAGGTGCCTTTGTCATTTTTCATATTAAACATGATTCACATCTATCAAATGATTACATTGACAAATGGTGATGGGTCGCTAACTCCCCTTTTTCTCCTTGGCCCTTGTTGGTCCATTTGGCTTCGGGCTTGATCTTTGTGTGTAACCATGTAGGCTCATGATTACATTGACAAATGGCCCAAATCTCTATTCGGTCCATTCATCATAAGTGGTCTCTAGTAAGACATTGTGTTTACCCAATGATCACGATGATTGGTGATTCGATCTAAACTTTTGTTGTAGTTATCACAATCCATTTTTCACTAGATATCTTGTTTGAACATAAGTCATAGAAAAGTCAACCTTATATATTCAAACCCATTTCTTGATCTCGAGATGACTGAATACGATAACTCTTTATCATCGGTGCGGCTGCATGCTCTATTTTAGTCTTTCTCATCAAGAGACCTAAACTGATATCGTTCACACTAGCACGTGAGGGACAAATCCGTTGATTGTCAACAATATTCCTCATATAGCTCGTCGCATAGATACCTTTATTGTAGCCATTTACGGACAATGTAGAAGAATATGTCAAACTATGAGAGTGCCATATAGAAATCCACAACGACTCCAAAGTCTGTAATGATTCATGGATACTACGACAACTGAGAATGCTCATGACTTAATCTATGACACATTTCCTAGATCGGGTCGTCCAAATATCATTCCACCCCCGAAATGATATATATGATTCTAGCTTAGTAACTCTTTACACATGATCAGTAGAGCGTGATCATCAATCATCCTCATACTGGTCGCTTTATATATGATAACATATGTGTAGTTTATTGACTAGGGACCTGCTAAGTATAATCTTGTAACAATATCGGTTGTTGTGTCTAAAGGTTCTACTATCATCGCTCAACACATAATGACCTATGCTATTTTATATTTAGTTTATTAACATAACACAATGAATAATAAAAATGGCAATTTATTACTAATTGAAGATATAACGTTTACACAAAAAATGTGATTGGATTATGCCATTTATCTTTCAAAATATTGATATTAATTTATAAACATTTTTTCATCAACTTAATTCATGAAATTAATGATTAATAATAACTTGATATTTAACAAATTTGAATACGAAATAATAATCTACTGGTTTATCTTATTATTTTTTTTGGATCATCATTTATAATTGGGATAATTTCATATGACTACACCTGGATATGTTGTTAGAGTTATGCCCCAGTCCAATATATAAGTGATCTACAGATGTAATGTTTTATCATCTTTCCGAATAAATAAATCGGCATATATTACTAATGTGTTGTAGTAATATATCGAATGTAATTTGATCTATGTCATTATGTGTGTAACCACTAATAGTAGATCTATAGATCAGAAAGAATTACATTTGATGAGTCCCTGATCAGCTAAGCTTCTTTAAGAAGCGATCAGTTTGAGACCAACTCCTTGTGATCCCGCTCTACTGATCATGAAAAAGTATGTGCCGGAGTTATATCATAGATACCATCAGGTCGATGATATCGGACAACCCGATTGTGAGTATGCTGCATAGATCCAGTCATGAGATACTCACATATCGTAGCTTGTCATTATATCCTAAGACCAAGGAGTCTTTGTGTACACTATGCAACGAATACCTAAGTTTGACCTAGTCTAACGTTATCTGTAAAAGGGTAGCTATAACGGCTTCGATTGGCTTTGGTGTTTATTGCACTAGTGAACTCGAAAGGCGTCTGAGGGATTTATCACTCATACTTCGGTATGAGAAAGATATCCGTTTAGGCCACTTGATGAGTATGACTGAAGAAAGAGCACGGCCGTGCAGGTGATACCTTAGTATCAGTTTTCAGTCATCTCAGATATCAAGAAACAGTGATTGATAAATTAGGATGACCATTCTATGCCTATTGATCAATCTGGATATCGGTTTGATAAAAGGACAGTGACATGTACGATAACAGGTTAAGTCGAATAATCGATAATCACGAATATTGGATAATCATAATGTCTTGCTAGAGACCACTTATGATGGAAAGGGTAAAATTACTATTTTACCAGTCTGCCAATTATTCGTGAGCCTAGAGGGTCACACGCATTAAGCACGATACATGACAACAATTATGGATGACAATTGAGAACAATTCAGTAGTTTCTGGCCTAAGGTTTTAGCCAGACGGTTGAAGAAATCAATTCGAGGAAATTGAGCCGTTTTGTCTAAACCGAAATTAGAACTCAAGTTAATGGGTTTAATTTGGGTTTTAGTTAAACGAGCTTAAAGCCCATTTAGGAATTTAAGTTATGAATGGGAACAAATGCAAATAAGAGATTATAAAGGATAGATAATGCAATTTTAATTTGAAATTCAATTTCATTTCAAATTAAAATCACATAATATCTATTCATTTTATCCTTGATTTTTTAAGCAACTTCTCCCTCCTTTCTCTCTCCCTCATTGCCGATTTTCAGCTCCCTCTCTTCCTCCATTGTTGCCTTGTTTTCTCTCAAATTTTCTAGCAAAATATTGAGTGAAAAATCATTTCGGTTGTGGTGCTTCTGTGGACTTGATAGAGAGAACACTACACTTGTGTTTTTGTCGATTACAAGAGGTAAATATCAGATTTATATTTATGTTTATAACATGTTCAAATGGCATTAAGATCTAAGCATGTTTCGATCACCACCGTTACATAACGTCCGCTGCATGATATTCATCGAATGGAACCCGTGGTGATCTCTTTCAATGGTATCAGAGCCATGGTTGTTATGTATTTTTCTACATGTTTAAATCTGATTTTTTTTATGTTTATATGTGTTCATCACCTTAGCATGCATGTAAATCGAAATTTTTTTTCATATTTGATTGATTTTGGAAATTGGAAAATAATTTTTTTGGGGGGTGTTTCGGGTTAGCCATGGCTTAGCCATGGCCGACCATGTCGAGTCCCTTGGTGGACCATGGAATGCCCTAGGGCAGACCATGGTCTGCACCAAGGGCCGACGAGGGTCGCCTACGGGCGACCATGGCAGCCCTCGCGTGCGACCATGGTCGCTGCCGCGGGCGACCACGGTCTGCCCATGCGGGCGACCATGGCAGCCTGTGAGGGCCACCATGGTTGCCTCGCGGGCGACCAGGGTCTGCCCTAGCGGCGACCATGGCTGCCCTCGCGGGCTACCATGGTCGTTCCCATGGCCGACCACGGTCAGCCTCGCGGGCGACCTCGGCAGCCCTCATGGGCCACCGTGGTTACCTCCGCGAGCGACCTTCGGTTGAGCCGGTTCGGCTCGACCAGATTCGAGCTGAACCGGTTGGTTCGCGAGGATATTTGGAAACCCTAAAAATATAATTTTCAGATTTGGTTCGGTTTCGATAAACCAGCGAGAACCGGTCCAAAATTCAATTAATCGATTAAACCGTCCGGTTTCGATAAATCGGAATTTTTCCACACTTAAGAAAGATAAAATTTGGAAAATTTATTTGTTTGATCAACATGTTGATTGATAATATGATCTTTGATCACATGATGCTAGCTAAGCCCATTAGATTTGCATTTTAATTTCGGTTTTGCAACGTGCGTGTTGCTTAATTTTGGGTTGTAGTAAATACGATCTGCGTGTCGTGATTTGTATTTCATTTAATTTATTTTAATATGTAATCACGAAGACCAACACACGAATCAAGTCAAGAGGGAGACTCGGATTGGAGGAGGCTCGAAACCAGTGGGAGTTCACAAGAATGGGGCAAGTTTGGATCTTGAAGACCATGTCTTTAGGATCGGTTTTGCTAGATTCTTAGGAACTTAAGATGGGCTTATTTATGCATATTTTATCGTTACATTTGTATGTTTGAATGTATGAATGTATGATGGTTTAAATATACAAGTTTATGTATGATTTGCTATCACCCACATGCAAAGATTAAAATCGGAATTTAATCAGACTTGCATGTAACCGGCTAAGGGGTCATCTTTGCATGAATTTGCAATTGATGATTCCAGATTAAGATTGTATCGATATACAATCAGACTTTTATAATTCACTTAAACGCAAATAATTACAAGTCAAGCGTGATACCATCCAAGTTTGGGCACTCAAAAGGGCTTTGACCCTATGGATGTCGGTACGCCTCCGCGTAACATTCATAGAGAAAAGGTTTGGATGAGATGGGTAGTTCTGTGTGGGTGCGTGTGCCTCCGCGTAGTAGCCACATTAGTTCTATCCATAGTTCAAGCTTGGTAGACTTGTCTACGATTGTCAGCTAGGGCTGACCTAGGGTATCAGTATAGGGTATCCCGTGTACTTTTAGTACAAGACCCTATCCAGGAACTACATAGTCTTGTAGATGGATGTATTCCTACCTTGATGCTCTCAATTGGAGCAGTGAGCCTCCGTTCACTTCAATTGAGGGTATGATAGGATCCTGGTTCAGATTCTAATGTTAGAATCAGACAAGTGTTTTATAACTTAATCTCCAACTTAAATTTTAATTAATTTTACCATGTAGATCTAAAAGGCAAACACAACACAAAGGAGTAATAGCGCACTGAGAGTCCAGATTGAGGACAGACTCAAGGGCGTGAATTACTCAGATTGGAATAGAAACTTGAGGCTTGTACTCAAGCATGAACGCAAGTAGTATATCCTTACCAAGGAACCTCCTTCTGAGCCACCGCTGAACGCCGCTAGGGCACTAAGGATACTTATCAAAGTTCCTCAGTAACCAAATTGACGTGTCATGCATTATGGTGGGCAGTAAGATGCCAGAGTTGCAGAAGCAGTTCAGGAACGTTTCAGATGACCCTCATACCTGTAAGGCAGAGGTCAAGAAAATGTTCGAGGAGAAAGCTCGTGTCAAAAGATATGATACTTTCATAGAACTTAACTCCTGCAAACTTAAGGCTGGAGCCCTGTTAGTCCCCATGTCACGAAGATTTAATATCTTCAGTAACATCTAACCAGACTCGGTTTTGATGATCAGGTTGAAATGGCTGCAGATCTTATGTTGCAGTCACTTTCAGATACATATAGTGATTTCATAGTAAATTACAATATGCATGACATGGACAAGTCTTTAACAGAGCTTCATGGGATGCTTGTGACCGCTGAAAAGAACCTCAAGGGCAAGACCAAGGAGGTCCTTATGGTCAACAAGAAGGTCAGCTTCAAGAAAGCTGATCTGGGTAAGGGTAAGTCGAATAATCGATAATCACGAATATTGGATAATCATAATGTCTTGGTAGAGGCCACTTATGATGGAAAGGGTAAAATAGTAATTTTACCAGTCTGTCAATTATTCATGAGCCTAGAGGGTCACACGCATTAAGCACGATACATGACAACAATTATGGATGACAATTGAGACCAATTCAGTAGTTTTCTGGCCTAAGGTTTTAACCAGACGGTTAAAGAAATCAATTCGAGGAAATTGAGCCGTTTTGTCTAAACCGAAATTAGAACTCAAGTTAATGGGTTTAATTTGGGTTTTAGTTAAACGGGGTTAAGGCCCATTTAGGGATTTAAGTTATGAGTGGGAACAAATGCAAATAAGAGATTATAAAGGATAGATAATGCAATTTTAATTTCAAATTAAAATCACATAATATCTATTCATTTTATCCTTGATTTTTTAAGCAACTTCTCCCTCCTTTCTCTCTCCCTCATTGCCGATTTTCAACTCCCTCTCTTCCTCCATTGTTGCCTTGTTTTCTCTCAAAATTTCTAGCAAAATATTGAGTGAAAAATCATTTCGGTTGTAGTGCTTCTGTGGACTTGATAGAGAGAACACTACACTTGTGTTTTTGTCGATTACAAGAGGTAAATATCAGATTTATATTTATGTTTATAACATGTTCAAATGGCATTAAGATCTAAGCTAGTTTCGATCACCACGGTTACATAAAGTCCGCTGCATGATATTCATCGTTTGGAACCCGTGGTGATCTCTTTCATATGTCACATTATCTCATGACTACATCTAAAAAATTTCGTATCATGGTGAATACCCAAGAATTTCATTTTTATCACCGTTAGTCATTCCGTCCAATTCTGTTAGTTTTTAACATTTTTGACATGTGAAATGACTAAAATACCCTTAAGGGGTAAATAAATTGTTTTTAAATTGTATGAAATGATGCAAATACCCTTCACTAATCATTTAATTTTCAAAACATTACCTCTCTCTCAGATTTCAGATTATTATTCTAAAGAATTCTATTTTCTAAAATGGACTCTCTCCTATAAGTAGAAGAAAAATTTCTAGAACCAAACACGTAAATCCCTCCCTCTCCCTCCCTCCCTCCCTCCCTCCCTCCCTCTCTCTCTCTCTCTCTCTCAGGTATATTAATATTACAAATAAAAAGCAGGCTTGTTTTCCAAATGTTTCCGTAATTTTGGTTTACAAATAAATCCACATAATAATAAAATTAATTGACAAAAAAGACAGATTAAAATGTTTGAAGAAGTATATAAATGAAAATGATGATGATGAGTTGGCATGAATTATTTTGGCGTGGGAATGGGAAATAAATCCGTTAAGTGAATAGTTGTGGTGGACCAATTACCCACAATTAGAATTAACACTAAAATCAAATAATTATTTTAATTTATTACCTGTCTCAGCAATATCTGTACTCTCTCCTTCTCCTTCTCATTGAGATCCTCTCCCCCATTTGTCGTTCCATTTTCCTGGAAAAGAAAATCGCCACATCAATTCTCTTCGCCTGGTTCCCGATTTCTCTTCTCTCTTGATTTTCCAAGTTGGAGGAATATTCTGGAATCCGCACGATTCTGGAACTTGATGCGCAGTGGTGGTGTGCTGATGCCTGTGCGCGGTGGTGGAGTTGTATATTTTAGTTGAATATTTCTACTTTATTTTTTTGGGTAAATAATTTATAGAATCCTTTATTTTATTTGGAAATCAATTAACGGAGAGAGAGAGAGGGGTAATGTTTTGAAAATTAACGGAATAGTGAAGGGTATTTGCATCATTTCATACGATTTAAAAACAATCTATTTACCTCTTGAGGGTATTTTAGTTATCTCACATGTCAAAAATGTTAAAAACTAACAGAAATGGACAAAATGACTAACAGTGATAAAAATGAAATTCTTGGGTACTCACCCTGATACGAAAAATTCTAGATATAGTTGTGAGATAATGTGACATATCCATATGTAGTCATCTAGAATTATCCTTTTATAATTTATTGAATAATAACTAGTAGTACATTAATAATTGATAAAAAATAAACTTATGGTCAGTTATGTTTACAAGAAAATACAATGATAAATTAAAGACAACAACATTTACGTCTTCATCAACATCGCATGCACGACAAATCCTTCATTTTCACAAATTCACTCCTTCACATATCCGCTTAATCACAAATTGGCTCATTCACATCAAAATTCATTTGTCATTTCGGAAGCGTTTGGTTGATATAAACAGAGATTTTGGTCTCCTTTAACTTAACTAAAACAGTAGAATGTCACACATCCAAATCATTCCCTTCATTCATCCATCTATAAATAATTATGCTAAAAATTCAAATACAAATGGTTAGATTGTTATGTTGTAGGTTGTGAAGGAATCTATGGGGTCCAAATTCATACAATTACATGCATAGCGGGAACATTTAACTATGGATTATCAAGCAAGCAATTAAAGATCATCATGTGAATAAATTTTAGCGGCATTAAATCTGAAAAATTATGGAATTTACCTCTTCTTGTGAACAAATCTCAAAGGCACAATATGTATTATGCCCTCTATTGAGTCCACACAAGCAAACCTCTTCAAATCTCAAAGTTTCTTAGTTAACTTGCTAGAATCATGTGAAGAAGAAGCAAAAGAATGGAGAGAGGAAACGGCAAGGAGAAGGGAGAGAGAATCGGCTAGATGGGGAGATTAATTAGGGAGGATTAACATAATTTCAATTTTATTTGATTTTCAAAATTAATTTCCATAATCTAATCCTCTTTAATGGGCTTAAAGCCCACTTAGCTAAACCTTAATTAAACCCATTTAGATTGTGTTCTAATTAAATGGTTTTGCTAGACCGATTCAATTCACTTAAACTGATTTTTAGTTTAAACTAATTCGCTCCATTTAACTAAACCGAATTGCGAATTTTTCCAGATCCTCATACTTCTCATATACTAACTTATCCAAGTCCTTTTTGCTATATCTTGCTTAAAGTGTGTGACCCTCTAAGATCATTACCCGTTGGCAGAGTGGCAAAATTAATAGTTTGCCATTTCCATCATAAGTGACCTCTAGCAAGACATTATGATTACCCAACGTCCATGATTATCGATGATTCGATTTATCCTCTTATCTTCCATGTCACTATCCTTTATCGCCCGATATCCTGATTGATCATAAGGCATAGAACCGTTGTCCTTATTTAATCAATCATTGTTTCTCGATATCTGAGATGACTGAAAACGGATACTAAGTATCTTGTGCATGGCCATGCATTTTCTTTCAGTCATACTCATCAAGTGGCCTAAACAGATATCATGCCCATACCGGGGTATAAGGGATAAATCCCTTAACCGTCTTTCAAGTCACTCTTGTAACTTATACCTAAGCCAATCAAAGCCCTTATGGCTACCCTTTTACAGGTAACGTTAGACTAGGTCAAATTTAGATACTTATTACATAGTGATCACAAAGACTCCTCGGTCTGAAGATACAATGATAAACTACGATATGTGAGTATGTTTATGACAACATCTATGCTACATACTCACTATCGGGTCGTCCAACATCATAACCCTGATGATATCTATGATCTAACTCTGGCACTACCTTTCCATAATCAGTAGAGTGTGATCATAAAGAGTTAGCCTTATACTGATCACTTCTTAATGAAGCTTAACTGATCAAGGACCCATTAAATGTAATTCTTTCTGATTTATAGTTATACTATTAGTGATGACACACATAATGATATAGATAAATTACATCTAATATATTACTACAACACATTAATAATATAATGTCGTTTTATTTATTCGAAAAATAATAAATCATTACACACAAATGAACTTATTACACTAGACTAGGGCACAACTCTAACAAGCTCACACTTTCCCATAGTTTCAACCTAAGTTCCAATCTACTCCCATAGACTTCACATGCCTCTCATGCTTAGGTTGTGACAGAGGCTTTGTCAAGGGATCGGCTATGTTATCATCAGTTGAAACATACACAATCTTCACGTCACCATTATCAATGTACTCTATGATAATGTGATACTTTATGTGTATGTGTTTGGTTCTGTTGTAGAATCTGGGCTCTTGACCAAGTGTTATGGCCCCCGTGTTGTAACACAACAAGCTTATCGGATCAGATGCTCGCAGCATTACATCTAATCCGGTTAGAAAGCTTCTAACCCATATGGCCTCCTTTGTTGCTTCCGTTGCAGCTATATACTCAGTCTCCGTCGTAGAATCGGCAGTTGTGGCTTGCTTGAATCTCTTCCAGCTGAATGCTCTACCGTTCAACAGAAAGACATATCCTGCCTGAGATTTGAAGTCATCAGGATCTGTCTGAAAACTAGCATCAACATATCCTTTAACTGCTAGTTCTTTATCTTTCCCTCCATATACCAAGAATGCGTCCTTAGTCCTCCTCAAATATTTGAGGATGGTCTTAACAACAGTCCAGTGTTCTTGGCCAGGGTTAGACAGGAATCTGCTGTGACAGCTAAGCGCGAACGAGACATCCGATCGCGTGCATATCATGGCATACATGATGGATCCTACAGCCGAAGCATATAAGATCTTACTCCTCCTGCTCAGCTCATCAGGTGTACTAGGACACTGGTTCTTGCTGAGTTTAATGCCATGCCGCATGAGTATGTATCCTTTCTTAGAATCAAGCATTGAGAATCTTCTCAACACTTTATCTATATAAGTGCTTTGACTTAGCCCCAAAATCCTTTTGGAACGGTCTCTATAGATCTTGATGCCCAAAATAAATGCAGCATCACCTAAGTTCTTCATCGAGAAGCACTTCCCTAACTAAGTTTTGACTTCAAGCAAGGTCCAGATGTCATTCCCGATGGTCAATATGTCATCGACATAAAGCACTAGGAATACAATATTACTCTCATTCGCCTTTTTATAAACGCAAGGTTCATCTACTTCTTGATGAAGCCAAATTCTCTTATGGCCTCATCAAAATGAAGATTCCAACTCCGTGAAGCCTACTTCAATCCATAAATGGATCTTTGTAGCTTACAAATCTTTCCAAGATTCTCTGGATCGACAAAACCCTCAGGTTGTGTCATATACACACCCTCTTTTAAGTTTCCGTTAAGGAAGGCGGTTTTGACATCGATCTGCTATATCTCATAGTCATGATATGCAGCTATGGCTAGAATGATCCTGATAGATTGAACCATGGCTATTGGTGAAAATGTTTCATCATAATCAATTTCTTCAATTTGACGATAACCTTTTGCAACCAACCTAGCCTTATAGGTTTGAAGTTTTCCATCCATGTCGGTCTTGAGCTTAAAGACCCACATACAACTGATGAGTTTTATCCCAGGGGTTTGATCAACCAAGTTTCATACTTGGTTATCATACATGGACATCATTTCCTCATTCATGGCTCCTGCCACTTATCAGAGTAAGTACTGGCCAAAGCTTGTCGAAAGGTTGTTGGATCATCATGATCCACAACTATCAAGTCATTTTCCTTAGTGGCTAGAAAGCCATATCTAAAGGGAGTTTGACGAGATCTTTACGACCTTCTTGGACCTTCTGAAATGTCTGTGGGGATAAGTTCCACATTTACGACCGTTTTAGGCTCCTGTATCTCTACATTTTGCATAGTAGGCTCCTGAATTGCTTCAGGCTGTTCCGTACTCTCTCAAATTTCTTCGAGATGCACGGGACTCCCACTAGTTTTTTTGGAAATAAACTCTCTTTCCAAAACACCCCACCACGAGCAAAAAAAAACTTTGTTCTCGTTGGGTTTGTAGAAATAGTACCCCCTCGTTTCTTTGGGGTACCCTACAAAGACACATTTATCTGATTTGGGTTCGAGCTTATCGTCTTGCAAACACTTGACATAAGCTTCCACTGCCTTTGTAGGAGCCCGATTCAAAATGAATGCGGCCGCCTCCAGGGCATAACCCTAGAATGAGATTGAGAGATCAGCCTGACTCATCATTGAACGAACCATATCAAGTAAGGTCTGGTTCCTCCACTCAGACACACCATTTAACTAAGGCGTTCCAGGTGGAGTCAATTCTAAGAGGATCCCACAATCCTTTAAGTGACTGTAAAACTCTTGGTCTAAGTATTCGCCGCCGCGTCAGACCAAAGTGCCTTCACACTCTTTCCAAGTTGGTTTTGTACTTCATTCTGGAACTCTTTGAACTTGTCAAAAGTTTCAGACTTATGTCTCATTAGGTAGACGTAGCCATATCTACTGAAATCATCAGTAAATGTGACAAAATAATTAAAACCCCTTCTGGCCTGAGTACTCATAGGTCCACATACATCGGAATGTATAAGACCTAATAAGTCGCTCGCCCTTTCACCTAAACCCGTGAAAGGTGTCTTTGTCATTTTGCCCATTTGGCAAGATTCACATCTCTTAATTGAAGTGAATTCAAATGGACTTAGAAGTCCACACTTGTGCAGTGTTGAGATGCGTTTCTCGCCTATGTGCCCTAAACGACAATGTCATAATACAGTATGGTTTAAATCCTCGAATTGCAGTCTTTTATTATTTATGTTATAAATAGAACGTACGTCAGTGTTTTGAGTATTTAAAATATACAAACCACCAACTAACGAAGTATTTTCATAACAAACATTATCTTTATAAATATTGAATAATCCATTAGAAATAGAAAAAAAATATCCTTCCTTGTCAAGCAAGGATATAGAAATAATGTTTCTGCGAAACGCAGGTACACAATGAACGTTATTTAAGTAGAAAACAAGCCCCGTGGACAAACTGAGACTAATATTTCCTATAGCAATTATTGAGACTTGATTTTCATCACCAACTCGTAGGTCTGCTTCGCCTCTGCCCATATCTCGTCTACTTCCCAAAACCTCTAGATTAACAAAAATGTGAGACTTTGCACCGGTATCAAGTACTCAAGAATCTGAAGTAGATAAATTGAGATTAAGCTCAATAACATAAATACATGATCCTGAAGACGTGGAAGCACCACTCTTTCTCAGATACTCCTTGTGTCTCTTACAATCCCTCTTCCTATGCCCCGGTTCCGGGTAATAATAACAGACAACCTGTGTGTCCTTAGCATTCACAACAGCCTTAGGAGCTGCTTGAACCTTTGGACCCTTAGGGTGCCTTATATTCCCTGCCAGGTGCATGGGAGCCTTACCCTTACCCGCTCCAGCTTTCTTGAAGCTGACTTGCTTGTTGACCATGAGAGCCTCCTTGGTCTTTTCTTTGAGGCTCTTCTCCGCGGTCACGAGCATCCCATGGAGCTCTGTCACAGTCTTATCCATGTAATGCATATTGTAATTTATAATGAAATCACGATATGTATCTGGAAGTGAATGCAGCACAAAGTCCGCAGCCATTTCCTTCTGAACAGCAAGACCAAGTCTGGTCAAGTGCTCTAAAAGACGTTTCATCTTCAGGACATGGGGACTGATAGGAGCTTCAGCCTTGAGCTTGTAGGACATCAGTTCAATGAAAGTGTCGTATCTTTCGACACACGCCTTTTCTTTGAACATTACTTTGATCTCTGTCATTAAGGCCTTGGGATCCTCAGAAATATCCATGAACTGTTTCTGCAAGTCAGGCAAGATCCTGCTCATCGTGATGCACTGAACATCGATCTGGTCGCTAAGAAATTTCTGGTAAGCATCCCTTACCGCCCTAGCGGCGTTCAGTGCTGGCTCAATAGGTGGGTTTTGGGTAAGGATATAATCCTTACGTTTATGCTTGAGAACAAGTCTCAAGTTCTTGTCCCAATCAAGAAAGTTAATGTCGTTAAGTTTATCATGCTCGATTAGGGACTTGAGTACGCAGCTACCAGATTGTGTTGTATTTGCCATTATATCTACACGGTAAAATAAAATTTTAATCAGTATTGATTAAAACTAAAGTTGGAGATTTGAACTTTTAAAACACTTTTCTGATTCTAAATTCTAGAATATGAACCAGGACCCTCGCATACCCTCGATTGAAGTGAACGTAGGCTCACTGCTTGAAGCGATGGTACTAAGGTAGGACAACTCATCCAATTACAAGTCCATGTAATTCTTGGCTAGGGTTTGTACATGACATGTACACGGCATACCCTATCCTGATATACCTAAACCGAAAGGCGATTTATTCCCAATCCTCATAATTCTCTCATACTGACTTCTCCAAGTCCCTTTTGCTATACCTTGCTTAAAGTGTGTGACCCACTAGGCTCACGATTCGTTGGCAGACTGGCAACCCAAAACAGCCCCAAAAAATAAATATTCAGTCTTTCAAAATCAACTCAAAACAAGATTTTTTTTCATGTTCATGCAACATTTAATCCCATTAACATACATGAATTTATCAAGAATTGAAAACAAATCCTAGCATACTCAAAATCATCATCATCATCATATCAACCAGGCTCTGATACCAATGAAGGAATCCATTGGGTTCCAAACAATAAACCTCATGCATTATAACCATGGATTCATGAAAGACTTTGAAGATCATCATGTGAGATGTAATTTTCAGCATATAAAATTCATGGAAAAAATCAGAAAAATTACCTTTCTTTTTGATCAAATCACCAAGCACAAAGTCTTATGCTCTCTAGGTGTATCAACACAAGCAAGGTTCCTTTTTTTGTTTAGGTTTCTTCTCTTGCTTTTGCTAGAAGCACAATTTTTTATTTTGAAAAAATAACTTCCTAATTTTTTAATTGATTTATATTAATTTTTAATTAATATTAAGATTGGGCTTAAAGCCCATTTAGCTAACCATTAATTAAACCCATTCAAATTGGGTTCTAATTAAACGGTTCAGCTAGTCCGATCCAATTCCCTTAAACCGATTCCTGGTTTACACCAATTCGCTTCGATTTAACTAAATCGAAAGGCGAATTATTCCCAATCCTCATAATTCTCTCATGCTGACTTTTCCATATCCCTTTTGCTATACCTTGCTTAAAGTGTGTGACCCTCTAGGCACACGATCCGTTGGCAGACTGGCAAAATTACTATTTTTCCCTTTCCATCATAAGTGGCCTCTAGCAAGACATTATGATTACCCAACGTCCATGAATATTAATGATTCGATTTAACCTCTTATTGTCCATGTCACTATCCTTTTATCACCTAAATCTAGATTGATCATAAGGTATACCGTCATCCTTATTTAATCAATCATTGTTTCTCGATGTCTGAGATGATTGAAAACTGATACAAAGTATCTCCTGCATGGCCATGCAATATCTTTCAGTCATACTCATCAAGTGGCTTAAACAGATATCAATCTCATACCGGAGTATGAGGGATAAATCCTTAGCCGTCTTTCCAGTCTACTCACGTAACTTATACCTAAGCCGGTCAAAACCCTTATGGCTAACCTTTTACAGGCAACGTTAGACTAAGTCAAACTTAGATACTTACTACATAGTGATCACAAAGATTCCTCGGTCTAAGGATAAAATGACAAACTACGATATGTGAGTATGCTCATGACATCATCTATGCTACATACTCACCATCGGGCCGTCCAATATCTTCTCCCTAAAGATATCTATGATCTAACTCCGACACTACCTTGCCATGATCAGTAGAGCGTGATCATAAAGAGTTAGCCTCATACTGATCACTTCAAAATGAAGCTTAACTGATCAGGGACTCATTAAATGTAATTCTTACTGATCTACAGTTCTACTATTAGTGATGACACACATAATGATGTAGATCAAATTACATCTAATATATTACTACAATACATTAGCAATATAATGTTGTTTTATTTATTCGAAAAATGATAAATTATTATATACAGACGAACTTATTTCACTGGACTAGGGTATAAATCTAACAGTTATGTAGTTGTGAGAGCGCGTATGTTGTGTTCCCGTTGTGTTTCTTGGTGTTCCGGCTTCGTGAGAATTTATGGTAATATGTGTTGATTTCTCTTTTCTTTTCTTTTCTTTGTGTTTGTGTTGGTTTATGAATGTGTGTTTTGTGTGTCATGTAATTTGTGGTCTCTCTTATCTTGAAAATGTGATTCTTGATATTTCGAGTTCTTGTGACTTGACTTTTTTTTGGTAATAGGGGTTGTTCTGCATCATTTTGTTCTTTCTTAAGTTATGTTATTTTATTTATTTATCACTTTATTATGTTTAATATTTTCTATTCTGTACACTTCATGCAATTTTCTCTGTACACTTCATGCAATTTTTTCTATACAGTTCATGCTTCTTGGTGTAAAAAGTTAAAGTTGTGGTTAATCTCACGAAGAAGATCGGTGATTTTGTATCAATATGTTCTGTTTTTTATTACCTTACTACTTTTTTGTTCTTTTTTATCTTTTTTGACTGATCTGCCAACGTTCACATTTCATAAGATTCTCAATTTTTTTATTTATTTAATTTCTGCAACACTTTCTACTTTTTTTAGGTTATATATATATATATATATATATATAGATATTTCTTTGTCACCTTATTATATTTACTATTTTATTTTCTATACCCTTCATTCAATTTTCTCTTTTTGTATTAGAGTTCAATTATAGATATGGTGGTAGTTAAATGCATATTGTTGTATTTGCTCCAATAGATTGTTGAAGGCAATTGTGTCATATTATTTACTGTTTCTTTTTTTATTTATCTGTTAGGTTCTAATATTTTTTTTCGTATCGTGGTGGTTTGCATTGAAGTTTCTCTACCATTTTTTTGTTAAATACATTGTATAAGAATTAGATTTAATAGATATGTGTATTTCTGCGTTGTGTGGTATCTTTTTTTCCATGCAGCATAATATGCTATTTATGTTAAAAGTAATATGCTATGACATTTTAAGGCGATGAGTTCGGAGAGTCGGTAAAGGACGATTTGTTTTGGAGATCTGAAGCTTTGGATGTTGAGTACATGGTGGCGCGTATGGAGTATGAGGATCATGTATTGGGTTTATGCAGTTTATACTTCCATATGAACCTGCATGAGTTCAAGTATCATATGTTCATTAATGTAGCAATCCCAAGAAGTGAAACTGTTTGTATACACATATTCCATATTAATTCAGATAATGGCATTTTGATACATGTAGATGTGTTTCTTGTTACTGACCATATTACAAGAGACATTTTACTATAAATGTGAGAAAAAATTATAGTTAAATCCAGTTCTTACTAATGAATCATTGTTGTTACTATTGAAAGAAAGAGTGAGAAGTTGGGATGAGACATGTTGTAAGACAAACACATCTATTTATACGGAGAACACATTATTGAAAGTGTCAGAAAAAAATATTTTCTAATTTAATACTCAAGTCTAAAGTTAAATATTGAAATTTGAAATATTATTAGTGGTGTATGGAATTGTAAGCAAATGGTATCTTTATTAGAGATTTTAGTTAATAATTAAAATATCGTCGTTCGGGGGAGTTGTAGGAGGCACTCGTGGTTGTATCTATTTTTGATGGTTCTGAGTATTTGCTTTGCTTTTCTTTTGGTTTTTGTGTTTATATTTCATTCTCAAATTTTGGTTCTTGTATTTGATTATTAAGTTTTTGCCTATAATATTTTTTTGAATTATTTTATAATATATATTTACTTGCTTCACTTATTTAACTTTTAATCAGTATTCAGATTAAAAATTTAACAAATTGAGTTTGAGCTTGAGCCGAGCTTGAACTAATTTTTATTTCTTCGACTTGAGCTCGAGTTTAGTCGTATAACTTTGTTCGAGCCCGAACCAAGTTCAAGACAAACACTTTATGATTCGAGCACAATGAAATTGAGGCTCGATTCGGCTAGTTTCAGACACCGACCCAGTAATTTATACAATAACTTATGGTTGTATGTATACAATAATTTTTATATATTATAATTGTATGTATAATAATAATCTTTATAATAAAATTGAAAATTTATTTCCGATTAATCTCGAAGATCCTTCCTGATATATTAATGTTTTTTAAAACAAAATTATGTGCTATTGGAAACTATAATATTATAAGCATAGACTTTGTTAGTTAAAGTGTAGTTGAGTCCACAATATCAAAGGAAAAGTTAAGTTCAAAGCCTGATTTGCTACCAGTAAGAACATCCAGCAAAATATCGTTCAAGAAGTTCAAAATTTACTTGATGGTCTGGGAGATATACAATACTAATAATTTCAACGTAGCTAGCTGTTTCAAATGTTCAATATTGGCCAGTAGAAAAGGACTTTAAACTTACATTTAATTTGCTAAATATTGTGAAAAAGGTTGTTGATGGTTCCTCAAAAGTCCTCCTACATAGTTTTGAGTTCAATAATTCAATATGTATATATGAAATGTGTAAGTTTTTTGGATGCGTGACAAAAATTTCTTCAGAAAAAAGTTATTAATCGTTGAGATTTTTTATCTGTTTGAGGCAATCTTCTTAAAGAGAACAATTTCGTAGAAGATTGAGAGTGCATGAACGATGAGAACATTTGATGGGACTTTGGGTGTGACATTAGATTATTCGTTTCTTATTTACTGGAATTGATAGTTGATTAGTATAATGTAAATAAGGAGTCTTAAAAAGGTTGTCAACACCGGATCTACATTAGACCATATAACTACATAAAAACTATCAATTTTAGTTTCTCTTTCAACAAGAAACTCTCTCATCTGAATATGGATATGCATCAATAGTGATTTTTTCATTGTAAATTGATAAATAACAATGAATATGATATTCACTCAATATCTTATTATTTTGTAATAAATTAACGTTAATTTTGTAATCAGTCGCATTTATTTACAATACATACATTCGAAATGATTGCTTAGGGTGAGCTAGATTGAAAACTGGCAAACCAGAGTAAATTCACCGATGACTTCGCTAAAGAAGGCTCGACAAGAAATTTTTGGGACAATGTTGCAACTAGTTTTCCAATAACTAATTTATTATATGAAAATTTTCTTAGGGGGACGTATTCAATCATGATTTTAATGGATTTAAGAAGTTTTTCCAAGTCTTGAGGTATTCAATCATGATTTTAGAAATACTTTTAAAGTCTTGTGATATTTAATTATAACTTTAAAAATACTTTTAAAGTCTTGTGGTATTCAATCATGACTTTAAAAATCTAAAGGTATTCTAAAAGTCAATAACTTTAAATGATTTTGAGAAATGGATGACTTTGAATGATTTTGAAAGTTTTTATAGGCATAACAAACACTTTTAGAAGTATCGTTTCATCTTCGATTTAACTGAATATACATTATAAATCTATGGTCCGATGCTACGTTCTGGTTGTTGACATGTTATTTGGCGGGTATCGGTGGATGGACCATCTTCTAGGAAAATTATATGTGTACACACATATCGCCTTGTGTTCTTGTTTTACTGGAGTCGGTTCCGGAAGTCTCCTTTCATGTCTCTCCATCCTTGGTTGCGATGAGATTATAGTGTTCACCTGCGAGTTTGGCGTTGTCGATGCTTGAGTTGGCGGCGACGCTTTTATATTTCTGTTTATGTGTCTTGTTTGTTGTGGTTTAGTATTTGTTGAATTTACGTGAAAAGTTGTTATTGTGGGTGGTTTACCGAGGCTTATGTGGGGATTTTGTGTTATGTTATCGTGCAGTATAATGTGGATATGGGCGTGATGACGGGATTGAGACGGAGGTGTTTGGGCAAGTGTAGTTTTCCATATTTGTTAGTGTTCGTTTTTCTTGTTTTAATGTGTATATGTGTATTCTTAATTTTTGTTGTTTAAAGTGTTGTCGTTGTTTAGATAATTGTCTGATATATTGTTTGTGAGTATTATGCGTGTTGTGATACTGCTCTACGTGTTCATAAGTACTATTTTTGTTGTTTGTTGTGTTATCAGGATTTGTGGGTTGGAAATGTATGGCGTCTGGGAGGTTTATGGTTTTGATTCATGTTGAGTTGACATTTCTTTTATTCTATTTACTCATGATGTACATGCATACGGGAAGTTTTTTGCATCTTCATTTCCATACAAATTTCAATTTAACACTTACATATGAACATGATGGCTAAATTATCGTGCACTAATGTCAATATCATTTTACAAAACATGTGACTATTATTTTTACGTGTTGTCTAATTAGGCAAAACTATACAAGTATACCAGAGAACCGGACCCTTAATTTTACTATTAATCATTCAATTGGGTCTAATTGGATAGAACCAGAAACCGAACCATAAAACCGCACCCAAAACCAGACCGATACCCACTTATTGGGTCCGGATTTGGGTCTCCAAAATGAAGAACCGATTGATTGAGTCTGGTCCAGTTCTAACCGGTTTGGTCCGGTTCCAGAACCGTACCCAGCCCTGATAAGTTTATCACGAGTATATCACGTGACACGATTTTAGAAGGATGATGTCACAAAATGTAAGGTCTATGTAGCAAATTATTCCCATAACACTCATTCTATCCGGTCCGGTTCAGATCCGGATCAATCATCAACCGAGGGCAACGTTGGTAGCTGGTGAGAAGCTTCGAGAGGACCGAAACAAAATAAAAATTTCATCTTTTGTAGCTTCTTACCCTAAGAGGGAAGGGAAGGGAGGTGATTGTATTTCTCTATAAATCCCCATTACATCCACTGTCCGTACGCGCCGAGCGACGTCTCTGGAAGCATAATAATGGGGATTGGGCGTCAAGTGGCAGTCTCTCTCGATGGAGTGAGGGACAAGAATCTGATGCAGCTCAAGAAGCTCAACACTGCCCTCTTCCCTGTTCGCTACAACGACAAATACTACGCCGATGCTCTCGCTTCCGGCGATTTCACCAAGCTAGGTCCGTTTTATCTCTTTTCACTTTTTCTGGGTTTTTTGTTTCCAAAAAGTTCACCTCTTTCTGTTTTATTTTGTGGGTTTTGTTTATTGTGCTTATTAGGCATCTGGGTTCTGTTGCAATGCAAGTCCTTTTTCATTGGGTATTCAGATTTCAGAGGATACTGCTTAATTCTGTGCTGATCTTGTTTGTCATGTTACTGTTCTAAATCTACCAAAGATAATGAAATTGAAATCTCAATATGGAGATAAAGGAAAGGGTTTTAAGTTTTAATTGGTTAGGAATGATGCCTATGATAGGGTTGTCTTGGTGATTTGGAGTTGACATTTTGATCTATGGAAGCTTGTGTTTGTAATTACAACTTTTGATAGGCTAGGTTATTTTCTCGTAATATGATTTCTTTGCCTCAAGGCTGAATCAACCTGTTATCCTTGTAACGATATTAAACACGAATTTCTGAAATTTAAGATTGTTATCCCTGTAATGATTTTAGTTCTCTAAAAATGTTCCTGAAGTTATGTCGGGGTTATCTTCCTGCAATCGGGAAAAGAATGCTCGTCAAGGGGGTTTCTTTTTATTTTATGTAGTTCTTTGTATCTCTCGACTTGACTGTTGTTCACTTGTTCCATTGTTGGGATTTAATAGTACCAACCATAACATCTACAAATTTATTTATTTGAAACATGTTCCATTTTGTATCAAACTTATGTTAGATTTTGAAGTTGTATTTTTTACCCATGCTAGTTTCTTAACGTGCATTGCCTTCGGTCTAACTTTAATCTATAAAAAACTGTCCGGGTTGTGTTATTATGTCATCTTCTTCGCAGTTGTTTAATATCTTCAAAAGAGGGAGTTCACATTTTTTTCAGTAATAGAAAGAGAAAGTGATGGTGAAGCTCAACTAGAAAGTTTATGTATATTGCTTGCTGTCAGCAGCAGTGTGTGTTCTTTTCAATCATTTGTCCTTATCTTAGGTGTTTCTTTGTCTTTTACAAAATAAAAATTATATCTAACTAGAAAAAAGTAAAAGAGCAGAGAATTTCTCCAAAGCACAACCATTATGCATACTTGTTGTGGATGCCATTCGCCTTCTTTATTATCACACTTTTATTGTTCATTACCTCTAAGCATAAAACTTAATCACTTAGGATAGCCGGTGCATTCATATGGTTATCTGGCATAACTACAATCCACACTAAGCAAGCTTCCAGCCAGTTTATGCCTAGCTGGTGCTATCTACTATTTCTTGGTTCCTATAACGCATCCTGCACATTCCTAGGCTATTATTGAGGCGTTGTAATTTTTCTTTCATTTATGTTTATTTATTGTTGGTCAACAATGGTTGTACCTTTCTCTTTAGCAATTCATAGCATTGTATCTATATCTTTGTGAAATGGTGCACCTATTAACCTTATGTTGACATATGTCATGAATAGAAACAGAAAATCCCTAAGATTCTTGAGACCAGAACAATGTCTAACTTTTCATGTATGTCATGAACTATTCCCGAATATCTTGCATAATGAAATTATGACTTTTTATGGGTGAGTTATATGTCAAGACTTAAAATACCAATTTCTCAACGCGTCATTGCGTTTCAATCTCAAGTTCTCAACTTAGTCATTTTGGGATGGATGCTGGAATAATACATGTAGGCCAAGGGTTTGAAGAAAATTTAGAGGATAAAACATATAATTCCTTCCAAATTCCAATGTAAACACTGTTGTAACCGATAATAGAGATAATCCAACTGTTTAAAGGGCAGGTGTTTTTCTAATCTGATGACCAAAATGTGTTTTAAATGTGTTGATGAACTTCTGTAATAGATTTTTCAACAGTTAGATGTGCTATTAGTTTCACTGAGTTTTGCAGGATTATTATATCAATATTTTTAATTCCTTAATGCTAAAATACCTGCTGAAAATAGAATACAAGAGATTGATTAGTGCTAATTTTACTGCAAAACAGTCTTGTTATGTTTTCTCTTTCAGAGAGTTAAAATAAGATTACAATTACATTACTTATACCCGTCTTATTAATCCACATGCTCTGTTTCTTTTTTGGGATTTCCCATGCAGAAGACTTATTTCAGCAAACTGTTTATAACCACCATGAAACTTCACTTGTTTTTCTTGCAGCATACTACAGTGACATATGTGTCGGTTCAATAGCGTGCCGAATTGAGAAGAAGGAAGGTGGGCTAGTCCGTGTCTACATCATGACACTCGGCGTTTTAGCACCTTATCGTGGGCTAGGCATTGGTGAGTGAACTACTTGATCATCACTTTCAAAGTTTTTATTATCTGCTAGGGCTTGCTTGGTTAGCAATAAAATCATATGGTAAAGAAAATTCTACCTCTACCCTTGACCCTTAAGCAGGTAGGTAACCCACTAGGATCTTATCTGTTACGCTTGACCACTAGGTCAACCCCAATCGACCCATTTTTTAATTTCCTTGAAATTCTCTATACCTTGATTTGTTAAAAGCCGAGAATAGTTCCTACCTTAACCAAATAAGCGCTACATACATATCAACTAGAGGTTTCAATAATTATTGGAATCAATCTTTTGCAGGTACACGGCTTTTAAACCATGTTCTTGACCTCTGCTGCAAGCAAAACATGTCTGAAATCTACTTGCACGTGCAGACAAACAACGAAGACGCCATTAACTTCTACAAGAAATTTGGATTTGAAATCACGGACACCATCAAGAACTATTACACAAACATTACTCCTCCCGATTGCTTTGTTGTCACCAAGGTCATCACTCAATCTCATGTCAAGAAATAAAATTTCTATATTTTTCACTACCTTGTTCCCCTATTTGTTTCATGAGAACAATGTTTGTTTAGTTTTGAGATTCGGAAAGGATCTGAAATTAATATTTTTTATCTGTTGAACTTGGTAACTAACAATTATCATGTTTAATTTTACATCAATTCATTTAAAAAATTGTGCTGTTATGAATTAGAGAAGCATTATGTGCAGCTGTTTATTGTAACCATTGTTCATTATTGGTATGGTTTGGAATGATAAGAAACTTAACTGGAAAGTGCATTTTCCAGAGAAAGTTGGTATATTTTTGCCCTGAGAAAATGTAGAATATGTTGGGAAATATGAATAGTGTTGAATTTAAAAATCTAAATATAGGCAATGTTTGATATTTAATCAGTTATTTTTAATGCAATGAAAAATAGATAATAAGGTAAAAAGAAGATTGAAAAATGAAAATTAGAAATGGGATTTGTCTCAGTTGAATTTTGTTGTTGTTGCATACATTGTATAATTTGATTACCCATTATATTCATATTTGATCTGAACGTTACTTGCATACTCAGTGTTAAAATCGAACTTTTAAATTTTAAACAACATTAAAACAAAACAAAATTCAAGCTACAGTGGAGTTTAGACTAATATGTGGATTGATTTTAGCAAGGAAAATACAAAAATGGACCGTCACCTCCGATCTCTTGTGCAAAACGTGTACTTGCACACAAAAAACTGACCTTGAAACTAGGAATTATTTTTTAAAAACAAAACAAAAATAGATATTTTAAAAATCATTTAACTAAAATTTTTATAATGAAATTTTGTAATTTAATGTTTTTGTTAAATGATTTTTAAATTTTAAATTAATGAATAAGATTCTATTTTTATACAAATACACACATTTTACAAAAAAATAAAATAATTACATTTTACTGCACAATAATGACAGATTATACACTTAACTACATTTATTATAAAAAGTTCAATTTGAAATAAGTTAATTATGTTTTTTGCTTTTTGATCTAACACGAATAAATTTTGGACGAAAAATTGTAAAACAATAATATACCCTCAATTATTCATCAAATTTTTAACTGAATGTTATCTCTTTCAATCTATAAATTTCTTGACTTTCTCTCTTTAAGCCAACTTTTCCGTGCATTAAGCTTAATCATTTCATCAAACAAATATCATTTGGAAAATTAAACTCAAACCCAAATGCAAATCAATGATAAAGCTTATAAAACTAGTATTTCATTTTAGTGAGATTAATGAGAAAGCTTTCAATTGACCTGCCATTTTATCCTATTCTAATGAGTTTGAGCATAAAAATAGAAAGTTTATGCAAGTGGAGTTGGAAGAAGAGGCCATGTTGTGCGTCTTCGTCCAAGACCTTCTCCACATAACCCTTCAATCATTCAATTCGACTAATGTTTCTTCCCCTCCTCGAATCGAATGCTCCAGAAAACATTCTGGTGGCTTCTCACCATCACCATCACCACAATGCCGCCTTCTAAGTTCCCGTCGCTGCGCTTCGACGACCATCTGTGCTGTAAAGAGACGAAGATTTTATTTTTATTCATTACACTAAGAGATATATGTTCTTAAGATATCTCTCCTATTAAACTACAACATTGTACCCAATCTATCTTGAGCCTAAACCAAAAAAGAAAATAATCAAGTTTTCTTAAATATAAAATAATAAAAAAATGTTATAATTTTATTTTTTCTATAAGCAAGTATTATGTGTTAGTAATATGAGAATTATTATGGCTCAGATCGCTCAGATCTTTAGTAGTTATTTAATTTATGACGACTTCGAGTTTGAAGTAGTTTTAGAAATGAAGTTAGAGTTTGACGAGAGAACAAATATTCACTTAACTTCAACTAGATCCTTGTCGATTTGATTAATTTTTCTTACTAAAATTTTAAATCTTAATTGTAATTAACACCTCAAAAATACAAATTTCACAAAAATTAAATTGATTTGTTTACACATAAAATATGCATTTTAAAAGGATATATAATTATTTGTCTAGAATATTTGTGTATATTTTGGTAAATATAAATTATTTATTTAAACTGCTTATAAACAAACAGTTATTTTTACCCAAATAATAGGCCCTTATATAGTTGAGGCCTAAAGCCATGGTTATTTGGCTCCACAGTAGAGCCGGGCCTGATCATAAGGAATTGGTAAAGATCATGGGAAGACTTAATTCATTAATTGAATTAATCAACTTAATGAATTATCATTATTCTTATTTTGTTGTTCCTCCCTCTGGCGACGCCTCTTCGGTGACCTCAAGCTCTTTGACGGATCCAAAAATATTTTTAAGGGGGACAAAATTTTACACTAAAAATTTAATTAATTAATAAATAATATATTTAATTAAAATAATAATTTAATTAATAAAATAATTACTAAATGCATATAACAAAATTTAATTCGAGCTTGATTATTTATTTTTAGTTGAGTTTGAATTTAATTTTCATGTATATATAAATACAAATTGAGTCGGTTCGCGAGCTTTTCAAACTCTAGTAATTTGGTCTCAAGTTCGATTTGTTTATCAAACGATCCACTATTGTACTTAATATCAGCATAAATTTGCTTAGAAAAGTGAAAATTTCTAATAATTAGTGAATATAATAGACCAAATAAAAAGTTTAATGAAAAATGAAAAAACAATTTAACTAATACTATAAGTCAATAATTAGTAAAATATAGTTGTAACTATGAACCACAAATAAAGAGAAAATGAAATATGTTTCATTTTAAAAGCCCACCCAACTATAAAAGTATAATTAGGCCCATAAATCATTAAAAAAACACAACTATTAAAAAGTTTGTCAATTCCAAAATTTGAACCTATGACCTCATTATTAAAATACTATTCCTTTACCACTAAGCCAAACAACTTTTGTATACTTTTATTGCCCCGCCCCCCCCCCCCCCCCCCCCCCCCCCCCTGGATCCGCCACTGCTCAAGCGCCTTCGACGACCCAACCCCGACCAGAGGTCTCCTGAGCAAAACTCGCAAAAGACCCCTAATCTGCCTCTGTTCAGACCCGATCCCATGTCATTTTCCATCACCACTTTTCTCTGGTCAGTTTCTCGATCTCGGTCCCTTCTCCGACCATCTTCAAGTTATCTTCACCGATCTTGGCTTTCCATCCCGAATTCTCTTCTGCGATAAACCCGTATCTGTTCCTCCCAAAATACCTCTCACCCAGCAAACTCCACCTCCTCTTGAAACTTTTTCATCTCTCCTAATCATAAATCCAGCACAAGACAACATTCTAGAAAATCTGGCCGAAAAACCCAAAGGGTAGTAAGGCCAGGGGTCTAAAAGTTCATTAGATTCATCTGTGATTGTGAGTAAATGAACAGAGGAGAAAAGAGAGGGAGTTGAAAAAAGATGATTTTCTTAAAAGTTAACAACAAATAAAGTAAAACGGATGGAAATGAGTAACGTGTTCAAAAAGACAATTAACTGATCTCAAATCAAACTTTTTTATAATAAGTATAAAGTCAGTCATTACGAATGCAGTAAAGTGTAATTAACTAAAAAATATATTAAGTTTACAATATTTTTTGTCATTGTCAAAAAGCACGACACCTTGCAAAAATGGGTATACGACACTTTTGTACCCTTTTTCCCGTTTTTTGAAAGTAAACCGAATTTTATTTAATAAATAGCAACTAATTCGGCATCAAGCCGGACAGCTGAACTTAGGGGTGAGCAGAAAACCCGGTCGACCCGGCCCAACCCGTGAACCCGGCCCAACCCGCCCGCTCTTGAGCACAACCCGGAGAGGCCCGGGACAGGCACGGGGCACCATTTCATTTCACAGGCTGGGTTGCGGGATTGAATTGGGTAACCCGGACCAACCCGGCCCAACCCGCTGTTTGTTAAATATTGTAGCTCATAATTTTAAATCCCCCAGCCCAGCCCCCTTATCACCATGACTTCACTTCAGCCTCAAATTACAACCCAACCCACACACAAATGCACCCACACACAAATGCACCCACTCACCTCTTCTTTTTACCATGGACGCGTGGAATTATTATGATCACACAACACAGCCTAAATCAAACCCAACCACTCGATCGAACCAACGAAACGAAACAAAGATGCTTATGTTCTCTCTGACTTCTCTTCCCTCTCAGTCAAATAGTAAGGTCTCCAATAGCTTCTCCTTCAAAATTAAACATCAGTTCTGTTCTGTACTCTTTTCAATCTCCAATTCATGAATCATTTGCTCTATATTTATTATTTTGTTGGTTTAAGATATACGGTTTCTTAATTATTTGTGCCTGAATTTCATGTTCTTTAAATATAGAAGTGTAGTCTAATCTGAAGACTCTAAACTCTAATTATTTGCTGTAAATATTGTTTTGTATGAATTTTAGGATTTTAATTTGGGAATTTTAGGGCTTCCGATTCGATTTGCGGGTTCAGTCTTCATAGTTTTATTTTTAATGCTTTTTCCTAATCAACAGATGATGCATCTGCTATAGGCAAAACTTGAAGTTGAAGATGAAGACCCACCAAAGTTGGAAGACAATTATTATTGGTTGAATTTGTGAATATTAGGTATTGTAATTCTCTGGTTTTAATGTATTGAACTTAAATTGTAATTATTGGATTTATAATTCAGTGAATTTGTGGATTTGGCCTGGTTTGAGAACAGAATGGGAGTTTATTTTACAGTTCACTAATTATATAGCTTTCTGTTTTTGTTAAATTCGTTTTAAAAAAAAAATTCTTTTTGTGCTTTTAGGCCCCAAAAATTCAGACCCATATCATTTGCAGGCCGGGTTGGGCTAACCCGGAACCCGGGCGGGTTCAACCCGCCCCACAAACCAGCGGGCAGCAAGCATTCTGGGCCGGGAATGGGCTCTTAAATGGTGAACCCGCTGAGCCTGGGTTGGGCCCAAAAACCAGGCCCGGGGTGCCCAACCCGGCCCATGCTCAGCCCTGAACTACAGATGGTGGGACAGACCCCTCACCATAATCCCAGCTACTGTTAGTTAAAGCATGTTTGGCCAATTGGTGAGCCACTTTATTACAAGAACGACACGCAAAAGATAAAGATAAATGTAGTCCGGGAGTTGAGAGAATGCACAGACAGTCGCAGATAATACCCCCGAATATGTTTCTAGTTTGTTTCCCTTATCGGACATGGTCCACCACCCTAAGGCAATCAGTTTCAATCTCCACCTCCAAACAGCTCTTTCCTTTTGCCCATGATAGAGCCTCTCTGACACCTACGACCTCCACCTCTTCAGAATGGAGATGACCCGAAAAGCGTCTACAAATAGCTCCCACAATTCGACTCTCTGAGTCCCTAAAGATAAGCCCTACGCTCCAGCTCTTCCTCTTTGCATCTATTTCCCCGTCCACATTCATCTTTAGTCTACCTGGGGCCGGAGGAACCCAGCCTCTCGGAGATGCTGACACAAGTTGATCTGCACCTGAGGATCCTCCCGAAGGTTTTGACGATGCCTAGGCTCTCCGAAACCCTTTGGCAGTCACTGCCACTTTCGCCGAATGGAAGACTACCAGTTTCCAAACTGCTTGATTCCTTGTCCTCCATACTGCCCAGAGTGTGATAACCCACATGCTTGCTTTGTTCTCCCCCTCTACCCAGGAAGTCCAATTACTTATTGTCGGGTCTGAACACATATTTTCTCGGATCCTTTGTAGAAGTCTACCCCCCTAGATAGGTGCCACTGCTCTACACTTAAAGAACACATGATCTACTATCTCGTCCGGATGGCCACAAAGGGGACACTGGGTGATTATTACGAGCCTCTTCTCTGCCAGGCGAGTCCTTGTCGGGAGTAAGTTTGAGATAGCCCTTCAAATAAAGATTTTGATTATAGGTGAGACTCGTAACTTTCATACCTTTCTCCAACTGGTTGCTTGTCCTGACGGAGTCCAGATATTTCCCATTTAACAGAGGGCCTGATAGGCACTTTTGGCGGAATATTCGCCTGACTTGTATGCATCCCAGTACCAATGATCATTGGTTCCGTACCAGGTAGGGATAATGGAGAATACTCGATCTCCCGTTTCGGGGTCTAAATGCGCTCTCACCTTCCCCTCATCCTATGCTCTACACTCTGGAGTGAATAACTCAGAGATCTGCATGTCCAGTGGAAAGGCAGATCCCACATTGATTGTCGGAATCTCCCCTCCCAGCCATGTGGTCCCTACTACTGGGCACTTACCTAGCCCGATGCTCCGACGTGCCTTTTCTCGGACAATTGATCTGGCCTCACATATACTTCTCCATATGAAACTCGGGGAGTTTCCCAAAGATGCCTCGAGAAATGAAGTTCGGGGAAAATACTTGCCTTTAAGCAGTCTACTTGGAAACGACTCGGGATTTGTCAGAATCCTCCAAGCTTGTTTTTCCAAGAGTGCCAGATTGAACTCTTTGAGATTGAGGAATCCCATCCTTCTCAACTCCTTGTGCTTGAAAAGATCGGCCCACTTCCGCCACAAGATTCCCCCTCCCCCCATTGCCCTTCCACCAGAACTTGTTAAACATCCTCCTGATGTCTCAAGTAGCCTTTGAGGAAACATAAAGACCTGCATAGAGTACGCCGGAAGGGCATGCAATATAGATTTAATCATCACTTCCATCCACACCGAGGACAGAAACCTGGTGCTCCAAGATGTCATTCGTTTGCAACACACTCCTTTATGTAAGTCATGGCCCGCGATTTGTTCCTCCCAACAATGTTAGGAAGTCCTAGATAAGTGAATGATTCTCGTTCCTCCCTGAAGCCTAATCTAGAGATAACATCTTCCCTTAGACTATGAGGTGTATTTGGAGAGAAAAAAGTTGACGATTTTTCTCGATTAATTAGCTGGCACGAAGCCCTCTAATATATATGAAGGCACCGAACTATCTGCCCCACCTCCTCCCGTGTTGCCCTGCAGAACATGTAGCTGTCGTCTGCAAACAGGAGGTAAAAAACTGTTGGCGCTTCCCTTGCTATCTTGACACCCTGGAGTTTCCCTTCCCTTGTGAACGGTTGCAGAAGAGATAAACCTTCTGCACAGACAAGGAAGAGATAGGGAGAGAGCGGGTCCCCATGTTGAAGACCTCTTGTTGGCCTTTGAACTTGGATAACTTGTCCTAACGTGGTAACCGAGTATGTGACTGTAGAGACACATGTTCGGATTAGTTCAATCCATCTCTGATTGTACCTGAACGCTTGCAGCATTTGTAACAGAAAGCTCCACTCCACCCTATCGTAGGCCTTACTCATGTCAAGCTTCAGGGCCATTAAACCTCTATTCCCTTGTGCTTTCCTTCTTACATGGTGTAGAACTTCAGACGCTATTATTAAGTTATCTGTTATAAGCCTACCTGGAACAAAAGCACTATGAGATGCTGAAATAATCTCATCCAACGATTTCTTAAACATGTTAACTATCACTTTTCATATGATCTTGTATATCACATTGCACAGTTCTATCGGTCTGTAATCCCCTAGGGATTCTGCACTCTGCTTTTTTGAAATAAGCACTATGTTTGTGTCATTTTCCCCTATCAGAAGATTTCCTGAGGAGACAAAATTCTGTACAGCGTCAACCAGGACAGCTTTCATCATTGGCCAGTTTGCCTTATAGAAGCATGGGTTTAACCCGTCTGGTCCCGGGGACTTACACGAATCCATCTCGAACAGTGCCGCTCTCACCTCCTCCTCCTCCACTTGTCTTAGCAGTGAAACATTTTGCTCATATGAGATGGTCGATGTAACGAGTTCCACCACCTCTTTGCACTCTACCCTTCTCCTAATGAAGAGGCTTTCATAGAATGCAACACTTTTTCCCATTTTAGAAACACGTGAAAACTAATTTTGACGTAATTGAGTATAAAATATTTGACAATATATATTATATATTTATTTATTACCCGATATTTTATTTGTTTGTGTCCGTCATGGGAAATGAAAAAAAATAGGAAAATGCATATGAAACGTAATTGTCTGAATGCAAGAGAAGAGATCCACAGGCAAGCCAGCTAGTGATAAAGACAAGGAGAAAGATAGAATCAAGTGCATTTAAGCTCAGTGTATGAAGGAAAAAGAACACATCACGAGGAGCGTGGGACCGTCCGATGATAAATAAGGTGAAAAGCCCAGCTGACCTAATAGATCCATGATCGTGGGCTGTGTCCTCATCTGAGTACACTGCCACTCTGTGGACCAATCCCTTCAATCAAATCTTAGCCTCATCTTCCTCTTCTCCCATCCATATCTATCCATCCACTTGGTTTTGCCTTGTTTTTAGGCCTCTTGTCTTTTTTATTTCCCTCTACTTTTGGACTCTTCTTTACCCAATCAAATCTATTTCTACATATCCCAACGTAGGATGGTAATGGATAAATTCGAGAAAAATATTTACCCTTAACACGTTTAGAAAATTTTAGTTACATGAAATTTGTTTGGAATGTACTCATAAATTGTAAAATTTGGTTATATGTATAGTCTCGGCCTCCACAATTAAAATATTATCTTAGTTAGTTGAATGTGTCTGTTTTTTTACGTATATTATTATGACAATTCATTCCTCTCGCAAAAGCTTGAGTCCGAAGCTTGAATCTTTTCGGTGGCTACTAGACCGCCGAAAAACCCTTCCTCTCTCAATTTCTCTAACCCTGAATGGATGAACTAGAAAAAATATAGTGAATAGTTAGTGTTGCCTTTTTTTTTGCTTATAAAGACACTCATCCCAAGCCTCTATTTATAGGCTTGGGTGAGAGCCTCTAGGGCAAAATCTGTCAGCCTATGGTGTCGATCGACACACCTCTGAAGCTAGAAGTATCGATCAACACCCCCACGTATCAACGAACCTATCGACACCCTTATGTGGCGTGCACCGATCGACACTATCAAGGTGTCAATCGCCACCCACATTTTGGCAACATAGCTACGATCCACCTACTTCGGACCTCTTGAGTCCCATTGAGTGGCTTCGGTTCTCGCTCATGGCGTGCGACCCTGTAGGCCTGTGACCCATCGGCAGATCGGCGGGAAATATCATGTCACCCGATTCATCACTAATGGCCTCTAGTAAGACGTAGTGATTACAAAATGTCAACGAGGTATCGATCGGTTCGATATCTCCTCTCTATCATCTGTGTCACTAACCCATAGTTCTCTTTAAGGCGTATACGATCGAAATGAGGCATATAGCCGTCATCCTCATCAATTCGATCAAGTTCCTTAATCTAGAGACGACTGAGATGTAGCTGGTGCGGCCGCACACTTCCTCAGTCATGCTCATCAAGGGGCCCAGAACTATACCATTCACCACGTCTCATCGTGGGGAAACAAATCCCTTTGGACGCAAAGTGCGCTCCCACTACAGCCTGTGCAATAGCCAACGATACCCGTTATGACCACCATGTTACAGGCAGCGTTAGGATATGTCAAACTAACGGAGTGACGTGCATGTGAGCCACTCGCTCCAAGGTCTTAAGGCAGTGATCACACGACGATAGAGTATGCGTTTGTGACTTAATCTATGCGTCATACTGCAAGTCAGGTCATCCAATACCATCTTCCAGATAATATCCGTGATATGACTTTAGTAATCCCATTACCTAGATCAGCAGAACTTTATCTTAAGTCATCATCACGCTAGTCACTTATTGATAAGTATTCGACTAGGGATTCATCAAGCATAATTTCATAATATCTAAAGGTTCTGCTATTAGTGATGACACACTCAATGACTTTAAATGAAATTATCGCTTGACTCATTATTACAACACAATAATAATGAAAATGCCTTTCATTCCTAAATAGAAGAAGATTACACAGAAAAGACTTGGATTAGGGCACTACCTCTAACAATCTTCCACTTGCCCCTAACTCCAATCTAAATCCCAATGTAAACTTATTGACCTTACATGTCCCTCATGTTTAGCTTGTGAGAGAGCCTTGGTTAATGGATCGGCTGCATTATCTTCTGTCGCATTTTACAAATCTTCACTTCACCTTGATCGATGTACTCTCGAATCAAGTGAAAACGTCGATGTACATGTTTGGATCAGGCATTCGCCCTGGGCTCCTTAACTTGTGCTATGGCGCCAGTGTTGTCGCAGTACAAGTTCACCGGTGCGGACGGGTTTTTAATTACGTCCAGTCCGGCCATGAACTTCCGGATCCACACCACCTCCTTTGAGCGTGAACACATACCCAGACTGAGACCGCGAATCATCTTGATCAGTCTGGAAACTGGCGTCGACTTATCCCGTCACCTCCAACTCCTCATCGTTGCCCCCGTAGACCATGAAGGCATCGTTTATCCTCTTGAGATACTTCATGATCGTCTTCACTACTGTCCAGTGGTCCTCATCGGGGTTAGAATGGAATCTACTAACGCAGGATAGGGCATAAGAGACATCAGGTCTCGTACAGATCATGGCGTACATGATGGATCCTGCTACAAATGCATAGGGGATGTCATTCATGCATTTCAGCTCATCAGGTGTTGTGGGACACTGAGTCTTGCTGAGCTTTATTCCATGTCTCATGGGGAGGAATCCCTTCTTGGACTCGTGCATCGAAAATCTCTTCAAAATCTTGTCAATATAAGTGCTCTGGGTCAGCCCAATGATCCTCTTTGGGCGATCTCGATAAATCTTGATCCCAAGGATATACGCGGCTTCGCCCAAGTACTTCATCTCGAAACACTTCCCCAACCAAGATTTTATGGCTTGCATAGTGGGAATGTCGTTTCCGATAAGTAGTATGTCATCGACATATAGCACTAAGAACACAACTGCACTCCCATTTTCCCTCTTGTACACGCAAGGCTCGTCTTCATTTTGCATGAAACCAAATTCTTGTATGACATTATTTAAACGACGATTCCACTCCAAGTAGCCTGCTTTAATTCATAAATGGACTTCTGCAGCTTGCAAATCTTACCTCCATTCTCTAGATCGACAAAACCCTGAGGCTGTGTCATGTACACGTCCTTAATTAGCTTCCCATTGTGGAAAGAAGTCTTGACATCCATCTGCCATATCCTCATGATATGCAACTAAGACGAATAGAATGCGGATTGATTTGACCATGGCCACTGGCGAGAAAGTTTCACCATAATCTACTCCTTGTATTTGCCTGAAACCTTTCGCAACCAGTCGGGTCTTATAGGTCTGAGGAACTCCATCCATGTCATGCTTGATTTTAAAGATCTATTTGCAACCGATGGTATTAACACTAGGGGTTGGATCCACCAAGTTCCACACTTGATTGTCATGTATGGATTTTACCTCCTCCTTCATGGTTCTTAACCATTTCTCGGAATCTGAACTCTCGATGGCTTCTTGAAAGGTAGTCGGATCATCATAAAGCAAAATCTTCAAATCACCACCCTCAGTCCCCATAAATCCGAATCTGACGGGTGCCTGACGTGGTCTTTCAGGATGTTGTGGGGCTTCAGGAACTATGTTGGGCACTGCATGTGCCTCTTGGTTCAGCTCAGGCTCCACTTTTACACTGTCTAAGTGGGGATCCCGAATATCTTCAAGATACTCAGTACTCGAATTTCTTCAAGATGCACAGTTCTCCCATTTTCTGTTTTGGAGAGAAATTTCCTCTCCAAAAAGACACCATTCCGAGCAACAAATATTTTGTTCTCGTCGGGTCTGTAGAAGTAATATCCACGATTTTTCTTAGGATATCCAACGAAAATACATTTGTCAGATCGTGGTTCGAGCTTGTCCGCCTTGAGGGGTTTGCCATAAGCCTAGCAACCCCAAGTCTTGATGAACGACAACTTGAGACGCTTCCCACTCCATACCTCGTATGGTGTTGTCTCCACCGCCTTCGTAGGTGCTTGGTTCAAAATGAACACAACTGTCTCAAGAGCGTATCCCCAAAAGGATACGAGGAGATCTGTCTGACTCATCATAGAGGGAACCATGTCTAATAAGGTTCGGTTCCTCCTTTCAGACACACAGTTCAACTGAGGTGTTCCAGGCGGAGTCCACTCAGACAATGTCCCACATTATCTTAGATGGTCGATAAAGTACTGGGTCAAGTATTCGCCACCTCGGTCTGAGCGAAGTGCTTTAACTTTATTCCCAAGTTGATTCTCAACTTGAATCTTAAACTCTTTGAACTTGTCAAACAAATCAGACTTATGTCTCATAAGATAGACATAACCATATCTAATGTAATCGTCAGTAAATATGATAAAGTATCTGAATCCCCTTCTGGCTTGTGTACACATAGGCTCACATACGTCAGTGTGTATTAGGCCCAACAAGTCACCCGCCCTCTCACCCCTACCGGTGAAAGGCGACTTCGTCTTCTTGCCCATCAAGCAAGATTCGCACCTATCAATTTGTCCGAATTCAAACGGACTTAACAGTCCACACTTATGAAGTGTTGATAGTTGTCTCTCGCTTATGCAGCTCACATGGAAGTGCCATAACCGAGTTTCACTTGATTCATCAACCTTGAGCCTTTTGGTATTTATATTGTATACGTCACGCTCGTTGATGTCACTAGTTTTCAAAACATATAGACCATTGACAAGCGTTGCTTCCCCATAACAAACATTCTTTCTATAAAGTTTAAATAGATCATTGTCAACAGTAAAATTGAAACCTTTAATGTCTAAAACAGAAATAGAAAAAAGGGATAATTCCAGATGACTACCCCTGGATATGTCACATTATCACATGACTACACCTAGAATTTTTCGTGTCAGGGTGAATACCCAAAAATTTCATTTGTCTCACTTTACTCATTCTGTCCAACTCCGTTAGTTTTTAACATTTTTTTACATGTGAAATGACTAAAATACCCTTATGAGTATATTGAATTATTATAATTAGACTAAAAAGACAAAAATGCCCTTACCTATTCATCTAATTTTCTAACTAATGTCACTCCCTCTCTCTCCTCTCTTTTGTCTATGATGGGCGTGGCCGGAGGCGGAGGGGATGGCAGAGGAGGGCTGGTCGGAGGGGAGGGGAAGGAGGCGGAGGATGGTGGGCGGAGTCGGAGGGTCGGGGTCGAAGGAGCTCACCAGCTCCAGTCGCCGGAGCTCGAACCAGTGGGCACGAGAAGGAGGGGAGGGTGAGGGTCGGGGTCGGGGTCGAAGGAGGCGGAGGGTCGGAGGGGAGGGGCTGGGCTGGAGAAGGGGAGGGAGGCGGAGGGTCGGAGCTCGGTCAGAGGAGGGGAGGGAGGCCGAGGGTCGGAGGCCGAGCTCGAGCAGATTCCTCCTCTGAGCAGATCTGAGTACGCTTCAATTAGGCTATGTAGGTATGAGTACTTTCCAATCATATATAATGTGACTCTTGGCCAGAACATATGTACAAAGTGCATCGACGTTGTTCTGTCTGATACTCTAGGTCGACACAATCACAGACATGTGGATCAAAACTTGTTTGGAGAGAGCTAAGGCATCTACGCCCTAAACAAAATTGTCAACATCTTCTTGTATTTCTTCCAAGAAACGCTCTGCTAAGGGAACACGACGCTCGTGGCCTAGTTGAGTCAACCAAAACTTGACATGTGAACCAGAACTTGAATGGAGAGAGCTAAAGCATCTACGCCCCAAACAAAATTGTCCACCTCTTCTAGCTTTCCACGAACGCTCTGCTAAGGAACAAGACATCCGTGGTCACAAAGTTTTGTCGAGTGCCAAAATTTTGAAAAGCATCATCGCATGACACAATTTTCATTGCAATATGGTCTAGTTTTGCGAGACATGTACCAGGTACATTCTCTACATGACAACTCTTCATCCGTACCGGGTATGATGATATGTTTCATGCTTCAAGTTATTTGGTATGTCCAAGTTTACGTTGTTAACCATATTCGGACATGCAAAATATATGTACGTTTAAACTTATCATGCAAACATGTATATAAAATAAACATACATCTCTTAATCATGCAATTCTAAAATAGCATAATTAAACATGTATAGCCTAAGCCCATATCTAGGTTTGATCTTTATTGGGCCGGTCTATAAAGACCATGGTCACGTCCTAAGGGTGAAGGTTACAACATTCATATGTCTTCTTCATCCTTGGTGACGCTCCCACTGTCTTCTTGACGTTTCCAAAACTCAATGCCTCCATCAAGACCTCCATTGTGCCATCCTCAGGTTTGCTTTTACAAACTTATCATCGGCTCGCATGCCGGGTATAAATATAATACAAGTAAAAGTTACGACGCATTTCGTCGCAAATAGTATACAGCCCAAGTCCTCTATTTTAAAATGGCACAAACCGCTATATATAATTACAAACCAATTGAATGCGATATAAATGGTATGGTCTTGATGGGTTAGGTTATACATCATGTAAACTAACTAAGCATGTAGCACACATATCATGTGATTAAACAACTTCATGTTTGCAAACACATATGTTGTCACACAAGCATGTTATCAATCACGGAAATCAAATTTATCCTTCCGATTTTAGTGTATCGATCTCACTTGACACTCGAAAGTCCCGATCTCAAAATCCTAAACCGAGACTCTCCAGTTTTTAAAATGAAAATTGAGAATCGATCCTTCGAACCAATCGCAAGGACCCAGTCCCATCGTCGATTGATGTAATCATTTCACCGACCGGTATGTTGAAACTCTAGTGTATCGAGCAAAACCCTAAAAGGTCGTTAGGCGATACAAAAATTTCAACACAGTGTGCCAACAATGTACCACGTACATTGAACGATGTGGTCCTCTGGTTTCTCGGGTCATCAATCACGTGGAAACTCGAGAACATACTTTCTCGGGTCTTTTTCCAACTCTAGATGAATCAATGGATAAGAGGAGGATCGGTATTGCCTACCTCTCGTAGCGTGAAATCAACCGATTTGTAGACGCGTCCTCTACGAACTCGCACACACGAGAGCTTGAATCCTCTCGGTGGCTACTAGACTGCCGAAGAACACTTCCTCTCTCAATTTCTCTAGCCCTCAATGGAAAAACTAGAGAGAATATAGTGAATAGCTAATGTTGCCTTTTTTGGCTTATAGAGGCACTCATCCCAAGCCTCTATTTATAGGCTTGGATGAGGCCTTTAGGGAAAAATCCGTCAGCCCATGGTGTCGATCGACACTCCCACACGTCAACGAACCGATCGAAACCATAAAGGTTCGATCGACACCATGAAGGTTTCGATCGACACCACCAAGGTGTCGATCGACACCCTTATGTGGCGTGCGCCGATCGACACTACCTAGGTGTCGATCGCCAACCAAATTTTGGCAACATAGCTTCTCTCCACCTACTTCGGACCTCTTGATTCCCATCGACTTGCTTCGGGTCTCGCTCATGGCGTGCAACCTTGTAGGCCCGTGACCCATTTGAAGATCAGCGTGAAATAACATTTCACCAGATTCATCACTAGTGGCCTCTAGTAAGACGTTGTAATTACCCAATGTCCACGAGGTATCAATCGATTTGATATCTCCTCTATGTCATCTATGTCACTAACCATTTGTTTGCTTTAAGGCGTATACAATCGAAATGAGGCATAAAATCGTCATCCTCCTCGATTCGGTCAAGTTCCTTGATCTAGAGATGACTGAGACGTAACTAGTGCGACCGCACACTTCTTCAATCATGCTCATCAAGGGGCCCAGAACTATACCCTTCACCACGTCTCATCGTGGGGGAAACAAATCCCTTCGGACTCAATGTCCGCTCCCACTACAGCCTGCCCAATAGCCAACGATGCTCGTTATGACTACCTCTTACAGGCAGCGTTAGGACATGTCAAACTAACAGAGTGACGTGCATGTGAGCTACTCGCTCCAAGGTCTTAAGGCAGTGATCACACGACGACGGAGTATGCGTTGATGATTTAATCTATGCGACATACTGCAAGTCGGGTCATTCAATACCATCTTCCAGGTAATATCCATGATATGACTTTGGTAATCCCATTACCTAGATCAGCAGAACTTGATCTTAAGTCATCCTCACGCTAGTCACTTATTGATAAGTATTCGACTAGGGATTCATCAAGCATAATTTCATAGTATCTAATGGTTCTACTATTAGTGATGACACACTCAATGGCTTTAGATGAAATTATCGCTTGACTAATTATTACAACACAATAATAATGAAAATGTCTTTATTACTTAATAGAAGGAAATTACATAGAAAAGGCTTGGATTAGGGCACTAACTCTAACACAAACACCAATTAAAATCGACATCCTCTTATACCATGTGAAATGGGTTATGTATCAGGTCAGACTTTACAACTAAAATGTCAATCTTATTAATCAAGCGTGACTCTTTCATTTACAAACACCATTTATTTTCAATTCTTTTAATGTGAGTTTAACTCTTAATCCATCTTGAATGTAGTGAATGCATTAAATTCCCGCCAGATTTGTGGTGTTTTATTGTTTTAATGTTATGATAACATTCAAATGGTTAAGAGTTTTTTTTATCATTTTGACTTGGTTAAGAGTTTTTTTATTAAATAATTGGAGGCCAAAACCCATGTAGTTAGTATCGTTCATATCCTATATGGAGAAGGAAACCCTAATTGCTTGCCTATAAATATGAGGCAATAAAGAGAAGGATATAAGACCAATTCAAGAGAGAAATAGAGTGAATTCGTGCAAAATTTTCTACTGCTTTATGGGCCGACCAGTAAGGTTCTCGAGTCCAATTGGAGGTTGACCCACTGTTGGATCGTGCTGATTTTTGGACAGGTTGTTCGGAAGACGTGATACTACGTTTTGACCGTAGGAATTTGCGTTTGGAGGTTCGAGTGATTTGATACAATTTTCTGATCGTGCGTCACCAATTCGGTGAAGTTTCTATACTCTTTCTTGTAATTGTGGTTTGAACCATTGTGATCCTCTAATTGTATTTACAGAGAACTCGTTGTACCCATTATATTGATAGTGGAGATTAAGCGGCCTCGAGGGTCCCGTGGCTTTTTTTCTCTCGCATTGAGAAGGTTTTCCACGCTAAAATTTTGCGTGCCTATTGTGTGTTCTTGTTTACTATATTTTATTAGCTTGCCTGATTTACTCTGTTTGATAGATTCCTACGAGATTTGCACAGATGGGGAGAATTATTTAATTCCGCTCCATCTGATTATTATATTAGATTCGTTTTTCTCCCAACAAAGTGGTATCAGAGCCAGGTTATTTAATCGGTATCATGTTGTTGGGAATTTGTGCCCTAGCATAATGTATTTTGAATCTACTCATATAATAAGATTATTAGTTGAAATAAAATCGGCATTTATATTACTAAGTGTTGTAGTAATATCTTAAGTATAATTTGATTTGTATCATTGATGTGTCAACACATAATAGTAGATCTACATATTAGATGAAATCGAACTTAAGCTGTCCCCGATCAGAATAGCTTCATAAGAAGCGATCGGTTTGAGGCTAACTTTAAATGATCACGCTCTACTGGTCATGGCCAGAAGGGGGTCGGAGTTAGATCATAGTATTTTCAGACGGGGTGATATAGGACGACCTGATCGTGAGTATGTTACATAGATACAGTCATGAACATACTCATATCTCGGTACGTGAAATCACATCCTCAGACGGAATGATCTTTGAGGACACTATGTGATGAGTGACGAGTTTGACTCAGTCTAACGTCTCCTGTGACAGGGTTACAATAACGACTGTGATTGGCTCGATCACGAGTCACATGAGTTGACTCAATAGATCGTTGAATGATTTATCCCTCATACAGATGTATGATCAGATATCTGTTTAGGCCACTTGATGAGTACAACTGAAATATAATAGCATGGCCATGCAGTCGTTACGCAGTATCAGTCACAATTCAGTTAACTCAGATTAAAAAATAGGACAATTGAACGAGGATGACTTGTCTATGCCTCGTGGTTGTCAAGATATCAAGAGGATAAACGGATAGTTTCATGTACAACAAGGTTAAGTCGAAATCTCGATAATCACAAGCGTTGGGTAATCATGATGTCTTGCTAGAGGCCACTCACGATGGAAAGAGTAAAATGGTAATTTTACCAGTCCGCCAACGTGTCGTGAGCCTAGAGGGTCACACACTAAAGGTTGAGTAAAAAGGATGGAATCATGTAGAGGAATCATGAGAGAGATAATTCCGGTTTTGGATTAAACCGGATTAGACCGATTTCGGTTTAGGATTATGTCGGAAATCAAGAACGGTTTAACTGGACCAATTAATTAGAATCTAAACCAATAGGTTTAATTAATTAATTTCAGATAAATAAGCCTAGCCAGATTGGGCTAAGCAAGAATGAGCTTCTCTACTTAATTAATTAATAAGTTTTGGGCTTTAAGCCCATTAAGGCTTTTAACTAATTTTGTTAAAGAGAGATATAAAAGGGGAAAATTTCAGATTTCAACAAAATATAGAATTTTCCAAGAAAAGAAAAACCCTAGCCCCTTTCTCTCTCTTTTGGCCAATCGGCCTCCTCCCTCTCTTCCTCCCCATTTTGCTTGGTTCGGTCTTCTAGCAAGGATCGTTGCAAGTATCTTCGGATTGCTTTTCTCGTGTGTACATTCTCTAGAGGTCACTGAATTAAGTTTAGTGACAAGGGATTTCCAACCAAAAGGTATACTTTCAGATTTGCTTTTCTAGCCTAGATCATATGATCAATCAATGATCATATAAGATCCTAATTTTATATGGATTTTGAGGTTAATTTCTAGTTATGGGCATGAAATTAATTGATTGGAACCCTCAAAATTTCTTCACCTGTGTTAAATAATGGAAGCTAATACAAGCAGAATGGTTAGTTTGAATGGTTCAAATTATCATGTCTGAAAAGGGAAGATGGAAGATCTTCTTTATGTGAAGGATTATTATTGTCGGTTTTCAGTGAAGCCAAGCCTGAAAACAAATCTGATGATGAATGAAACTTATTGCATCGTCAAGTATGTGGCTATATTAGACAGTGGGTGGATGATAATGTTTTGAATTATGTCAGTGGAGAGACACATGCATGCAGTTTATGATGCAAGCTTGAGCAGTTATATGCTCGAAAGACTGGTAATAATAAGTTGTTCTTGATGAAGCAGACGATGAGTTTGAAGTATCATGATGGGGCTCCGTTGACAGATCATCTTAATTTTTTTCAAGGAATTATTAATCAGCTTGCAGGAATGGGTATCAAGTTCGATGATGAGGTCTAGGGTTTGTGGCTTCTAGGTACATTATCGGACTCGTGGGAGACGTTCAGGACGTCCTTATCTAACTCAGCTCCAGATGGTGTTATCACCATGGATTTGGCTAAGGGGAGTGCTCGGAATGAAGAGATGAGGAGAAAGCCACAAGGTTCCTATTCGCACTCAGAAGTCTTAGTGATAGAACAAAGAGGAAGAAGCAAGAGCAGAGGTCCAAATGGCAGAGACAGAAGCAAGAGTAAGAACAAGTATACCAATGCAGAGTGCTATCACTGTGGTCTAAAGGGGCATATTAAAAAGTATTGCCGAAAGCTCAAGAGAGACTACCAACATTACAAAGAGAAAGAAAAGAAGGCAAGTCATGACGATGATGTTGCTACTGTTACTGAAGAGTTTCTTCTCTTGTGTGATGATGAAGATGATAACTTGGCTTGTGATGAGACCAGTTGGGTAGTAGATAGCGGTGTCTCCATTCATGCTACAAGTCGAAAGGATCTCTTTTCATCTTATACATCTGGTGATTATGGAAATGTTAAGATGGGAAATCGAGGCTTGTCAAAAGCTATTGGCATAGGAGATGTGCGATTGGAGACGAAAAATGGTACAATTCTTATTCTGAAAAATGTTAAGCATATTCCTGACATTCGTTTGAATTTGATATTAATAGGCAAGCTAGATGATGAAGGTTTTCATCATACCTTTGGTGGTGGTTAATGGAAGCTCACTAAAGGTGTTATGGTCGTGGCTAGAGGTGAAAAGTATGCTTCGTTGTACGTGACACAAGTTAGAGTTTGTGGTGACATTATTAATGTAGTCGAGAAAGAGAGTACAACTGAATTGTGGCACAAGAGACTTAGTCACATGAGCGAGAAGGGAATGATGGTTTTGGGAAAGAAGAATCTCTTACTGGAAATGAAAGGTGAACCGTTAGAGAAGTGTGAGGATTGCTTGGCCGACAAGCAAACTTGAGTATCTTTCAAATCATCCCCTACCTCCAAAAGGCTAGAGATACTTTATTTAGTATACTCTGATGTTTGTGGTCCTATGAAATCCAAGACGCTTTGAGGTGGTCTCTATTTTGTGACTTTTATAGATGATCATTCAAGGAAAGTGTGGGCCTATATCTTTAAGACTAAAGATCAAGTGTGTTGTGTCTTCAAGTAGTTTCATGCCCTAGTTGAGAGACATACTGGGAAGAAGTTAAAGTGTATGCGTACCGATAATGGAGGTGAGTATTGTGGTTCTTTTGATGATTATTGCAAGGATCAAGGCATTCGACATCAAAGGACGCCTCCAAAGACGCCTCAGCTAAATGGGTTAGCTGAGAGGATGAATAGAACGCTTATTGAAAGGACGAGATGTTTACTTTCACAAGCAGGGTTACCAAGATGCTTTTGAGGTGAGGCTTTAAATATAGTGGTTCATGTATTGAATCTCACACCGTGTGTGCCTCTTGAGTTTGATGTTCCAAATGGAGTTTGGACAGGTAAAGATGTCTCCTACAATCACTTAAAGGTATTTGGATGCAAGGCATTTGTGCATATTTCAAAGGATGAAAGATCTAAGCTTAATATGAAGACTAGACCGTGCATATTCATCGGTTATGGCGAGGATGAGTTTGGGTACACATTTTATGATCCGGTGCAAAAGAAACTTATCAGAAGCCGCGATGTGGTATTTATGGAGAATCAGGACATCAAAGATATTGCGAAGTTTGAAGAAAGTGCTCCGCAATTTATAATTGACTTGATTGATCTACAGTTGTGCCAAGTCAAGTTGAAGATGAAGTTCGTGATGACCAGCAGGGTGCAGGTGATGTTGATGCTCTTATAGAGGTAGATATGGATAATGAAGTTCATGAACAGTTGCTAGTACCAGATGTTCCACCAGTTGTTCCACTCAGGAGATCTTCTAGAGATCGACAATCTACAAGGTACTCAGCTGATGAGTATGTGTTAGTATCTGACGGGGGAGAACCCGAAAGACAGTGAAGCCCTTGAAGATAAGAACAAGAAGGAGTGGGTTGAAGCCATGCAAGATGAGATGAAATCATTGCATGAGAATCATACTTATGAGTTGGTGAAGTTGCCGAAAGGCAAAAGAGTTTTGAAGAACAAGTGGGTTTACAAAGTGAAGCAAGAAGAAAATACTTCACGTCCTCAATTCAAAGCTAGATTGGTCGTCAATGGTTTCAGCCAGAGGAAAGGTATTGACTTTGATGAAATATTTTCTCCTGTTGTTAAGATATCATCCATTTGGGTGGTTCTTGGTTTAGTATCTAGTCTTGATTTGGATGTTGAGCAGATGGATGTGAAGACTGCATTTCTCCATGGTGACTTAGATAAGGAGATTTATATGGAGCAGCCAGAGGGTTTCAAAGTAAAGGAAAAAGAGGACTATGTGTGCAAGCTTCAGAAAAGCATGTATGGTTTGAAGCAAGAACCAAGGCAGTGGTACAAGAAGTTTGAGTCAGTCATGGATGAGGAATGCTACCAAAAGACGAAATCTGACCACTGTGTTTTTGTGCAGAAATTCTCTGATGATAATTTTATCATGCTATTGCTATATGTTGATGATATGATGGTTGTTGGCAAGAATGTCTCCAGGGTTGAGAAATTCAAGAAGCAGTTGAGTCAGGTTTTTTTAATGAATGACTTGGGTCTTGCGAAGACTATTCTTGGCATCCGAATTACTCGCGATAGAGTTTCGAAGAAGTTGCATATGTCACAAGAGTGATATATTGAAAAGGTGTTGCAAAGGTTCAATATGGACAAGGCTAAAGTGGTGAGCTCTCCTCTTGCTACTCACTTTAAGCTAAACACACGACAGAGCCCTTCTACGGAGAAGGAGATGGACGACATGGATAGAGTTCTGTTTGCCTCAGCAGTAGGAAGTTTGATGTGCGCAATGGTGTGTACAAGGCCTGACATAGGTTATGCAGTTGGTGTTGTGAGCCGTTTTCTGTCAAATCTGGGTAGAGAGCATTGGGATGCAGTCAAATGGATTATGAGATATCTCAAAGGTAACTCTAATTACAGACTTACTTTTGGAAGTGGAGAACCAGTGCTGGTTAGCTACTCTGATTCAGATATGACAGAAGATGTTGATGGCAGAAAATCCACCTCATGTTGATTAATGACATTTGCAGGTGGAGCAGTTTCTTGACAGTTAAGGCTACAAAAGTGTGTTGCACTTTCTTTTACAAAACCTGAATATATCGCAACAACTGAAGCATGTAAAGAGTTGTTGTGGACGAAGAGATTCATAGGGGAGCTGGTTTCAAGCAGCAGCGCTATGTGGTTTACTGTGATAACCAAAGCGCGATTCACTTGAGTAAGAATTCTACGTTTCATGCAAAGTCGAAACATATTGATGTGCGATACCATTGTCTTAGAGATGCACTTGAAGACAAGTTGTTTGAGATTGAGAAAATCCACACAGATGATAATGGTTCCGATATATTCACGAAGTCCTTACCAAGGGAGAAGCTTGATGTTTGTCGTAAGATCGTCGGGATGGCGATGCCCTCCACTTAGTTGAATGAGGGGGAGATTTGTTGGGCCTTTATTAAATAAGTGGAGGCCCAAAGCCCATGTAGTTAGTATCCTACATGGAGAAGGAAACCCTAATTGCTTGCCTATTAGATAGGGTGTTCGGAAGACATGGTACTACGTTCTGACTGTTGGAATTTGCGTTTGGAGGTTTGAGTGATTTGATACGATTTTCTGATCGTGCGCCATCGATTCGGTGAAGTTTCTCTACTCTTTCTTATAATTGTGGTTTGAGCCAAGATTAGTTAATCTTGAGATATTGTGATCTTCTAATTGTATTTAAAGAGAACTCGTTGTACTCATCATATTTATAGTGGAGATTAAGTGGCCTCGAGGGTCTCGTTGTTTTTCCTCTCTCGCCTTGAGGAGGTTTTCCACGATAAAATTTTGCGTGTCTATTGTGTGTTCTTGTTTACTATATTTTATTAGCTTGCTTGATTTGCTCTACTTGATAGATTCCTACGAGATTTGCACAGGTGGAGAAAATTATTTAATTCCGCTCTATCTGATTATTATATTAGATTTGTTTTTCTCCCAACATTTAGTACGATAACGATGTAAATATTTCAAAAAAAGTACTAATTTCCTATCCTATTTGATATATGATCTTGTAATTTAATATGTGTATTTGCATATAGAGTTGAATTTATATTTAGGAATTATAATAATAGGCGCATATACATGTAAAATAAAGATTTTACCACAGGTTCAAAATTAACTTGGATTTATATGGAGATCACATACAAAGATCACATGAGTCATGACATATAAGCTTGGGACTACAGAGGAAACAAATGAAACAACATCTAAATAAATTGAGATATGCATGTTGATAACAGGGGAAAGGACATTTTGACGTACCAAATTTTTTGTGTTTTTAACTTTGAAACACCCAAGTTTCATTTTTATCTGCCTACTAATGATGTTAACTTTATCCGGCGACCAAAGGAAGAAGATGGAATTGAGAGGTTTTTGCTAGAGAGAAGGGAACAAGTTGTATTAAAACCATATTCAAAACTCAACGTTAACGGTGTATACAATACCAAATTGTTAGGTACAAATGTGAGTTCAAAGTCTCATATTGGATGATTACAATGTATTGGGATAGTTTATACACAAATTAAACTCTAAACATCATAGGCTAGTTTTTAGGGTTAAATGTGAGCTCTAATGTGTATATGAGTTTCCTTGGGTGCTTCTCTTGGGTAAGATTTAGATCTCACCACCAAAAATCTCATTATTTCAGCGACGATGACAAGACAAGAACCCAACCTTACTATCCTCTCCAAGACGACGACGACGTTTATTTATTTTATTTCAATGATGGACTCATATACTTCATTTGTATATAACAGTTCAAATTCAATTCAAACTAAACATGAAAGAAAATTGAAATTCAACTCAAAACAAATATAAAAATCCATCAAAGCAAACATGAAAGGCCATCCAGACTCGAGAAAATAATTAAATTTGCAAGTTAGGTTGGCATGTTGTTTTTTAAGAGGTTGGTTTAGTGCAATTGAATCATCAACAAGAATCATAATTTTATGTGGTTGGATCGATATCCTCTCCAACCGCCTTAAGCACCGATCTCAACACTGGTAACGTAGAGCTCCTCTGAGATTTGCTTCCTCAGTGCCTCCTAGCGCGTCACCGTCATGTCCCTTGTCGAGAAAAGCCGCAATGTGATGTTGTTCGAGGATCTCCCCAAGCCCTAGATTACCTGCTAGCAAAAACCCCCAAATTTCGGCGACCTCCATCTTCTCCAACTCGGAGAGTTAGAGAGTGATGTTGTTCGGGGAGAATTTGACATGGACATGCGAAGAATAACGATTTTTTTATCAGCAATAATTGAAGACATCCTACACTAATAATATGTACCAAGATTCGAACTCAGGACCTCACATATGTTAAGTGAGCTCCTTACCAATTGGCCCAACTTGTATTGGTATTAGTGTAGGAATAATGACATTTTCTGAAAATTCAAAAGGAATCTGAGGTCATTTTACAGTAAAATATATGATAAACACAAAGGGTATTATCGGTATATCTAGAAAAAAATTAAAAAGAAAAATATTATTTTTAACATATTTAGTGGATGAAATATTTGTTGGTAATTTGAATATACGGAAATGATAAACTTGAACTTAGGTATATGAAAGTTTAAAATGCTAAATTTTGAGTGTGTCAAAAATATCATTCTCTAAGGGTATGAGTTATAGACAACCGAAAACAAAGAGGACGACAAATAAATTTGAGCATTCATTTTTAAATTGTGCCTAAAATTAAGGGTATTTCTAGTCATTTTGGTGTATTTCTTAATTATGTTAAAACAATATTTTTCAAGTGGGTTTGAAATAAATGGTTTACTTGTTTTATAGACGAGTCAATCCTGTATAAAGCGAAAACAGAGAGAATGGCAAACAAATCGAGGCAATATACTTATGAACCCTAATGAATCGCACTTGTATTACTCAGAACCTTTTCAACTAAAATATCAATATCAATTGTAATTGAATTATATGTACTACATAACTTAAAGAAAAGTTTATTGTCGGGAAAGGACACATGGCTGACAAATAAGTGAAAGGAATGCTACCCACAGGACTAGCTCCTAGCTTAAAGCTTTAGGTGGGATGAATTGGAAGATTAAGACAAAAAAGTTATGAACATTAACAAGTAATAATAATTTGATAATACTATTGCTATGGACATTAAGAAATCATAAGATCGATGTCGACATCAGAAATCGAGAAATGTCCACATCGGAAATAATCAGCAATTAGGCAACATGACCAAGAGAGTGAAACCATGCACGTGACCACCATTTGGTCAATCAAAACACAACCTTACCATCACATCACCGCCTTAAAACTCTACACGTAACACATTTTATGCTGCAGATCATAAGCTATTCATTAACTAGTAATTAAGAGACCAGCTTGTTATATTTAAGTTATAGTTAAATTATTTGATAAATGAGTTAATTAAGTTAACTTTTTATTTAATTATCTAATGATTATCGAGGGACAAATATTGTTTACAATTGTTGAAAAGTATATTTCAGTATTTTGCTAATCTCATATAAAAATAAAAAACATGTATTTAAAATTTGTAAATAAAACAACTCATTTATAAGTTCAAACTAATATTGACCAATTATAAATTTTTATTCTAACATATATAAATTAGTAAACCACATAAAATTAAGAGTTAATGACAACTTATTAATTATTATATTTATTTTGAAGAAATAACACTCAACTCACTTAATCATATTTTCTATTCGTTTTACTTATTTCCATACACTTTAACAAATTTTGATGTTAAATTTTTTCAAAAAGAAAAAACTCTCTACTTTTCATTTTGCTCAATTTTCTAAAACTCAATTCTCAATTATTATAAACTCAATCACTAATGACCCTCGATTTTCATATATTTTTCTAATGAATAACAAATTAAAAAAAATTGCTTCAATAAACACCTAAAACTTGCTTCAGATCTCAGTCGTTTAACGCCGTCAACGCCCAAAAATCCCTCGGTCGTCAACGCCGACAAGAGTCAGCCGTTAACACCGGTCATCACTCCAAGACACCCTTCGACCATCAACGCCGACATGAATCAGTTGCGTCTTCAACGTCAACAGCAACGACCCACTGGCGACCGACTCCACCTCCAATCTATGTCGCCTTCTCCAAATTTGAACCCTTATTCCACTAGACCAGAAGGTCTCAGATAAAATGAAGGAGCTCATTTGTCGCCTACTCTCCGACGCCAACCCTTAGAACCTTAAGCCTAGCCCCGATTCACCCGCATTCCTCAATTCTCTCATCGAGTCTTATTCATGGGGCTTTCTCTAGCTCGTTCTCGCTCATGACTAACCAATTTAGACCGTCACTCCAAGCGAAGAGCTCATCCTCGCCGAACACAATTTTTTTCTCGCCATCGACGAACTAGACGGATGGAGATGTCGTTGCAGACCTCAGCTTCGTTGGCCATCCACGACCACATCCCTCCTTTTCCTCCCTGTTACGACGTTTAGTATTGACATATTTTTTAGCGTAAAGTCAAGATGTTAGACAACAAGTTGCAACAAAGTTGGCTCGACATAATACTCGCAGGATTAGGCAAGACATCGAACACCTTTTGTTTTAGATCACAGAAGCTCCACGCCCAAATGAATAAAGATCATTGATGAATTAGGCAAGGTCCAGCTGGAAGAAAGACATGTAAGCAAGATTTAATGAAGGCGGCGACGCCAACTTGTCACTTGCCATAAACGCAAGGCGGCAAGGGATTTTCAAATCGGAAAAGGAATCCGATTAAGCAATATGAGTTGCTATAAAAGTAGGTGCTACCCCCTTAGCAACTCATTCATTTCTCTGTGCTAAATTCTTAGAGTTCTTGATCAATTTAGAGAGGACATTGTCGATCATATACATTAACTCGAGGAGATTTGAGTGTTTGTGATCTATTTGGTTTTAGATTCGTGATTGAAGACTCACGAGAAGATTGTCGAAGACAACAAAACCGAGCATAGGCTTGCTCGAATGGTGGAATTGAGAGGATCTCAAAGACAGGGGGAGTCCCTGGTCGAGGTTGTTCACAGTGAGATCTATAGTAACTTAGGACAATAGCTTGTGTGATAGCTAGTTGATGCTTGAAGTTGTACTATTGACTACCGAATAGTAAAAATCTTTCCACTGGCAGAGTGCCCTTGGTCGAGGTTGTTCACGGTGAGATCTATAGTAGCTTAGGACAATAGCTTGTGTGATAGCTAGTTGATGCTTGAAGTTGTACTATTGACTACCGAATAGTAAAAATCTTTCCACTGGCAGAGTGCCCCCAAATGTAGGTGCGGAGTCACCGAACTGGGTAAACATATTGTGTGTCTTGTGTTTACTGTTTTACTATTTACTCTCCATAAACTGTGATTAGGAAAGTTGTTGAACCAATCGTCACAACATTGTAATCGACATCTTGTCTCTGGAACTTAACAAAATTTCAATTGGTATCAGAGGAGGCACATTGACTCTTAGGTGATTTCCTGCACGATTATGTTTAAAGGTAATATGGACTCAAAGGAAGGAGGATCGATCAATCGACCACCAGTGCTCGATGGAACCAGCTATGGTTATTGGAAAGCACGAATGTGTGCCTTCATGAAATCCCTTGATAGAAAAACATGGAAGGTTGTTATCAATGGTTGAGAGGAACCACATTATGCTGATGCTTAAGGAAATCTAATCGGCACTAAACCCGAGAAAGACTGGAGTATTGATGAAGATGAAGCAGCCTTAGATAACTCTAAAGCACTTAATGCTATATTTAATGGAGTTGACAAGAATGTCTTTAGACTCATCAACACATGTTCAAGTGCCAAAACAATCTGGGATACTCTTGCCACTGCCTATGAGGGAACCTCCAAATTTCGAGAGCGAAAACTAAAATATCCCACCACAAACTTTGAAGCTCTCTATATGAATGCGAACGAAACCATAGCTGAGTTCAATGTACGAATCAGGGATCTAGCCAATGAGTCCTACTCACTTGGTAAACCAATGACTGGCGAAGATCTAGTCAGAAAAACTCTAAGAGCCCTAAACTCTAGATTCAAGATGAAGATCACTGCCATAGAAGAATGTCATGATCTAAAAGTCCTGAAATTTGATGAACTCGTGTAGTCCCTCATGATCTACGAGCTTTCCCTTTCAACCATGGAAAAGAAGCACAAAGGCGTACCTTTCAAAATCTCAACACATGCTCAAAAGGAGCAAGTACTCTCAGACTCTCCATCGCTATGCTCGCCAAGAACTATAACCGAGTCATGAAAAGATTCAACCAAATGGCAGGAAAGAGTGTCTCACGAGATGTTAGAGACAAACCTCAGCAAATGTTTCAAAAGGCTGAAAACAAAGAAGGCAGACGAGGCGAAAAAGCAGAAAAGGAAAAAAGGGTACAATGCTTCGAATGCGAAGGCTATGGGCATGTGCAGAGGGAATGTCCAAACTTCTTGAAAAAGAAAAAGAATAGATACATTGCATCTTTTTCGGATGAAGAAGAAGGAGGAGGAAGTGACACAGAACTTACAAGTAACTATGTAGCATTCACTGCCTCTACATCCACTGAACTCATGAGTGTTATGTCAAGTGGCTTGAAGACTCTCAAGTTATTGAGAAACAAGACACTATCATCCTCTCGCTCAATGAAGAAAAGACTTCTTGAAACCACCATTGATCTGAAAAAGGAAATCGCTCATCTGAAGGAGGAACTAGAGCTCATGACCAAATCCATCAAAATGACGAACCCAAGCACTGACACCTTGGACCAAAACTTGTCCATTGGGAAGTCAGCAAACAACTTGGCAGGACTTGGTTACTCTAAAGGAGCTTCAACATCGCAGACCACCTTTGTTCCTCAAAAACCTGCCAACAACATGTCTCCACAGATGTCACGGACATCTGGTAGTACCCAGCCACAGAAGAAACACCACCATGGCAGCTTAAAGAAAAGAAAACATAATTGGACATGCCATCACTATGGACAAAGAGGTCACACCCAACCATTATGTTATCACCTCTATCGAAAGAGCTCCATCAAACACATGAACGCCAAAGCTCAAACTCAACAAGTATGGAGGAAGAAAAAGGTACCTTACCAACCCAAACTACAAAAAGAATGGCGGGTGACAGAAGTACATTATAGGGCTAGTATTGCTTACACCTCACTAAAAGCCTCTACCAATAATGATTGGTACTTTGATAGCGACTCTTCTCGGCATATGACTGGTAATAGCACATTCCTTACTACCCTGACACCATACTCAAACTGTTTTGTGACTTTTGGTGATGGAGTGAAAGCCAGGGTACTAGGAAAAGAGAAACTTAACCTACTCAACTCACCCTGCCTAAAAGAAGCCTTACTGGTAGAAGGACTTACTGCCAATTTGATAAGCATCTGTCAACTCTGCGATCCAGACCTCCAAGTTAAATTTACTCGTAACAAGTGTGTAGTAGTGAACACTCAACTAGAGGAATTCATGACTGTACTTAGGTCACAAGACAACTGCTATCCATGGTCTCCAACAGCAGCTCTTTTATCTTTAAATGCCTTCTATCCAAAGCACAAGAAACCAAGCTCTTGCACCAAAAGTTTGGACACATAAATCTGAGGAGCATGCAGAAAATTCTATCTGAAAAAGGCTATCATCGGTGTTCTAGATCTGAAGATCATTAAAGGAAAAATCTGCCGAGAATGTCAAATAGGGAAACAAGTCAAGACGTCACACAAGAAGGTGCAACATCTTATCACCTCCCGGGTCCTAGAACTTCTACATGTAGATCTCATGGCACTCATGCAAGTAGAAAGTCTTGGAGGTAAGAAATATATATTTGTATGTGTGGACGACTTCTCAAAGTACACTTGGGTTGAGTTTATTCGTGTAAAGTCATATACATTCTCTGTCTTCGAATCCCTATGTCAAAGAGTTCAAAGGGAGAAAGTAAAAACCATTGGCAAAATAGTGAGACTTAGGAGTGATCATGGACGAGAATTTGAAAACATAAACTTTGCAAACTTCTGTGATGCTGAAGGAATAGTCCATGAATTCTCTGCTCCCATTACCCCTCAACAGAATGGGATTGTAGAAAGGAAGAACCGAACTCTTCTAGAAATGGCTAGAATCATGATGTTAGCCAAAGACATCCCTACACGTTTTTGGGCCGAGGCACTCAACATGACTTGCCATATTCACAATCGTGTCACCCTTCGTCCAGGTACTTCGGTACCACTTTATGAAATATGGAGGGGGAGAAAGCCTAATGTGAAGTATTTCCATGTCTTTGGGTCAGTATGTTATATTCTAGCTGATAGGGAACCTCGACAAAAACTTGACCCTAAAAGCGATGAAGCTATATTCCTTGGATACTCTAGAAACAGTCGTGCTTATTGGGTCTTCAAAAAACGAACCAGAACCATGATGAAGTCTATAAACGTGATTGTTGATGATAGCCCTGAACTAACTAAAGATGACGAAGAAGTAATCACAAGTACTCCAGATGTCAGACCTCATGTCAGTGACGAAACTCATGACCTGGAACTTGAAGATGAAGGTAACTTTGTTGCTGACAAAGAAGACCCATCCACGACAGAATAGATAATTCCATCCAAAAAATGAAAAGAATCACCTGGTACATGACATAATTGGTGATATCAATGAAGGTGTGCGTACTCGACAAAAGGATCTGGTGAACTACAAGGAGATGATAGGTAACATCTGTTTTGTTTCAAAGATCGAACCTAAGAATTTGCAAGAATCCATCAACGATGAATACTGGGTATGTGCTATGCACGAAGAATTAGTTCAATTCGAAAGAAATCTTGTATGGGAATTAGTCCCCAAACTAGACAATGCAAATGTCATTGGGACAAAGTAGATCTTCAAAAAGAAGTCGGATGAGAAAGTAAATATCACTCGAAATAAAGCTATACTTGTAGCACAAGGATACACAAAAGTAGAAGGAGTGGATTTCGACGAGACGTTTGCACCTGTTGCCAGACTTGAGGTTATCAGACTTCTGCTTGGTATTGCATGCCATCTACAATTTAAACTCTACTAGATGGATGTAAAAAGTGCATTCCTGAACGGATATCTAAACGATGAGGTTTATGTTGCTCAACCAAAGGGTTTTGAAGGCCACAACTTACCGCATCATGTCTACAAGCTCAATAAATCCATGTACGGTCTCAAACAAGCACCTTGAGCCTGGTATGAACATCTAACTCAGTTTCTAATTCATAATGGATATACTCGAGGGGGAGTTGACATGACTCTATTCGTAAAGAATGAAGGAAACAACATTATGATTGCTCAAATATAAGTCGATGACATTGTGTTTGGAGAAATGTTAGACAAGATGGTGGAACGTTTCGTTCAACATATGCAGTCTAAATTCGAGATGAATATGGTTGGTGATCTAACCTACTTTCTAGGCTTCCAGATCAAACAAATGGATAATGACATCTTCATGTCTCGGAGAAAGAGAGCGACGAAGATATTTCTTCCCTCAAAAGGAGATCAGGTAACCCTAAAACCCTTATTTCATCTAGGCATAGTGAACAAACCCCACTTTCTGAAGAGCCATTACCAGAAATGGAAGGGGGAGAAGAACATACCGAGGAACAGAGTCCTCCAACAAGTCCAGTCGCTCCCAATAAAACAAGAGAGCTCATTGATAATGAGACACCTTAAGAAACAGAGCCTCAGAGTGAGGATAGTATCACCCTCGGAAATTTGATGGCTAAACGGAAAGGAAAAAATAAGATGGAGGAGACATGTATTAAAAGAAAAGTCCCAGAAAAGAGTGAGGTTCTATCCCAACATCCAGGCAGAGCAAGAAGAAGAAGACCACAGTACCCGTTGTGGATGTTTCGTAAGAAGAGAAAACTGAAGAAGAAGAAGAAGAAGAAGAAGAAGAAGAAGAAGAAGAAGAAGAAGAAGAAGAAGAAGAAGAAGAAGACCCAACAGATCGCCCTGACCACAGCTCTAGAAAGAGAGTAGAAGGTCAGAAACTCCCTCAAAATGTTCAAGAAGCACCTCTGGATAATGTATCTTTCCACTCAGTTAAGAGTGTCACGAAGTGGAAGTTTGTGTATTATCGAGCCATCCATTCTGAGAGAGAAATCTCTGCTGAGGCACAGAAAATGAAGGTGATCATAGAACTCCTACAAGGATTTGGCCTCCTACAGACGGTCACAAACATCAGTATCTATTATCCCTCTCTAGTAAAGGAGTTTTCTGTGAACCTATCCACATATTTTAATGATCCAGAACACCTAGAGTATAGAAAGGTTTATGTGAGAGGTCACTGTTTCGAAATTACCCCTGAGGTAATCAATGCATTCTTGGGAAGAAGTACGTCTGATGTCACTCAAGAAGTTCCTTGTTTGGATCGGGTTGCCCAGGAGATTATGGGTGGAAGAAAGATGGTCTGGCCCTCCAAAGGAAACATGGCTTCATCATAACTGACTGCCAAATATTCTATCCTCCACCGTATCAGAATCGCCAATTGGGCGCCATCTTCCCATGGGTCAAGTATCAAACCAGAGCTTGCTAGGATCATTTACCAGATAGGTATGAATTACCCTCTAAACTTTGGTACCTTGATTACCGACCATCTGGTGAAACATGCAAGATCATATGCTGTCAAACTCCCTATTAGGTTTCCTTCCCTGATTAATGGTTTTTTACTACAACAATGTCCCACCATCCTGCGTGACTTTGACATCCTTGGAAAACGGCCTCTTAAGCTCAGTATCAGCCACAAACTGTTTAAAAGAAATCATGCTCGTGATATGGAGCTACCTTCTACCAAGCCCTCTGAAGCAGGAAGCAACTCAAAACCAAAGGATCTCTCAACGACAGAATGGTGCATGAACTCATGGAGGGAATCACAGATCTGGAAACAACCATTACAATTCTGACAAGTAGAAAGGCTACATGCAAAAGCCTTCTCCACGATCTGCTAGCTGCTCCAGAAGAGGATCTTGCTGTTGAAGAAGACGTTGCAAACTCCACCTCCTCATAAAGAAACATCTCAGTACTCTCGTTTCTCTGAAAAACTAATCTGAATTTTGTTACACTCTTTGTATTCCCGGGGTGTGTCCGAGTTACTTTTGGATACTCTTGCTCCTCGGTGGAGCTGGATTTTTACCATGTGTTTAGGGGCTGGATTGCTCATATGTAAAGCGGTTTTTGTTTATGTTTTGTGTGTCAATCGTTCTCTTATGTTCATGGTTTCCCTTTTCCATTTTTGAGGCACTCAGGGGAAGATATTGGCCTTCAAGGCATTTTTAGGTCATCAAAAATTTGGTGACTTGTTGTACAACATGATGGAATATGTGTTACAACATGTTCCTTACTGCAGAAGACGTTATGAAGATGCTAGAACATGTGTCATAACATGTTACAACCTTGCTCAAAAAGACGACGCTCCGTTGATGAATGATGAATGACGACTAAAGATAGTTGTCATAGCTGAAGACACTGCTAGCCGGAAACAGTGCTCGCCCGAAGCTGCTGAAGACGCTGCCAGCCGAAAACGGTGCTCGCCCGAAACTTGACGACAAAATGTGCTTGCCTAAAAAATTGCCAAAGGGGGAGATTGTTACTATGTTTATTATTGGCATATTTTTTAGCGCAAAGTCAAGATGTCAGACAACATGTTGCAACTCAGTTGGCTCGACACAATACTCACAAGATTAGACAAGACATCGAAAACTTTCTGTTTTAGATCACAGAAGCTTCGCGCGTACAGGAATAAAGATCATGGATGAATTAGGCAAGGTCCGGCTGGAAGAAGACACGTGAGCAAGATTTAATGAAGGCGGCGACGCCAACTTGTCACTTGCCAGAAACGCAAGGCGGCAAGGGATTTATGATCAATTTAGAGTTCTTGATCAATTTAGAGAGGACATTGTCGATCACATACATCAACTCGAGGAGATTTGAGTGTTTGTGATCTATTGGGTTTTGGATTCGTGATTGAAGACTCACGAGAAGATTGTCGAAGACCACGAAACCGAGCATAGGCTTGCTCAAATGGTGGAATTGATAGGATCTCAAAGACAAAGGGAGTCCCTGGTCGAGGTTGTTCACGGTGAGATCTATAGTAGCTTATGACAATAGCTTGTATGACAGCTAGTTGATGCTTGAAGTTGTACTGTTGACTACCGAATAGTGAAAACCTTTCCACTGGCAAAGTCCCCCTAGACGTAGATGCGGAGTCACCGAACTGAGTAAACATATTGTGTCTTATGTATACTGTTTTACTATTTACTATCCATAAATCGAGATTAGGCAAGTTGTTGAACCAATCGTCACAATATTGTGTTCGACATCTTGTCCCTGCTACTTAACAAAATTTCACTCCCTAACAAACCCAGATTCTGAATCGGTCAAATCATGAAAATTCATATTGTGTGAAATGTTGGAGATAATGTTGAAACGTTAGGAATAATTGTGTAAATTGCTCAGGTATTTTAAACCATTCACACTTCAATAAAATATTGCAATTAAGTGAGCTGAGTGTTATAATTTTGTTTTGTCTATTTACTCCAGAATTAGTGTAAGTCGCCAAAAAGGCATTTTCGATATTTCATGAAAAGCCAAGGGCTGTGTTGCAAGTTGGCATGCATAAAAGCTCCCACTTTTCATCGAAAATATTCATATCATATCGTATCCTCCTCTCTTTACACCAATATCTTCTTGTCTCACAAAACAATAACACTACCTATAAAATTACAGAAATGCCACGCACAGCCCTCTTGTCGGCGCTGCTTCTTGCCACCGTCCATCTCGCCGCCTCCGTCTCCGGCGGTCCTCTCATCTCCGACGGTAAGTAACAAAATCATCGATTTCTATATAATTAAGTCGGTTATGTTCGTTCAATTTTAGCATTTATTAATTGTGTTCAGATAATTGGCGGCGAGCCATATATGAACTTGGTAATGGTATATATGCTTGGTGTCTATGGCGGTGCACTTAGTGTAAATAAATAATTAAGTCCTTAATCATGTAAATCTTGTTGCGTTTACGAATCATAAAACGTTACGTAATCAATTCGACGCTTGCGGGGCCGACCGGTCGTTTTCAGAGGCCTTCCGTGTTATCTGAATGGCAGCAAATCACATGTCGGTCAATTTCCACCCAACTTTTTTACTTTTAACCGCAATGAAATTTGAATGCGTTTGTAACTCGACAAATATTTTGAATCTTTTACCTTCCAAAGTTCTTTTTATTTTAACCATCGTTTTATCATCTCCCTCCCGTGTGTAGTTTACTTGTTTTCGTCCCAAAATTCAGTCGGCAGAGAGAGTAATAAAAACTAGTTGTGTATTCAAAATCTGAGTTAAACGTTACGTTACATATCTATGTCCTACTTTGTTTGTACATACACACGGTTCCATCCATTTATGAAATATAGCATAGTCCGAGGTTGTCCGAAACCATATATATACATATATGTGTGTGTGTTTGTTGTACTTCATTTAAATATAATTGACACGTGTATACATAAACAGGATTGCTTCCAAATGGGAACTTCGAGATGGGGCCAAAGCCAGCGTCCATGAAAGGCACGGTCGTCAGCGGCCGCTACGCTATACCCAAATGGGAAATCTCTGGTTTCGTCGAATACATCAAGTCCGGCCAGAAACAAGGTAACATTGTATTATGTTTCACTCTACGTGATTTGTCAATAATGTGTTGACAACACATAAGACAGACTTTTATAGATGAATTTATGTATGCAATCATCAAGATAATAGGTGAAAGATTTGACTAATTATTTAAGTTTATCTTTTGATTCACATATTTTGGATGTGTGTCTCACATTTCTTATTCATTTGAATCTTTCTTTTGCTAATTTGAACAGGCGACATGCTGCTAGTGGTGCCGGAGGGTGCATTCGCAGTGCGGCTAGGCAACGAGGCGTCAATAAAACAGAATGTGAAAGTGATAAAGGGAATGTACTATTCGATAACGTTCAGCGCGGCCCGAACATGCGCACAAGAAGAGTATTTGAACATCTCGGTGGCGCCTGATTCGGGGGTGTTGCCGATGCAAACTCTATATAGCAGCAATGGATGGGACTCGTATGCTTGGGCTTTTCAGGCCGACTATGATCAGATTGAGATCGTTATACATAACCCGGGCGTGGAGGAAGATCCTGCCTGCGGCCCCCTAGTTGATTCAGTTGCTCTCAGAATCTTGTATCCTCCTAAAGCTACTAATAGTAAGTTTTTCTTTTTCATTGTCAATTTTTAATAGGGTTTTAATAACAGAGGCTTTGAAGTCGTCTTTGAGTTAATTCGAGCTTAGTCGTTTGAGTTAGATTTGTTAAGTATTATGTTTGACCTCGATTTAATTGAATTACTGAATGACTAGCTTGAACTCGATTCAAATTTGTTATAATCAAGGTTGAGTCAAATTATATCAAGACGAATTGAAATTTTAACGAGGTTGTTTGAATTCAATTTGTTAGATATTTGATTTGTTTGATAATCGATTCAAATTTATCACGATTTAACTGAAACTTGAGATAATACTAACGCATGCTTAGTTTTTCATGACTTCTCAGAAAATATTGAGTTGACTTATTTACTGTGTACTTTGTTGTTATCATAACAAATTTAAAATAAAAATAAATTCATTTGTATGAGTCCCGTCAAAATTAGCCCAACATTTTAAAACTGATCCTTTCGATCTTTGACATGGAAAAAATTAATTTGTTCAATCAAAATTTTATATTTTTAGCTACATATTTAAACTAACTATGATGCACATGTATTTTATTGTAGGGAATCTGATAAAGAACGAGGGATTCGAGGAAGGTCCGTACATTTTTCCTAACACGCCGTGGGGCGTCCTGATCCCTCCAAACATCGAGGACGATCACTCCCCTCTTCCAGGATGGATGGTTGAATCCCTGAAAGCTGTCAAATATATCGACTCGGACCACTTCTCTGTTCCTCAGGGAAAACGAGCAGTCGAGCTCGTTGCAGGGAAAGAGAGTGCCATCGCACAAGTCGTCCGCACCATCCCGAGAAAGACCTATGTCCTCTCGTTCTCAGTAGGAGACGCGAACAACGCGTGCGAAGGGTCTATGATCATAGAGGCCTTCGCGGGGAAGGACACCCTAAAGGTGCCCTACCAGTCCAAAGGTAAAGGCGGGTTTAAACGCGCAACCCTAAGATTCGTTGCGGTCGGGGCGAGAACTAGGATCATGTTTTATAGCACATTTTACACTATGAGGAGTGACGATTTTTCGTCACTTTGTGGACCGGTTCTTGATGATGTCAAGTTGGTTAGCTTGCGAAACCCGTGGCATGCTTGATTTAGCGTTGGTTGAAAACTTTATAATGTTTAAGGTTTAATTAATGTAAGTTTGAGCGTGAATTGACCCGAAAATAATTAAGCTATTTATAGTAAGTGATACATGTTACGGATACTATATTGTGAGGATGTAGTAGTGTTGTATATTTCTTTGGTGGATGCTTATGCACGTTTACATGATGAAAAATAAATGAGGATATTGCGAGTTTGGTTGGTTTTATGTTTTATTTTTGAAAAATATATTTTGTTATTTTGATTGAATGCATATTTAAAATACTCGTAATTAAACAGATATATTAAAGTACAATTTGCCTGTACATATATTATTCTTTTTGAAGGTAAAACAAATTTTATTTATTAAATAACAACTAACTCGACGTCAATCCAGACAGCTAAAGTTATAAATGGTGGAACAGATCCTCACCATAATTATAGCTACTGTTAGTTGAAGCAAACTTGGCCAATTCGTGAGCCACTTTATTATACGTTCGACGTGCAAAAGCTATAGAGAAACTTAACCCTGAAACAGAAAGAATACGCATACAGTCGCCGATCATGCCCCCGAACATGTTCTTTCCTTGTTTCCCTTGCGTGGCCTAGTCCACCACTCTAAGGTAATCTGATTCAAACACTAGTCCAATTAAGTTCTTTCCTTTTTCCCATGATAAAGCTTTTTTGACACCTACGACCTCCACCTCTTTAGAATGGAGATGACCCGAAAAACGTCTACAAATAGCTCCCACTACTCGATTATCTAAGTCCTTACAGACGAGCCCTATGCTCTAGTGCCCCCTGACTGCATCTAATCCCCATCAACATTTATCTTTAATATTCCCGAGTACGGAGGGATCCAGACTCCCGGAAATGCTGCCACAAGTTGATATGCTCCCACGGACCCTCCTAAGGATCCTCCCAATGGTTTTCTCACTGCCCAGACCCTCCGTAGCCCTTCTGTTGTTGCTGCTACTCTCTCTTAATGGAAGGCTTCCATTTTCCACATAGATTGGTTTCTCGCTCCCCACACCCCTAAAGGATAATAACTCACGGGCTTGCTTCGTCCTCTCCCTCTACCCAAGAAATCTAGTCGCTCATTATCGGGTTTGACCCCATTTTCCCCTGATTCTTTATAGAAGTCTGTCCCCCTAAATTGATGCCACTACAGTGACGGATCCAGAAAATTTTCAAGGGGAGGCAAAAAATTTATACTGAAAATTTAATTAATTAAAATTAAGTTTTATTAATAAAATAATTAATAAATGCATATAATAAAAATTAATCGAGTTTGATTATTTATTTTTAGATGAGTTTGAATTTAACTTTCATATATACATACATACAAATTGAATCGGTTCGCGAGCCTTACAATCTCTGATTGTTTGGGCTCGAGTTTGATTTTTTTTTATCAAACGACGCACCCTTGGACTTAATATATGCATAAATTTGCTTAGAAAATTCACAAATTTTTAATAATTAACAAATAATTTAAAATAATTATAACTGTGAGTAAAAAAAGTAAAGAGAATGAAAGATGTTTCATTCCACATACTTACCACGAAGGCAAACAACTTTTATTGTTAAGTTGCACAGTTTTTGTATACATATCAGAATTTAAAAGGGGGCATATCCAAACTTTTGGAAATTTTTTATATGATTTATTTCTGAATTTCCAGGCCAACCCCCTGGATATGCCACTGTTCACTACTCTACATTTAAAGAATACATGATCTATCGTCTCTTTCGAAACTCCACAAATAGAACACTGGGTGATTATTGAAAGCCCATTATCCGCTAGTTGTGTCCTAGTCGGGAGTAAATTTGAGATGACCCTCCAAATAAAGATTTTGACTTTTGGTGGGACTCGCAGCTTCCACACCTTTCTCCAACCTGTTGCTTGTGCTGATGGTGACCAGATATTTCCCAGATGACACAACACTTGGTAGGCACTTCTGACAGAATATTCACCTGTTTTGTCTGCATCCTAGTACCAATGATCCCAGTACCTGTTTTGTCCGCATCCCAGTACCAATCATGGTCGAAAAGCGCTCTCACCTTCCCTTCGTCCCACGCTCTACACTATGTTCTGAACAACTCGGAGACACGCATACCACTGGAATGACGGGTCCTGCGCTAATTGTCATGTTCTCCCCTCCTAAACCATGTGGTCTCTATTACTGGACAATTTCCTGGGCCGATACTCCGGCGAGCCTTCCGTCGAACGATAGATCTTTCCTCACAGACGCTTCTCCATGAAAAACTTGGGGAGATCACCACATGTGCCTTCAGGAACGATTTTAAGGGAAAATACTTGGCCTTGAGCAGTTCACTCGGCAATGATTATGGGCTTGTCAGGATCCTCCAAGCCTGTTTTCCTAAGAGAGCCTCTTCCTCCTTGTTCCAACCTCCTCCTCTTTGACCCACTGCTTCCCCTTGGTGTTTCACCCTCCTCGTACGCCACCTGTACTTCTCTTGGTCGCCCTCGGCTCGTGGCCGTGTTGCTTTCTTCCGAGTCCGTCCTCGACAACTGCGAGTTTATTTTTGACCCCGAGCTTCTCTTGTTGCACGTTTTCGGTCCTTTCGTGAGGTATTTGTCCCCCATTATGTATTTATTTTGGTTCGTCTCGACTCTCAAACATGACCCTATGACTTTGGCTTCTCTCCCGTCTGATCCGCCTCACATTTTGACACTGCTTTTCCGCATGCCCTAATATTCCACAGTTGAAACATAATGAGGGGAATCTTACGCATTTTAATGTGACCCAATAGTCTGATGCTTTAGAGTCCTCCATGCGTATCCTCTGTTTTAGAGGTTTATTTATCTCCATCTCTACCCGAATTCAGATGTAAGAGCACCTGTGGCTCGTGAAATTGCTTTCGTCCATTTTCACCACCTTGCCCAGAATGTCCCCTATCTTTGTCGAAACTTTATCGGTCTTCAAATGTGAAGGCATTCCATGCAATTGTACTCAGATTTGAAAGTGTCGCAATTCTACCTCCTCTAGAGGAGTTCTCATGAGTAAGTGTTCCAATAGAACTTGGATCCTATTGAAGGTCCAGGAATTTCGTTCTAGCACGCTTCTCATATCCCGTTCGTCATAAATTGGAATATAAATAGGTTGTGAGCCAACTCTAGAATGGAAACCATGTTCTTCGGTTGCCACAAGCTTGCTATAAGGTTTTTGAATGTCTTGAAATTATAAGTTTTGTCCACAATGAATTTTGCTACTAGGCAAAACATCATGTCCACTAGATTATCCTCCTCGGGCTCCTCGACCACTAGTCCAATCTCCTCTCCCTCTTCAATTGATATATACTTCCATCTCTCATGTATTTCCTCCAATCCGTCCGGCTCCATCCCCCTGAAATATCCTGACCCCGCACTCCCTCCCCATTCCGTATTCTTCCTTTGGTTCTCGTTCACGACTCGACCCTTCCCCAATTCAAAAACTTCATCCTCCATACGAAACAACCCTTGTCCTTGTCCTAATGTAAAATTTGCATCCCTCTTCCCTGATTCTCGGTTCATCCCAACTCCCCTTTTGCGTGGGTTTTCTCGACTACTCCCCATGTTCAGCCTCACTCTCCCTTCTGTTGTCCGACCATCTCCCCTCACCCCCACTCTTACAGACCCTTCCCGTCTCCATTACCCACCGCCAACCCCTCCTTCGACCTCAGCCTCTGGCTCCCAACTCCGTCATCCATCCCCAACCCCAACTCTCGTTATCCTATAGTGTTTTTGTCCCATACATGCTTATAACATATAACTTAATAGTAGCGCCTGAGATTCTACACCATGTGAGAAGGAAGACACAAGGGAATAGAGGATTGATGGCCCTAAAGTTTGATATGAGCAAAGCATACGACATGTTGGAATGGAGCTTTCTTTTTCAAATGATGCAAGATTTTGGTTACAATCATAGATGGATCGAGCTTATCCGAACATGTGTCTCTACAGTCACGTACTCGATAACCACGCCGGGCCACACAATACCATTTCAAAAGTACTTGTAATTGAATTAAAATATTTAATAATTTAGAAAACAATTGAGACTATTTTGACCGTTTTTGAAATTCCAATAAAATTTCATTTTTTACTGATGTTGGTAAAAAGAGAGAAGAGAGAGAAGTAGTGGTGGGCATGGTTATGAAACTCTCCAATTAAAAATCAGTCGAAATCATTTCTATGTGAGGAAATAATTTAGTTTTGGTTGCAATTTTTTAGTCCGGTTCTCAATTTTATTTTGTTGAAATCATGTGATTTTTAATTTCTTATTTAAATTCATAGACCAAATTAGTTGATTTGAGCTCGATTTACATATAAAATTTGTAATTCTAAATTATAAAAAATATTAACAAAAATTGAATATTAAAATTTAGTTATTGCAATAATACAAGATAAATAACATATTCTTGCTGATAAGCGGCGGCACGAATCAAAATTATTGGTTCTCTCAAATTTTAAACCAAAACCGAATCATTAATCAAATATCCCAATTCTTTTATTCTGAGTTGACCGCAATTTGAAAATTTAAAACATCAGACCTCGCGAACTTGACCGGTTCGACCTGGTCCATTTTGTTGGTGTAGACCGGATGGTATTTCCGTAAATTGATCGATACGTAAATCCTTCTTAAACCCTACACATCTGTAGCAGAAATCCAGAGAAAAGTGGAAGCTTCTAGTTCTGCATCGTCGACTCCGAGCTCTCTTCAATGGCGAAGCGTTTGATTCCATCTCTCAATCGCATCTTGGTCGAGAAAATCGTCCCTCCGGCGAAGACCACTTCCGGTATCTTGCTCCCCGAGAAAACCGCCAAGGTCATCATTTTTATTTCTCTTTGCCCTTTTTGACTGTCTCACGATTCACTTACTTCAATTGATTTGCTGTTCTGGAACTGATTACTGATTGATGATCTCAATCACATGTATTGCTAATTGTTTGTACTCTTGCTACTTGGTGTTAATTTCAGTTTTCACGGTTCGTTTTGATGTATAGATCTGAGTTCTGGATTGATTTTTGGACCTGGGTCTCTGTGGTTTCTTCAGAGCTTACGTAGTTTATTTGGCTTTGATGTTGAATTGGTGATTTGAGCTCAGATTACAAGAACTATAATGAAGTTGAATGAGACTAGCAAAACTACAATTTGATCAATGTTGTGAAAATCCCCAATTATTCCCTTATTAGTCTAGCATTTTTTGCAGCACTGCATTTGATTACATAAGTGTTTCTAGGAATTGGACAAAACTGTGATCTTTATGATTTTGGTAGTCCGTGTCGTCTAATTTTACCTGTTTTTTTGTTACTGTAACTTGATTGAGTGGGTTTTAGTACTGTATTTGGCGTCCCATGTCCGTGTGTTTTAAGCCTTTCGTACAAATTCAATACTTTAGTTACAGAAGCATGAGTGTATTGCCATAGTTCTACTGTGTGTTTATATTATTGCTCGTTGTGTTTATTGTGTGTTGCTTTTGTTCTGGAGCTCATGTTACTTTGGGTTCCGTATGTTTCAGCTTAACTCTGGAAAAGTTGTTGCGGTGGGTCCTGGAGCTCGTGACCGGGATGGGAAGCTAATTCCTGTCAGTGTTAAGGAAGGAGACAATGTTCTTTTGCCTGAATATGGTGGAACTGAAGTGAAGCTTGGCGATAAAGAGTAAGTTTTTCCTTGTTTTACTCATACGATAAAAATACAAATATCTATGAGACTATATGTAGTTTTAGATTGCCACGGCCCATGTGAAACATATTTATCATCCATCTCTTGAGTCTTGACATTATATATGCATTGATGGGTTTGTTTGATATTGATTCATGCAATAGCCTCCCCGCCTTCACATTAATGACACTCCCCGGTCATTGGAGTCACTAACATGATGGTTCACGTCTATCACTGCTTGAACGAAACTTATAGAAGCATATTTTATCCACACTGAATTATCCATTTTACCTTATTGTGTGAAGGCGCTCCCTTGAATGCACACACACCATTCAGCTATTCATCTACAACTTGCTGCATCATCTGACTGGCTATGTATCTTCTTGACGGCACAGTCCTTTCCGAACAATAAGGAGTTCATTAAGTTGTTTGAGAGTATTGAAACTATTTCTACTAGTTGTTAAGTTCACTCAATATTGTTGTCTAATTTAACAGAACATAAGTCAGCTCAGTTTTGGCATTTGGCCCCAATAGCTTAGGGTTTCGATGATCGCTAAGGCATAAAAGTTGAGAACACATCCTTTTAGTTAACCAGTAAAAGAATCTGCGAGTTGGGTTTATAGGCTGTGTCAAATTTTCAGATTTGGAAGCTTATCTTGCCAATTTAAGTCATGGTCCGGCGGCACGATTCAGAGTGATGTTTAATTCTCAACCTAACATTACTGTTAAGTAATTTTTAATGAATCTTTCCCATATCAAGGGAACCATTCTGGTATTCATGCATGAATGCTTGCATTCAACTTGTTCAGATTTATTGGACCTATTGAAGTTAGGTGACTATTTATTGCTATAAAAAGATTATTATGCTATTTAGGATACATTTCAGTCTGTTATTTACATTACAAAGCCAAAGTTTTGAACTCTGATAAAATTTTTGTGGTGCAGATTTCACTTGTTCAGGGATGATGATATACTGGGAACTCTCCACGAGTGAGGCTTTGCTTATTGCAGAGTTGGATTTTTTAGTCTAAAAGGTTATTGCTACGAGTATGGAGTAAACAACTTTGTACCCATATCACATGTGTACTTGTTTTGCTATTCTGGTCTGAGGGGATTAAGGATTTGAGTCATATTCCGTTTTGGTTCTGTTCTGTTTAGTGGTCGTTTAGTTTCAAAATTGATAAATAAAAACAAGTTACCCTCGGGGTTTTGCCAAAGACCAAATTGAGCATTTAAAATGCAGATTTGGAACATACTATTGTAAAAGTTATCTGGAAGGACTAATGTATTTCAAAAATAACTAAAAAGTTGCATGGTAATATTATTATCACACAATCATATTTTAAAAGAATTACTAAAATAACAGAACTATATTTTTATTGCTTTTGAATTTCTAATTTGGAGAATGAAACTTTCAAATGAAAATAGTGTGACTTGAATGGCTATGTGGTGTTTTGTTAAGTGATAGATATTAGGATAATCTCACGTGAATTTAGGGTTAACTAAATTTTTTTTGAGAGATTTGCGGGGAGTTTTTTCTCACATAACTATAACTTTTGGGGTTAATATTGTGTGAAAATTCCAAAATACTTTTGCTTGCCTTTTAAATCATCGAAAAGATGTCTGATTTTTTTTTTGGGTAATTACAGAAGAGTACATCCGTCGAAATTTTATTTTAGAACCAGTACCTCAAGTTTAAAGTTTTTTTCTCGATCCCCTAAGTTTAAAACGTTAACATTTTAGTCCAAATTTAGTTAAATCTAATAGCAATACTGTTCATATTTTTTTAATTACCAAAAATGCCCACGTTCTAATTTAGATAAAGTATAATTATTTTATAAATGTAAAATTACTATTGTACCCCTCATTTGTATAAAAAAAACTTAACATAGGTTCAAGGGTAAATTAGTATTTTCGAACAACAAAATAAAAAAAGTAAATATAAGTGCAATTACTATAATGCCCCTTTCTTCAACCTCACATCTTTTATTCTCTGGTTCATCACATCTTGCCTTTCATCTCCTCTCTCTTACTCTCCCCAATCTTTTTTTGGCTCAATTTAGACATACCCTTTTATCAATTTCAATCAAAGTCAACGAACATCTGATAAAAGATATAACAAATTTTATTGAATAAATTTCACAATCATCAACTTCAACTAATAACTTCAAATCAACACAAATCAAATACTGGACCTAGTTCAACTAACATATTCAATTACTAACAGAGGTCGATTCACAAATCAACACAAAATTAACAAAGTATCTCCGTAGGCTGGACCCCGGCGAGGCGACGGTGGGATGGACTCTAGCGAGGGTGACGGTTGGCTGGACTCCGGCGAGCGCGTCGATTGGTTGGGCTCTGGCGAGCACGACGGCTGGCTGGGATCCGGGGAGCACGACGGTGGCGTCTGGACCTCGAATATCCGAGGTGAATCTGGATCTGGCTCGCGAGGGAAACCCTCAAGCCGCGACCCGTTCTCCGCCATCTTCCTAGCGAATAAGCCCACCGTCGACCTCGACTCACCAGCGCACCATCGTACTCACCTTGCCCACCCGTGAAATCGCCCACCGTCTAGTTCCGCCTGATGTCGCTGCCGTCACTTCCAGAGGTTTGAATGAGATTGAGAGATTAGAGAGTGACAGATGAGAGATTAGAGAGTAACAGATGAGAGAGGCGAAGAGAGAGAGGGGTTACAGATAGTGAGATAGAAGAAAGGTTAGGGTTAAACCTGAAAATTTATAAATTGTATCTTAATTTTTTAATTATTTCAACTATTCACTCAAAAAGACAATTTTGCCCTCTAATCATTAGTTCATTTGGATATGAAATTGGTGGTAAAATAGATATTTCATAATTATCTCAATTGTTATATAATATTGGAATTTAACATAGTGGAGGCATTTTAGACTTTTTACAAAACACATCAGTTAACACTAACAGAATTGGACTTAAGTGTAACGTAATGAAACTTGGGGGACCGAGAAATTTTTTTTCAAACTTAAGGAACTGATGCTGAAATGAGGTTTCGACGAGTGTACTGATATGTAATTATCCATATTTTTCCTTCACTCTCACTCCTAACTCCTCTTTGCTTCGCCAATGATTATCCATCGTTATCATATTAATTTAGAATCTCAGTCAATATTATCTACAGGTACACACAACTACAAAACCATGTACCTTAATTCAGTGCAATCCTGTACATGAGCACAAAAATATGTGGAAGAAATTAATTTCCTTGTTAATGGGTTGTTTCCAAAAATAAATTCAAGTTATTTTAGGTTAGCTTCTTAATGGGCTATGACCCAAATCTAATTAATTTCTTTGTGTACCTAACTATACCACTTTTCAACTTTCGTATACTAATTATTTGTTTTCTCTTTACAAATACCCTAACCATCATTTTGGGACAATCTACACATAAAGTACCAAAAATACATAAACTACCCCAGAAATTGAATCGGTTCAATTTCAGCAATTTCTAGTTTATCCCGATCCAAAAAAAATCAAATCATAATTTAATTAATATGAAATTATCGTTTTACCCTATTTTACATATCAAATTTAATTATACTTTGAGAGTATATTAGTTATTTCATATAAATAAAGTTAAAAGAATTAAAAATAACTATAGAAATTAAAACATTGCCCTTCATTTTCAAATAAAACTACAATTGTACCAGTCCCATTAATGATTCTGATTCAAAGTAAAGAACACAACTCCCACACCAATTGGAAGAACAACACTAACAACAAAAATTGAATCTTCGTTGAATTATAGAAACCGCACAAATCAATTTGGAAGCATATGAACAGATCAACGAGAGAATGGAAAAGATGGGAGGGTGGTTTGGCTTTTGAGATATGGAGCTTCTGGATGTTGGAGCCAAGTAGAGAGAAATTGAAGGGGAAAAATTACATGAAGAACATATCTACGAACAATATGACTACACCAAAAATTGATTTCTCCGCTCTCTCACCCCTTGACCAGATTTGCTTAAATGAGTTTCCACCAAAAATTGAACCTTAGAAATTCATATGAGTACACATCGCTCTGGATTGTGACGAAATTGAAGTTGATGTCATCTTTGGGATGCCGTTGAACCCGACGTCGTTACATGAGATGCTCTGGTACACTTATATGTCTCTCCCTCATGTTCGTCAGTGAATTGATGAAAATGATGTAACCAAATACAAGATCCAGAGAAATTTTATGACTGATTTGGAGAGAGAGAGAGAGAGAGAGAGAGAAGAAAACAAGGATAACAATGTAATCTCTTATCTTTTTTAAAAAATATTATTCATGAGAGAGTAAAACGGTTATTTCATATTAATTAAATTATGGTTTGATATTTTCTCTGGATCGGGATGAACTAGAAAGTGCTGAAATTGAACCGGTTCAATTTCATGAGTAATATAGGTATTTTTGGTATTCTATAGGTATATTATCCCAAAATGATAGTTAGGGTACTGAAAAAGGGAAAAATATAATCAGAGTATAAAAGTGGAAAAGTGATATAGTTATGTGTACAAAAATGTCATTTTCGCTTAATTAAATATTTAGGCCTCTAGTGTTCTTCATGTTGCTTTTGACTTTGCTTATGAAATTGTTCAAACCCCCATATTAGGAGTTGAGATCTATTGAGATCTCTCGAAAAAATAACTTTTACGGAGAAATAAATGAATTTGTGGAAGAATCCATCAAGTGGGACCTTTGTGGTCGTCGAGAGGTGAACTCGTAATTTCGCGAATCTCTGGCGCCAGAAAGTTTACGTGGCTTCCAGACGCTTGCTTGTAGGAACTATAATTTGAGTATAACAATGATAGGTTAGAAAACACTTTCCAATTTAAAGTTACAACGCCATGGTATGGTGGCCACTAACTTGAAAGCAATTTTTCCAGTTTGACCAAGGTGACGATCGTGTTCCCGTTGCCTCCAAGGTTAACACAGTATTCCTCTTGATAAGCGCTCACTCGCACATCAACGTATGGAGCTTGAACAATTCGATACCCCGGAGCCGATTCGAAAAGAGCAATTTCAGAGAGATAGATTATAAGGAAAAACTTGTCTTACTTCATATTTTTAACATGAACGCACAAGGATTAAATAGTTAGTGAGATATAAAAGGTGATAAAAGAGGAAAATAATTAGGCCATTAACATGACTAATAATGGAGGATGTAACTTCTCTATTAAGGTCATGTAACTCACAAAACTTGTAAGACCAAGAGAAAGCCTTTTAAGAGGCATTATCCCCAACACTTCTAAGATCGACACATTTTCCTCCTTGACGTTCTCGCTCAGATCAACTGGTTCATCGGAGATCGAAGCTAGGTCTCGACCAGACCGTCCGATGTGGACAGGATTGTAAAATCAACAATTCGAGTTTGCCCTCCCTGTGCTCGCCTCCGCCGAATACTCAGGGATTTTTGTCGGAGCTCACGGAGAGAGAGAATGTTTTGCAGTTCTGAATTTTGTATTGGATTTCAATACTTGTTCCCCAACTTTGCATTCTCTGCTGCAGTTTCTGAATTTTTGAGCTTGAATATGTGGAATAGTAGTGTTGGAATTTTTTGAATCATAATGATACGATTGTGGTTGGTTCTTTATATATGGGAATGCAGTTGAAACGAATGTATCCAAGATAACAGGCCTGAAAACCAAAATGAGAGTGTTCCAGACAGTGGAGATCAACCATGAAAATCTAGATTTCGAGTGGCCGGTGTCAACAGGTAAGTAATCACTGAAATCATATGTTGTAATGGAATAAAAGTTAACTTGAACTCAGCTCGAATCGGATGAGGAGATCGGGATGAATACGAAAACTGAAAATGCAACTGATGTTGGGCTGGAAGATATCAGCGTACCAGTACAACGGGGAAGCAACATGATGGTTGGATCTGGTATGTATGAACTGCTCGTAATTACGTATGTGCTTTGGTTGTGTAGATTTTCCACGTACAATGTCGAGTGGCCAGCGGTAATAAATTCCCACAAGTGCGGGAGTGTGTTCAATGGCAATGTATGTCCATGCAACGTGTAGTGTGTCCATAGACAATCTATATCCATGCAATGTGTAGTGTGTCCATGGACAATGTATATCCACGCAACATGTAGTATGTCTATTGAGAATGTCTGTCCATGCAACGTGTAGTTTATCCACTGAAAATGTCTTTCCATGCAACGTGCAGTTTTTCCACTGTATTCGAGTTCCAAAGTGGTATGTGCCGATGGAATTGGGCGTGTGCCAATCCATTAGTATGCAGTACACATGTCAGAATACTCTTCGATGCGCACTACTAGTGTTACTCCCCCCGGCTGTACACATGTCAGAATATAAATGTGAGCCACGTTACCACATATATTATCACATGCAGATTGTTACCACTGGCCATACTCCCGACATATTGCCACAATTTCATGCAGTCCAGTCTACTTTCTACGTGGACACATCACACACCCAATATACATATGTCATTGACAATGGACACTATAAATTACACAACACACTACGCATTGTATCACAATCAGTACAAATGGACATACTCCCTTACATGTGGACATACATTACCGTAGTCACTCTCCTTCACACGTGGCCACTCGTAACACCTAATAGACATATGTTATCACCTATAAGGTGATACACACCTGATCCAACCATTCTCAATATAGTGGCCATATGTTATCACCTATAAGGTGATACACACCTGATCCAACCGCTGTATGTTATCAACGAAGAAGTGTATGTGTCACAAACTAAAGGATTTGTTGATCCTCACTCCCCTGATCACGTGTATAAACTCAAGAAGGCCCTCTACGGATTGAAACAAGCACCAAGGGCTTGGTATGAAAGGCTCACAAAATTTCTGATTCAAAGTGGCTACACTAGAGAGGGAGTCGACAAGACTCTATTTGTGAAGAATGAGGACGGAAATCTGATGATAGCCCAAATATATGTCGATGACATTGTTTTTGGAGGGATGTCAAGAAAGACGATAGAGCAATTTATCCAACAAATGCAATCAGAATTCGAGATGAGCATGGTGGGAGAGCTTAACTCTTTCCTAGGCTTCCAAATCAAACAGCTAAAAGATAGCATCTTCATCTCTCAAAGCAAATATGCGAAGAATATTGTCAAGAAATTTGGGCTAGAGAAAGCTTCACATAAACGGACACCAGCAGCTACACACATCAAGCTAACTAAAGATGATCTAGGAGAAGTCGTCGACCAACACCTGTATAGAAGCATTATTGGTAGTCTTCTCTACCTTACTGCCAGTCGACCTGACATTGCCTACTCTGTGGGAGTATGTTCACGATATCAAGCTAATCTTAAGGTTAGTCATTTATTCCAAGCTAAAAAAATTATTAGATATATCTCTGGGACTACAGACTTGGGTTTACTATACTCATTCGACACATCCTCTACCCTGGTGGGGTATTGGGCTGGAAACACAACAGATAGGAAGAGCACATCTGGAGGCTGCTTCTTCCTTGGCAATAACCTCATATCATGGTTTAGTAAAAAGCAAAATTGTGTTGCCTTATCCACTGCTGAGTCTGAGTATATCGTTGCTGGGAGTAGCTGCACACAATTACCATGGATGAAGCAGATGTTAGTCGAATACAATGTCAGACAAGAAGCCATGACTTTGTATTGTGACAATGTCAGTGCAATCAACATCTCTAAAAATCCAGTTCAACACAGCAAAACCAAGCATATTGACATTAGACACCACTTCATTCGCGAGCTGGTCGAAGACAAGAAGATCATCCTAGAGCACATCCATACAGAGAAGCAATTTGCTGACATTTTTACTAAGCCATTAGATGCAAGCAGATTCGAGTACCTTATGACGTCACTCGGACTCTGCACCATCAACAAGTAATCAAAGTTGCAAAACGGTTGAGAGGAGTTAGTTGGTACCTCTTCATGAACCGGTCCAAAATCCTAACACATGCCATTGGGTCAAGCATGCCAAAAGCCCATATAAAAGAGGAAAGGTAGCGAGATATGCTCTGTTACCTACAGATTTGATTTGAATTGATTTTTCAAAGACAAAACCTAGTCTGCCTCATTCTTGCCTTCGCTCTCATCTCCCACACCTCTCTAACCCTGTGACAAAAACTCCACCACTCACACAACAATGGTGAAAACAAGGAGCACTCTTGCGCCAAAGAAAGCCACTGACGGTCAACAAACCAAACCCAAGAAGGCCAAGGCAAAGAGCCCCAAAAACAGCAATCCCAGCACCAACAAACATGGAGTCCGAATCAAAGGACTAAAGCCACAAAAGAATGCCGAGGGACCCTCCAGAGAAATACCACCGACAGAAGCACCTATACTCGTCTTTTCCCGAGTATCCAAAAGGACCAGAACTGGAAGCGCTACTTTCTCGGTGACGGCACTTACAGGCCCTCAGTGAGATACTGACATTGACCAAGGGAACCAAGAAACCTCCATGCAAATTGTCCTGGCTCCAGTCTCAGCCAGTTTCCCAGGTATTGATTCTTCCATTGTATCAAATACTGATACATCTAGAAATAGTGACATGTTAGAGTCGCTATTGGAAAATCAGGACCCCCCTCAAGAAGGGGTGGTTGAGGATCTCATAATTCTTGAAAGGGAAAAGAAAGACTTGACCCCAGTCAGTCAGGGTTAGAACGGATTGCAGAAGGAGAGGGTGAAGAAGAAGGTATGAAAGATGATGCTCCTGAACCTACAGATAAGGCTGTGGTTGGAGAAGAAGTTGCTGACTCAGAAGAAGTCGAGGAAGAATCTGAGAAAGAAGAGTCCAGAGACGGGGATACCGATCTGGAAGGAAGAGAGAAGGAAAACAGTGCCGCGGCCAATGGCACAGAAGAAGCACCTCTGGATGCCAGAAGAGATGTTACAGAAAATGCCGCAAGAACAGCACACACAGTGCTTTCGTCTTTGAAAAAGAAAGTGTTGGAGGAAAATGAATGCCTCGCAGTAATGGTAGGAAAGTTGAGAGAAACCAAGAAAATGAAGGAAGAAAAAGATGTTGGAGGCCCCAGCAAGAAGAAGAAATTGTCCGCCAAAGATAAAGGAAAGGAAGTTATCTCCAAAAGGAGATTGATTGATGAAGAAACTGATGACGATGCAGAGGAAGTTACAGTAAAGGAAGCAAAGAAGGGAAGAAGCCTGAAGACGGTCAAGAACACCTCAAGTGTTCCGTATGACAATGTGTCTTTTCATTCTGCTGACAATGCAAAACGATGGGAATTTGTGTTCCAGAGAACGACATATCCCAAGAAGACCCTGTATTCGGAGATACTGGGACTGGAAGCTATTGTCAAACTCCTGGAACAGGCAGAACTCATGAAGACCGTCACTGACATAGGTAACCACTATCCTCTATTGGTCAAAGAATTCATTGCAAACTTGCCTGCTGGATTTGGGACTTCGGATGATCCGGATTGTGAGAAGGTATATGTCAGAGGCCTGCGCTTCAAGATTTCCTCTGACATCATTAATACCTTCCTAGGGAGAAAGTGTGTTCGTTCTGTGCCTCCACCTGACCTGAACAAGGTCCTCAAAGAGATTACTGGTGACAAAAGCAGAATGTGGCCTACCAAGGGCACCGTGGTAGCCTCGGACCTCACATCAAAGTACTCCACCTATTCCGTATCGGAGTAGCGAACTGGGCTCCCTCCACACATGCATCCTCCATCAAACCAGAGCTGGCAATACTCATCTTCCACATAGGTACTGGCTCCACTCTTGACTTTGGCCAGTTATTGATCATCTCATTAGACATGCCAGATCACAAGCCCTAACACAATGTATTTTCAATCTAATCTTGTAATAAAGATTATTCGTTGAATAAAAATCGGCATTCATATTACTAAGTGTTGTAGTAATATCTTAAGTATGATTTGATTTGTATCATTGATGTGTCAACACATAATAGTAGATCTACAGATCAGATAAAATCTTACTTAAGCAGTCCCCGATAAGAACAACTTCATAAGAAGCGATCGGTATGAGGCTAACTCTAAATGATCACGCTCTACTGATTATGGCCAGTAGGGGGCCAGAGTTAGGTCATAGTATCACTAGTCAGGGGTGATATAGGACGACCCGAATCATGAGTATGTTACATAGACACAGTCATGAACATACTCATATGTCGGATCATGAAATCACATCCTCAGACCGAAGGACCATTGAGGTCAATATGTAATGAGTGACGAGTTTGACTCAGTCTAACGTCTCCTGTAAAAGGGTTACAATAACGGCTGTGATTGGCTCGATCACAAGTTACATAAGTTGACTCAATGGATCGCTGAAGGATTTATCCCTCATACGGACGTGTGAGCAGATATCAGTTTAGGCCACTTGATGAGTACAACTGAAATACAATAGCATGGCCATGCAGACGATACGTAGTATCAGTTATAATTCAGTTAACTCAGAATCAAGAAACAGGACAATAGAACGAGGATGACTTGTCTATGCCTCGTGGTTGTCAAAGATATCAAGAGGATAAAAGGATAGATTCATGAACGACAAGGTTAAGTCGAAATCTCGATAATCACAAGCGTTGGGTAATCATGATGTCTTGCTAGAGGCCACTCATGATGGAAAGGGTAAAATGGTAATTTTACCAGTCCGCTGACGTGTCGTGAGCCTAGAGGGTCACACACTTTAGGTTGAGTAAAACGGATGGAATCATATGGAGGAATCATGAGAGAGACAAAATCCGGTTTTGGATTAAACCGGATTAGACTGATTTCGGTTTAGGATTAAACCGGAATCAAGAACGGTTTAGCAAGACTAATTAATTATAATCTAATTAAATAGATTTAATTAAATTAGCTAAACTGGGCCTAGCCAGAATGGGCTAAGCCGGAATGGGCTTCTCTACACAATTAATTAAAAGCTTTGGGCTTTAAGCCCATTAAGGCCTTTAATTAATTAAAAGCTCAAATAAGTTCTATAAAGGGAAATTTTCAGATCTGAAAATTAAGCAATTTATTTTACAAACCCTAGCCGTCCTCTCTCTCTCTCCCTGCCAAGTTTCGGCCGGCCCCTTCTCCTCCCCGCCTTCTGTCCGTTTTGCTTGCTTCGATCTTCTAGCAAGGTTCGTTGCAAGTATCCCTGGATTGCTCTTCCTGTGTGGACGATCTTTAGAGGTTACTAAATCCAATTTAGTAACAAGGAGATTTTGATTCAAGGTAACACTTAATTTTAATCTAGTCTAGATCTCATGATCAATTCATGATCATGCAAGATCCGTATTTAAACATGGAACTTTGAGGTTAATTTCTTGTATGGGCATGAAATTAATTGTCTAGAACCCTCAAATAATTTCTTCAGTGGTATCAGAGGCTTGGTTATGCATGATTTTGTATTCGAGCATGATAGGCTAGAATTAATTTTGCAATTTAATTAGGTATTGTGAATTGGAAAATTGCAAACTTTATAATTTTGGTTGATGAATTAATTGCTGAAATTTTTTTAATGTTGCTGAAAATATTATTTTGATCGAGCAAGATCGGGATCAAGACCTGTGGAAGACCACGGGCCGATCGGCCAAACCGGGAAGGCCGACTAGATCTGCCCCTGGCAGATCTGGCCGAGCCTCTCGGCTCCGGCTAGGGGAGGGCCTCAGCCCGACCGGTTCTGGCCAGGCAGCCCGCCACGGCCAGCCCTCACGGGCTGGTCGGCCACGGCGCGGCTAGGATTTCGGCCAAACCAGTGGGATTTGGGTCAGATCCGACCCAGAAAAAATCCAGAATTTTTCAGCAATTATTAATTAAAATTTCAGACCGGTTCGGTTTCGATAAACCAGCGCGTGAACCGATTTAATTCAGAAATTAACCGGTTTAAGAAACAGTTTAAATAAACCGTATTTTATGATTTAAATCAAGATAAAATTGGAATTAATATGCTTGCTTGATAACATGCTTGTTTGATAACATGATTGTTTGATAACACGCAAGACCTAGTATAGGTTCTAGTTTATTCCACTAGGGTTAGCGGGCTAGCTAAAGCAAGTTTACATTTATGTTTATGAATGTATGGATGAATGTGTGATTTAATTTTCATAAATACATGTTAATTAGATCATCACCCACATGTGTAAAGATTAATAATCAGTCAATCACGCACATGTAAACCGGAATTGAAATTATCTCTACATGGATTTGTAGACGATAAATTCAAATTATGATCAGTGATAATGAATATTTAAAAGGCAAATAATTTCAAGTCAAGCTAGATACCGCCCACTTTTCATCACTTCGATTAGTTCTCGGACTCACGGGTAGACACGATTAACGTGGATCCATGAGAAAGGGTTCTAATAGAAGATGGACCAGTTTGCATGGGTGCGTGCGCATTAGCGTAGTAGTCGTGCAGATTGGACCATGCGTTGAAAATTGGTTGACTTGGCTGCGATTCTCAGATGATCTGAGCCAGGGTATCAAATATAGGGCAATGCCGTATACACACAATGTATAAGCCCTAGCCAAGAATCACATGGAATTGTGAAAGGACTGGACTGTCCTACTCCAATGTCCAAAACTGGGGCGATGAGATTAACTCACTTCAGTTTTGGGTATGCGGAGATCTTTGTTTAGATTCAGACACAAGAATCAGAAATGTTCATAGTCAAGTGTCTCTTACTTCAACTTAATAAAGAATCTGATCGAATTTGTTTTCATGTATAGATTAGATGGCAACTTCGCTACCCAAATCAACACGTTATGGCAGTGAAGCCTTAAAGTCTCTTCTGTCGAATAACAGGCTGACTGGGACCAACTTCCTGCAATGGGAGAGGAACCTGAAGCATGCACTTCAGTATGACAGACAAGAGTATATCCTTACAGACTAGCCTTTAATAGAGCCTGCTGATGATGCCAGCGATGCCGATAAGAACGCTTATGAGAAATACAAAAGCGATCGACAAGAAGTTGGCATCCTCATGGTCGGGTCCATGAAAAATGAAACCTAGGACCAGTTCATGCATCTCATGGGAGAACCCCAGGAGATGATGGAGGAAATCAAAATATACTACCAGAAGAATGCCCGTGTCGAAAGATACGACACTCTTAGGGAGGTATTTTATTGCAGACTCAATGCTGGTGAGGCAGTTAGCCCACATGTCCTAAAGATGAAGCGGCTCTTTGATCGTTTGACCAGTCTAGGTCATAAGTTCACAAAGCAGCTGAAATAAGACATAGTCCTGATGTCGCTTCCAAAGGCTTATGGAGATGTGATCACAAATTACAATCTCCATAATATGGAAAAGACCATCAAGGAACTTCATGGAATGTTGGTGACAGCAGAGAAAAACCTCAAGGGCAAAACCCCTGAGGTTCTCATGGTCAATAAGGCTGTCAGTTTCAAAAGAGCTGGCAAACCTAATGGCAAGTCACCAGGACACTCCAACAAGGGCAAGGCACCAGCAGTGTCAGGTAAGGGTAAGGCGTCGATGCACCTAGCTGGGCAAATAAGGGCACCTAGAGTTCCGAGAATCCAAGCGGTTCCTAGAACCGAAGGGAGCACTTCGACCTCAGAGGTAGTCTGTTACTACTGCCAGCAGCCAGACCATTGGAAGAAGGATTGCAGGCAGCACAAGGATTATGTGAGAAGCTTGCAAAAGGGAGGACACCCTTTAGGACCTGGATCAGGTATTTACGTTGTTAAGTATAATCTCAACACTACTTTCTCAGACACATGGGTAGTTGATACCGGAGCAGAATCTCACATTTGTGTTAATCTGCAGGTTCTGGAAAGTAGAAAACTCCTTGGGAAAGGCGAGCGGGATCTGAGAGTCGGAGACAACAGTTCGGTGTCAACGACGGCTGTCGGTTCTGTTAGTCTTAGGATGCCCACAGGACTTATATTAGTATTGGACGATGTCTTATGTGTACCTACGTTTTGTAGGAATATTATTTCAGTGTCCAGTTTAAACAAACTTGGTTTTGTATTTGCCATAGACAATGGCTTATTTACTTTATCAAGAAATAATATCGTTTACGGCACTGCATCTATGGTTGGTGGATTATATATTTTAAATATTGATAACACTAACTACAGTTCAAACTATAACGTAAATAAGAGGTTAAAGTCGGATGACTCAAACCAGACAGTGATGTGGCACTGTCGTCTAGGCCACATAGGCGAGAAACGCGTCTCGACACTTCATAAGTGTGGGCTCTTAAGCCCGTTTGAATTCACACCAATCGAGAGATGCGAATCTTGCATTATGGGCAAGATGACAAAAGCGCCTTTTGGCGGCTTAGGTGAAAGGGCAAGTGATCTCTTGGGCCTAATACATTCAGACGTATGTGGGCCCATGAGTACACAAGCCAGGAGAGGTTTCAGATACTTCATAACCTTTACCGACGATTTCAGTAGGTACGGGTATGTCTATTTAATGAGACATAAGTCGGAGTCCTTTGATAAATTCAAAGAATTCCAGAATGAAGTACAGAACCAGCTTGGTAAAAGTATAAAGGCACTTCGTTCCGATCGAGGTGGCGAGTACTTAGATCAAGAGTTTCTCAGTCACCTAAAGGATAACAGTATACTCTCAGAATTAACCCCGCCAGGAACCCCTCAGATGAATGGTGTTTCCGAACGGAGGAACAGAACCCTGCTAGACATGGTTCGTTCTATGATGAGTCACGCCGACCTTCCAGTATCTTTCTGGGGCCATGCCCTAGAAACAGCCGCATTCATATTAAATCGAGTACCTACAAAGGCAGTGGAGACAACTCCATTTGAGGCTTGGCAAGGGAAAGCTCCCAAGTTTTCTTTCCTCAAGATCTGGGGGTGCGACGTTTACGTCAAGCGGTTGCTTGGTGATAAACTCGAACCCAAGGCAGATAAGTGTGTCTTTGTAGGGTACCCCAAAGGAACCATGGGGTACTACTTCTACAAACCCGAGGAAAACAAAATCTTTGTTGCTCGAGGTGGGGTTTTCTTGGAAAGAGAATTCTTATCCAAGAAACCCAGTGGGAGTCCTGTGCTTCTTGAAGAAATTCGAGAAGACACAGAACAGCCTGCAGATAGTGTAGAGGTACCCGATGAGGTAAATGATCCAAGTCCTAATCCAACAGAAACTCCTGTAGGACCAAGGAGGTCTGAAAGATCTCGTCAAAACCCAGTCAGATATGACTTCTTAGCCATAGAGGGTAATGACTTGATAGTTGTAGATCAGGATGATCCTGCAACAGTTCAGCAAGCCTTGGCCAGTCCCAACTCAAAAGAATGGCAGAATGCCATGGATGAGGAAATGAAGTTCATGAAAAACAATCAGGTCTGGAACTTAGTAGACAGCACACCTGGGATAAAACCCATAGGTTGCAAGTGGATATTTAAGTTAAAGACAGATATGGACGGAAAGACTTACAAAGCAAGATTGGTTGCTAAAGGTTATCGTCAAATCCAAGGTATGGACTATGATGAGACTTTTTCGCCAGTAGCTATGATTAAGTCAATTCGGATGATGTTAGCCATTGCAGCATATTTCGATTACGAGATATGGCAAATAGACGTCAAAACCGCATTCCTTAACGGGAATTTGCAGGAGGATGTCTATATAACCCAGCCAGAAGGTTTTGTCGACCCTAAACATCCCGAAAAGGTGTGTAAGCTGCAACGATCCATTTATGGATTGAAGCAAACTTCCAGGAGTTGGAACTTACGCTTCGACGAAGCCGTAAAAGAGTTCGGGTTCATCAGAAATCTAGATGAACCTTGTATCTACAAGAAGAGGAGTGGGAGTAACATAGTGTTCCTGGTGCTGTATGTCGATGATATACTAATCATGGGAAATAACGTCCCAACCTTGATTGAGACCAAAGCTTGGTTAGGGAAGTGTTTTTCCATGAAGGACTTAGGAGAGGCCGCTTACATTCTGGGGATCAGGATCTACAGAGATCGATCCAAGAGAATATTAGGTCTAAGTCAGAGCACCTACATAGATAAACTGTTGAGAAGATTCTCGATGCTTGACTCTAAGAAAGGGAACCTCCCGGTAAGACATGGCATTAAGCTAAGCAAGAAACAGTGTCCTAAAACACCTGCTGAGCTTAAGAGAATGAATGGAATCCCGTATGCCTCGGCAGTGGGATCTATCATGTATGCCATGATCTATACGAGGCCTGACGTATCGTTTGCCCTCAGCTATGCCAGCAAATTTCAGTCTAACCTAGGCCAAGATCACTGGACTGCCGTCAAGTGTATCCTCAAGTATCTGAGGAGAACAAAGGACGCCTTCTTAGTGTATGGTGGGATAGAAGGAGAATTAAGCGTCACTGGATATGTTGATGCTAGTTTTCAGATAGACCCAGATGACTTTAAGTCTCAAGGTGGGTATGTGTTTATGTTGAACGGGGGAGCTTTCAGTTGGAAAAGCTTTAAGGAAACGACAATAGCCGACTCCACCACGGAGGCGGAATACATAGCTGCGTCGGAAGCAGCCAAAGAAGCGGTGTGGGTCAGGAGCTTCTTGAGAGGATTAGATGTACTGCCCCGAACGTCTGATCCCGTGAGCTTAAGGTGTGACAACACGGGGGCCGTAGCACTAGCTAGAGAGCCCAGATTTCACAACCGGACCAAGCACATCGAGAGAAAGTATCACATCATCAGAGAGATGGTTGATAAAGGCGAAGTAGAGATAAGCTACATTTCAACGCATGATAATCTAGCTGACCCCTTAACCAAGGCGCTACCGCAGCCTAAGCACGAGGAACATGTCAGGGGAATGGGTTTAGATTGGAATACCAATTGGGTCTAGGGCAAGTGGGAGACTGTTGGGATTTGTGCCCTAGCACAATGTATTTTCAATCTAATCTTGTAATAAAGATTATTCGTTGAATAAAAATCGGCATTCATATTACTAAGTGTTGTAGTAATATCTTAAGTATGATTTGATTTGTATCATTGATGTGTCAACACATAATAGTAGATCTACAGATCAGATAAAATCTTACTTAAGCAGTCCCCGATCAGAACAGCTTCATAAGAAGCGATCGGTATGAGGCTAACTCTAAATGATCACGCTCTACTGATCATGGCCAGTAGAGGGCCAGAGTTAGGTCATAGTATCACTAGTCAGGGGTGATATAGGACGACCCGAATCATGAGTATGTTACATAGACACAGTCATGAACATACTCATATGTCGGATCATGAAATCACATCCTCAGACCGAAGGACCATTGAGGTCAATATGTAATGAGTGACGAGTTTGACTCAGTCTAACGTCTCCTGTAAAAGGGTTACAATAACGGCTGTGATTGGCTCGATCACAAGTTACATAAGTTGACTCAATGGATCGCTGAAGGATTTATCCCTCATACGGACGTGTGAGCAGATATCAGTTTAGGCCACTTGATGAGTACAACTGAAATACAATAGCATGGCCATGCAGACGATACGTAGTATCAGTTATAATTCAGTTAACTCAGAATCAAGAAACAGGACAATAGAACGAGGATGACTTGTCTATGCCTCGTGGTTGTCAAAGATATCAAGAGGATAAAAGGATAGATTCATGAACGACAAGGTTAAGTCGAAATCTCGATAATCACAAGTGTTGGGTAATCATGATGTCTTGCTAGAGGCCACTCATGATGGAAAGGGTAAAATGGTAATTTTACCAGTCCGCTGACGTGTCGTGAGCCTAGAGGGTCACACACTTTAGGTTGAGTAAAACGGATGGAATCATATGGAGGAATCATGAGAGAGACAAAATCCGGTTTTGGATTAAACCGGATTTGACCGATTTCGGTTTAGGATTAAACCGGAATCAAGAACGGTTTAGCAAGACTAATTAATTATAATCTAATTAAATAGATTTAATTAAATTAGCTAAACTGGGTCTAGCCAGAATGGGCTTCTCTACACAATTAATTAAAAGCTTTGGGCTTTAAGCCCATTAAGGCCTTTAATTAATTAAAAGCTCAATTAAGGTCTATAAAGGGAAATTTTCAGATCTGAAAATTAAGCAATTTATTTTACAAACCCTAACCGTCCTCTCTCTCTCTCCCTGCCAAGTTTTGGCCGGCCCCCTCTCCTCCCCGCCTTCCGTCCGTTTTGCTTGCTTCGATCTTCTAGCAAGGTTCGTTGCAAGTATCCCTGGATTGCTCTTCCTGTGTGGACGATCTTTAGAGGTTACTAAATCCAATTTAGTAACAAGGAGATTTTGATTCAAGGTAACACTTAATTTTAATCTAGTCTAGATCTCATGATCAATTCATGATCATGCAAGATCCGTATTTAAACATGGAACTTTGAGGTTAATTTTTGTATGGGCATGAAATTAATTGTCTGGAACCCTCAAATAATTCCTTCAACATATTGCTTTTCCCTCCCTTATCTCTAAATTACTAGTCCACCAACACCCTAGTGTGTTGAAGACAACTGATAAGGCATGAAAGCGAGGAGGGTTGATTGTGGTAAGCCACAAGCTGTTCGAGGACAAGCATGCTCCTGATCTTGTCAGGATAGAAGTCAAAACCAAGGCGACAACCAGTCGAGCTACCGGTGCTGCCCCTCCAACAGAGACAACCAGCAGAGATGCCATCATGCTCAAAAGAGAGATAGTTGTACTTGACGAAGACATCGTCAACCTCAAGATGACGTTGAAGCATCTCTCCCAGCGAAGATCTCACTGTGCCAACCTGCTGAAGTCAATGGCTCCTCCAAACTCGGAAAATGATGATTCCTCCTCTCTACCCAATGCTACTGAAGACACTCCTCAAGATGCCTCTACCGATGCTATAAAAGAAGAGACTGCTAGTTCCAGCAGCAGTTCTATTTGATTCTAAGTACTTTCTGGTTTCGTTACAAACTGAACAACTTTTAATATATATTTGTTTTGAACACTGTTTCATACGTATTCTCGACTGTTGCTCGGGAATATGTGTGAGTTAAGTTTGTGTTTTTCTTATTGCCCTGTTGTTCGAAATATTTGTTTAAGTTTGGCTCTTTTTTAGCCAGCAAGGGGGAGTAATGTAAGATGTAAGACGACGCGATGGTACGCGAAACGCAAGAAACGTGAACTGATGACTGTCGATTGATTGCAAGCAAAAGATGACGACAAATGCGACGCGGAATGCGACGAAGATTGCTGACCTTAAAAATAGCCAAAGGGGGAGACTGTAGTTACGACGGTTTTAGTGATTGGCTTATTTTTGGGGAACTAGAGAAAATGTCATAAAAAATGTCGAAGCATCATATGTGACATTGTCGACGGCATCTCGGCAAACATCCTGATCGACGGAAATCAGGAAAGTCCAGATTCTGCAGAAAGTACGAATACGTTTAGGAAATTCCAAAATGTCTCTGATTCTGGAAAGAAGAAAGACGGTGATTAAGATGAAACCTATTAGGGTTAGTACTTATGCTCAATTTCTATAAAACCTTAGGCTACCCCCTTAGCAATGGTGTGGTTCTTTTATTGTTTCCTAGCAATAATCTACAAAACTCTTAGACGTGAAGGTTTGCGGGCTGAGAGGTTGTAGATTGTGCTAAGGATATTGTGTATCACCATAACTATTGAGAGTTAGGTGATTTAGGGTTTACTGATCGCATGAGTGAAGACTGCACGCAACCACAACGTTCAACGACGACTTGAACCGACAGAGCAAGGCGATTGCTCGAAGAGTGGAATCAAGACGGAGTCTTGGATTTAGGGGGAGACACTGAGATAGGTTGCACTGTAATAAGTAGCATAAAGTATAGATCTAGGGATGATCATAGGTACTTGTATATTCTGATGAATTACTGATAAGTGAAACCTTTCCACTAGGCTGAGAGCCCCCAGACGTAGGTGACGTTGTACCGAACTGGGTAAACAATCTGTTGTGTCTTTGTTTATTTAGCTTTATATTTACCGTCCTGCGTTATCTACACAAGAAGTCATACACGGTGTTATAACTTCATACATAACATTGTGTGTGGCATCTTCCACGACTAGCTGATCAAAATTTCACATTCTTTTTAAAAAAAACAAAAGAATATGAACGTATGAAGCTTCATGTGTGTGTGTTTGTGTGTAGGGTTGTGATCATGTGAGAACTCCATCTTGTAGTGAGAATAGAGAATCAATGCCAACCCTTAGAGTGAAATATTGGAAGGCTAAGATTAGATGTCATTAATGACACATTTTCGTAAGTAATATGAACTCTTATAATCTTTTAGTCGTTTTCCTATTGGAAAGGGTGGTTTTGTCTTTCTACCCACCCCACTCTTACAGCCAAGTCCAAACACAAGTTAGAGTTTCAATTTCTCAAACTCACACCTCCTACTCCCCATTTTCGATGAACTAGCGCTTCTCAACTGTCCACCTCCCAAAATTTGGCATAACTTTTCTCCAATCCACCGGAACTGAAGAATTACCGGCCCTCGAAACTCAAGACTAGCTCAATAATCATTGATGACGGAGAATCTTTGCATTCTCGTGAGGCAATTCATCTCACTTTAACCCCCATTTTGCCACAAATTTTTAGATTTATAGTGAACCTTGGTATTTATGTTGCACGGGAAAGTTGAGTGTATTTCAGGTGAAAACATGACATTTTGGATTAAAAAAATGGAGCTCCAAGCAAGAAGTAGCTCGAAAAGCCAAGTAGACGAGTCCTAAGACTCGGCTTATTATTTTTGGAACTCGGTTGATTAAATCTCGCCGAACAGTAGCTAGCAAATTGGAGGAAGACCAATAGCCGAGTCCCTAGATTTGGCTGATTATTTTTGGGAGTCAGTTGATTAAATTGCGAGAAATATAAACTTGGAAATTCGAAGAGCTCAGTGACCGAGTCTAGTAGTTGAGTCTCCACTCAGCTACCTCACCTACCGCTCGAACACTCAGACTCGACAACCTAGCTCGGCGAATCCATTTGTTGGGAGAAAAGTCAAGCAGTTGAGTCTCACTTGACTACCTGACTCGGCTATTTAGATCGCATGAAAATTTTCAGATTTGACCCCTTCCCGTTTTAGACGATTTTTGGCTCTGGAATTTATACCACACATAAGATTCCGAGACAGGGAGACACACACCAGATCCGTTGCATAATAAGAGCATTGGAGAAGTCACTATAGAGGAGATCGAGTAGAAGTTAAAAGTTAAGGTTCCACTGTAAGTGTTTATTATTATGTATTTTACTTTTAGTTGTAATTCGATTGAACTCGCTGTGAACTGATGCTTATAACATAGATTTCTTTCGACGATTCGAAGTGTTTACTTTAGTTGCATGTGTGTTCTTAATAATTTTGTAACTAGGATAGTGATCATGAACATGTTAGTTAAATTGCACTATCTTTATTTTGAGTATGAGCAGTTAAATCTCTACATCAGAGTAGGATGAACGGGGGTTGTGATCTAGATCTATAATATGCCAAAGAGATTAATTATGGGTTAAGGTAAAAATTTTAAAGGCTTTGAGTGGGAACTTAATGATAATTCTCTCGTTAAGCTTGAATTAGATCAAATACATGTTTGAAGGCGGTAGCAACAAGCTTAGGTAGATTAGATCACTCAAATACTAGATCGGCATTAGTGATAACGCTCGATACGGGTTATGACTATAGGGTACAAACCCAAAAGTTAGGGAACCTTATTAGACTTTTAAGTGAAGATAACTTATGGTATTTTGAACTTAGGTTGAGTTAGTTATAAACAAAATGTCTCACAATTTATTTGCTCATAGAGAGATATTAAATAACGTTTGGATTTCTCAATACTTGTACGACTCTTAACTTGATAAACTTTCCCATAAATTCTGAATCAGGATAATATCAATCTAGAGACTCAATTCCCGGGACTCCACACACTCTGATCACTTTTTAATCTTGATTTACACACCACTCACGTCTTGTTATTTGGGTTATTGCATGATCAACTTGTGATGATTTTGTGAATTTTACAAAAACCCCAATCACATGACCGACCAAACCCAAGAAGATAGCGCATGCTACTAGCCTCTGCAGCCTCACACGCATTGCACCACAGCTTCATGTGGGATCGATAACTCCGAGACGCAATACTCCCGTATTACTTGACAAGTGGTGCACTTGGCGTGCCATCGAAAGCTAGTGAGATCTTGCTTGTCAAGATTTCCTCCCGCCAATCATTTGCAGCGAACTCTTTTGAATAACGATTAGATTTTATCGTGCTTAGGTTTGCGATTTTATTTTTTTATTGATTTTCAGTATTTACTAGTCCATATGAGTTAGGGGCGTTTGATTATGATTATATGTGGCATCATTTTGAATATTATACAGTGATTTGTGTTTTTTTTGTTTGATTTCACTTTTGTTGCATTAATTTTTGTATTTTCTTAAGTTGAGTGTTTATTAACTCGTGCGCTGAATTGCATGCATGCGATCACCACTGAAAATGACCTCCAAGCCGGCGAGACTTTGCTCTCGCCGGACAGGAGATCCGGTCTCGTCGGCTTGGCCAAGCCGGCAAGATTTTCGCCCGAAACTCGCCAGCTTAGTTCTCGCCGGGCAAGTGTCAACGGGAATGGTCATAGCCGGCGAGATATTGAATCAATATCTCGCCGGGGTAGTGAAGTTTTCCCGGCGAGATATTGGCAATTTTTCACTGGGAAAGGTTACAAAACTTAATCGGCGAGATATTGGTCAAAAACTCGCCGGTTATGGTTTACAACGTACCCGGCGAGATATTGTCAATCGCTACTTTTGCCGTAGGGTGCTCACCCTCCACTGTATCTTCACCAAATTTTTCAGCCCCCGGGAATAAATCCTCCACAAGCTCTACAACAGGATCGACATTTCGACTACTTGAAGCCTTGTCCCGTCGAGATTCTCGTCCCGCACCCAAAAACGAATTTGCGTTATGCACTTCACCGTGACAGATCCACACAGTGTATGTCGAAACCATGCCGTATTGCAATAAGTGGGTACGTATTGTATTCTCGTGTTGGACAATCATATTGTGATAGGATTTTCTCAGGTATAGATATCGGTCGCAACCGTGTTGAAACGCATTTCTTTGGATAAACTTTATAAAATTTTGACACCGTCCATATACGCTTGTGACCTTCTATTTTCTATATCCATTCACTTATGACGGTCCATAATTGACAGATCTACATACAATACAATACCAAATTGTTATTACATGCATATGTATTACCACACGTAATTAAAGGTAAATATCCACAAACAAAAGTACGATTTTGAACCACACGGTCATAATTCATAGCATATAGTTCACCAAAATTTCACTAATTCATAGCCTAGTTCACCAAAAATTCACTAATTCATAGCCTAGTTCACCAAAATTTCACTAATTCATACCCTAGTTCATAGTCTTGTTCACCAAATTTCACTAATTCATAGCCTAAGTCACAAAAATTCATAGCAATATCGAAATATAATAGCAAAACTAAAATTTCATACCAAATCGAAAACCCAAACTAACCTGCAAATCTTGAGATCGACCAACGGGGACGACAAGATTACAGACAGACAACGATGGGAATTCGAGAATCGGACTAGTAATCATCGACTTTGTATGCGCTCCAAATATTCACCTCTATCAATATAGGTCCAAATGATCCTTCACAAATCAAATTTTGACAAATGAAGTCATGCATGGACTTTTTATAGAATTTTCAGAACCTTTTCCCGGCGAGATATTGCGCAATATCAAGGTAATGACCGTTGATGGTCAACATTTGACCGTTGACAGTCAACATTTTCCGGGTTGGAGTCATTGACCATCAACGGTCGGATGTTGACCATCAACGGTCATAACCTTTCCCGACGAGATATTGAAATAATTCTGCCGGGAAAAAGTTATGACCGTTGTGGTCAACATCTGGGCGTTGACGTGTGTAATCGGCCTGGCGAGATTTACAATATCTCGCCGGTTTGGTCAAACAAACCCGGCGATATATTGAATATGTCACCGAAAAAGGTTATAACCTTTCCCGATGAGATATTGGGAAACATCTCGCCGGGAAAAGTTATGACTGTCGTGGTCAACATCCGACCGTTGACTGGTGAAACCAAGGTTAGGTTAAACTAACCCGGCGAAATTATGAATATCTCGCCGGGAAAGGTTTAACCTAACCGGCGAGATATTGAAATATCTCGTTGGGAATAAGCAAATTTCCAGTAGTGGATTATGTTTTTTTTGGTTGATTTTCTACATTAGTTACTTCATAATATGAGTTAGGGACGGCTCATTAGGGTTTCTAGTTTTGTTTTTTATATATAAAATTATACATTGCTTTAAGGGTTTTTTGTTGTTTCGACGGTTGATCTAAGTGATTAGAGTCAATGTTTGGCAGTCGCTTACAATAGATATATATCTTGTTTACTGTTTACCATCGGCCACCTCGCTTCTTGCCTTTCACACCTCTTCAACGAATGTAATTAAACTAGTTGATATCTTAGTTCTGCTACTGAATAAGAATTTTTTTCATATGCTGAAATTTTGGTGATCTCGTTACTTGTTAAGATGTGCTCTGAGTAAAAGAATTGATCTGGTGTTTAGAGATTATGTGAGATTCTTCCTTTAAATATTGATTGGGTTCTGTTGCTTTTAGAATCAACTAAGAGCAAGTTCTTTCTTTGAATATTTGAGGAAGCATAACTGCAAAACATTGTGGTTCACTTGACTTATGTCGTGCTAATTCGTTACACTTGACTTAAGTGCTCTACTTTTTTTATCAGCGAATCAAGAAAGCACCATGTTCTATATCGACCTTCAGGGAACCGTGTAGTTAAGCTGATCTTGTTTATGTATTTTTGGTTGATTTTCAGCATTATTTAGTTAATATGAGTTAGGGATGGTTTATTACGATTACTAGTGTTGTTCTTTGTAGAAGTATTCAATGGTTTAAGTGTGTTTTTATTGTTTTGAACAGGTGATCAAAGTTATTAGAGTCAATGTATGTATGTTATTTACAATAGATATGTATATTGTTTACAATATCTACAGTTTTCGTTTACACAATAACTTTTCTTAATGTACCATCTTGTGTTATAAGCTGCAAGATATGTTGTGTTTGTTTGAATTGAGTGTAGATTAGGGTGGTTTACGTGTGATCTCATTGCAACGTCTGCATTATTAAATTTAGTTAAATAAGTTTTTATGTATGTACGTGTTGTTTGTTTACAATGCCATATGTCATCTCGGATGTGCGCTTCTGTCCCATCCCCATCCAACGGCTCTCCTCGCGTTTGTGCATTTGTATTAGGTTGAAGATTTGTACACGGATTCTCCTCGCGTTTGTACGTTCGAGTATATATAAATATGCACTCAACTACAAACCCTAATACAAACAGCGCGTTGGAAATGCAACTAATAAGAGTATTTACACAAATCAGACATGTTTTGCACAAATAAACAACATATAACTCAACCATAAAAATGAAAGTGAAACGATCAATTAGATTATAATGAGAGTTGATACTGTAATGAAGGGAGAACCTGGTGTAATGAGTGTTCAATTTGATTATGACAATTTAACACTCTGGACCTTCATTACATCCGGTTTCAACTAATATAATGGGAGATTGGAATGATTATAACAACCTATAACTCAATTATTGTTCGAATAAAAGTGAAGATTGTTCATATTGTAACGAGAGTTGATACTATAAAGAGAGTGAAACCTGAGGTAATAAGGTTTTAGGCCTACTATAACAACCAAACGGTTGTCATAATCACTTCGACCCTCATTGCACCCAATTACAACTATTGTAACGAGAGACCGAGATGGTTATGATAATCTATAACTCAATTGTTAGAATAGTTAATTAATTATGGTTTCCTAGTTTGGTTCCTTATATAAAGGAACCTCCTCTTGTAATTTATAATCAAGTTATTCTCAATAATATAATTCTATTTAGAAAATTCAACATGGTATCAAAGTGGACCGATTTGGGCCTCTGTCGGTGGGCCTCGCCTCCTTGTGGCTCCACTCCCCCTTTAAGCCTGATATTGTGGTCCAAGTGAAGCTTCTGCAGTTTAAGTCCGACCAATTGGATTGTCCTTCCGTCTCCGTCAACCGCGCGTGAGGCCCACACATCTTTGATGCTCGTTCGCCAAGTTTTCTGCTCCGCTGATTTTGCTGAGTTGAATTTGCACCGTAGTAGTTGCTTGAAATTGTTTCGCACCGGCGTAGTTGCTTAAGAAGTTTAGTGATTCTTCTTAAAAATCACTTTTGCACCGTCATTTTGCGGCGTAATTACCGAACCGTCATTATATGACGTAGATGCTTGAAAAGTTTGATGATTAATCTTTAAAAACCTTGCATCGTTGCTATGCGACGAGTTACCGCACAGTTATTATATGACATAGTTGGTTGAAAAGTTTTAGTGATGCTTTTTAAAAATCACTTGTTCGCGTGTCCATATAGTCGGTATCATTGAAGATGTTTTGCACCGTCGTTGTTTGACGTAGATGTTTGCTTTCCTATTATTCTTGTGTCACGTGCAAGACTTGGGTTACACGATTTGCACGTCAGGGGAAGTGTTAGAATAGTTAATTAATTAGGAATTTTTATTAGTATTATGTAATCTAGTTTAGTTTATTTCCTATTGTTTTTTATACAAAAGAACCTCCTCTTGTAATTCATAATCAAGTTATTCATCAAAATACATGTTATAGTTTAGAAATTCAACATCAACCATTAGAATAAAAGTCTAATCCCGATTATAATAATATATAGAATATTTATAAGTAGTTGTTGTGTGGCTGGGGGACATGTTCCATTCTATAACCTTGAGGGGAAAATATTACCATCAAGAAAGTCTTGTAACGAGGGATTGGAAAAAAAAATTATTTTTTTCACGCCACATGTCGTGCTTCCATGGATTCGCATGCATAAGAGCGGTTTACACTAGATCATTCCTCATATTTAATACATGTAAAGCGCGATTGAAGAATAACAATGTAAAGTTCGTTATAAGAATCACCGTTAAAATGATATTTTCACATTTTACTCCTTACAGTAACTAAAAGAGCGAGCCAATTGGATCTGTCCTGTAACAAATCAATTCTGCTATTTATTATAACGACACGAGAGTTAATGTGTTTTTTGTTACATTCAGAAATACAGAAGAACATGACCTGTGACAGGTGGTCCTCTACCTTAAACAGCTATCATTTCTTCACTCCTGTCCTGTGTTGTGTAGCCAGCACAGCATAGACTCCCAAACTTAAAGGGTCTAGAAATGTTTTGATGAGTTTATGAGCATCTGGACTGCATCAATGCTCACTTCTTCACAAACCTGGAAACAATATGCTAATTAACAATAATACTCCCTCATACATAAGCACCCTTTAGGGATGACAACCCAGCCGGTTCAGTGATCCCCGTCCAGTACCCCGTCGGATCGGGAATACCGTGTATCTGTCAGGTTTGGGATAATTTCCCCCTCTATAAGATAGCAACGGGCGAGTTTAGTGCTCCCGTCGGATAGGAGATACCAGTCCCCGTCGCGTTCAGGGAATTTTGTCATCCCTAGTATCCTTTGATCATGCACAAAGATTGAGAACTATAGATTTTGTGCTTGACTTTCTATTCCTTACATTGTGAGCTTACATGTTTCTACTACTTTCGTTGTTTTTATTCTAGCAATAACCGCAGGTGTGGAAATTGGAACTAATGACCTCGTGCTTAATGCATAGTGCCCATGTCACTTCATCCATGGCCTCCTATTTCTATTACTTTATTTGTTATAATTAAGCTATAGAGGGATATTATTAGTAATACATGGCTCCTTTAAATTACTAAAGTGGAAATTGGACACTTATTTTAGGACACATATTCTGAGGACGCAGGCCACTTATTTTGGATAGGAGAGAGTTAATTACTTGCGAATTGAAAAGAAGATAACATGTTTAGAAGTAAAACATGCATACCAATATCTTATGAATTTGCCGAAAAGCCTTACAAAACCTTTCTGCTTCTGCACTGCTCACCTATAAGCAGAAATGCACATCAGAGATTAATTAATGGTCAATAGGAAAATCAAGATCACACAAATTTTCAACTTGCTGCATAATAATTATTCACGCAAAAAACTAGGAAAATAAAGAGATACTGAGATCAATAGTAGCTCCTATCGTATAGGGCAGATACTTCCCATGAAAATCAAAAGAGACAACAAGTTAGGATATATCTGGTATATTGTTCAAAAAATACAAACAACGGACGATAAAGGCTATAAAATTAATTTTTTCAACTCTTCCTATCATGTTGATATTGTCAATCTCAAGCTTCATTAATAATGCTTGTTGTCCTTAATACAAGGAGAGCCTTCCTTTATATAGAGAATACATATATACCAATTAGGAAATTAACTACTAATGCAACCTAGGAAATAACTATAAATACTAAGAATAGGAAACCCTGGTTGACAATTCATATGTTACAGTTCATTCTCAGAGCTAATTATGAACTCTAAGGAGCTCCAGGGGGAGCTAATTATTAGAAGGCCTTCACTAAGATTCATATCAACTATCATGACACCCACATAACAATTAGAAGCAGAAACAGACTGCACAATTTTCTGAGGATCTTCTATAGACTGTCGTGCGAAATTGACAAAACAATGAAGCATACCTTCCTTTCTGCAGCAAGCTTCAGCTTCACCCAAAAAGCATCTGCAAAACACAACTATGTTAACTTGCTACATTCTATTCCTCGGTCGCTCACATACGAGATATGCATCTAGCACCACATCTATTTCATATTCATTCATTTTGGATTCTATGCACAATTTTTTTTGATCAGATGTAAATTTATGCACAAATATTAGATAGTGAGATTCGTCATTTAAAAACAAATAACACAGGAACACATGGTTATTCTTCCAAGTGAGGTCTGCACATAAAACTTCACTACATGAACAAATCTTTTTTGTGGTATTGCACCTTGCTCGTCAAATCCTTGATTGTGAATTTCATTCTTATCCTTGTCATCCCATGCATCTTGCCATTCCTCCACCTGTTGCTTTAATGCTCGAATATGTCAAGCTAGGCAAGACTAGAAAATTAAGGAAATTGTACAAACAAAAGCAGTTCAAGCTCTACTACCTCATTCTGTGACAACTGGGATGTTGGTCGTCTTGATGCACTTAAGTCAAGCTGAAGCAAAATGAAGACAAATCAAAAGGATCCAGCTAAAATATAACCAAATTGCAAGGTAACATAGCATTCTAAGATCAATTTTAAGTTTGTTTATTCTGTAGTAAAACACAAGTGAGATCAGAGAATAGGATTACGGGAAATGGTTGTCCTTTGTTTCAGGAAGATCTAGGGAACACAGAATTTTCAAATTTCAAGCTTCAATTAGATTAATGTCTTCCTTAATTTCTATACTTTTGACAATTCCTCATTTTAGTTCAGACCCAGATCATAAATCGTAGCTCTAAATCAAATCATGTCCATCCATTACACAAAACACCCTCCATCTGACTCACCACACATACATGTCATGCAATATAATCATCTCTTTTTCGTATAATATAACAAAGGCTTCCACCTATTTTAAGTACCTGTTACACTAAATCATATCATAAAAGCCATTCATTCGAAAATAGTCCATATTAACTAGCTTGGATGTTCCAAATAAGTTACTTTCCCTTTGAGCGAGAGAATCCTAAATTGAGACAGTTACAGCCTCATAAGTGTCATTGAAAATGGTAGCACATGAGAACACACTAGCTACTATAAATCTTACTCTTGGTAAAAATCCAAGATGGCATGTATTATGGAATAAAGTAGGAAACGTTTCATGTCCTTAAGAGACGAATTGAAGCCACCCAATACTATAAAACCTTTATTGTGCCGAGATTTATCAGTCTTAATTTTTTTCTCATAAAGTAGGAAAATTTGGTTATCAAATTAGTCACAACAGCAAGTCATGAAATGGATTCACAAGCTACCCAATTTCATACACATACTCTGATGAAGTTAGCAAAGTCACATTAGGCTCATCTCATGTTCTTACACAATCTGATTTACCTATTAAATATCTCAGATTCCTACCATCTAAATTCTCAAAATTCAATATATATAAAACCAATCAGGGAAAACATCAGCAACCCAATTGCTCTTCTAAAGTTAAAACCAAGTAATAAGTGAGTAATGAAGTAATAAGTAAGTAATGATATAAAAACCCTAATTCTGAAAGGTAAGTGAGAGAGAGAGAGGAAAAAGAAAGAAAGCAAACCTGAAAATCGCGAGAGCGAACGACGGGAAAGAGATTGAGAAGGCGTTGAAACTCTTGCTCGTCCATGTCTCCTTCTTCCTTGAGTTCTGCTTCTCGATCAATCGCCTCTGCTGTGTACTGTACCTTACTGTCTCATTTTCTGTCTTATAACACAACTCTCAGTGCAAACGGTGCCGTTTCCGACGAATAAATGTTTTTTGTTTAAAACGTTACATTCTCTTGACTTCTATATTTAATCGTGGTTTATTAATTTTGAGAAAACCTCACATGACTCCATTTTAACATACACAATTTTTTATTGGAGTAATTTCACTTAGTTACCACAAATTTTTGTAGTCTCACTTATATCAACAAAAATCTAATTTATTTTTTGAGGTCACTAAAAATAAATGTAGTCTCACTTAAGTCATAATAATTCTAATTTAATTTCTGAAATCACCACAATAAACTTTTGTCTCATTATTAGTCTATTTTTATTTTGAAAACACCAAAATGCTCCTCTCATTTTGGAATTACCCCATCTTCTTCAATGTGTGCACTCCATTTTTTCCCGGCAACAAGCTCGCCCTCCTCCGCCGGCGACGAGCACGCCCTCTTTCGTCGGCGACGAGCTCGCCGTCCTCCGCCACACCGTCTTCCACCTCCACTTCCCACAGGCTCCTTCTTCTCCTTCACCTCCCACGGCCTCCTCCACCTCCGTGGTGTGCATCTACATCACCCTCAGGAACCATAACGCCGCAGAGACCAAGAAGGGCTCGAGCCACGGTCCGTGAACAGTTCAGAGCCCAGCGTCGGACCTTCGCCAGAGGCCATGTCGTCGCGCGCCTGCTTGAGCAGAAACGGACCCAGATCCTCGTCTCCCCCAATACGCCTCCGCGCATCTCCGTCCTCAACACACCGACGACGAGGGGCATGGTGGTCGGCGCTGGAGTGGAGGGAAATGACATTTTTGAAGGGAAATGACATATTTTGAAATTTTGAAAACAAATTAGATGCATTTTGGTCTTTTCAAAATAAAATTAGACCAACAGTGAGACAAATTTTCATTTTGGCGACCTCGCAATGTAAATTATATTTTTTTGACCTAAGTGACATTATATTTGTTTTTGATGACCTCGGAAAGTAAATTAAATTTTTGGTGACCTAAATGAGACTACAGAAGTTTGTGGTAACCTAAGTGAGACTACAAAAGTTTGTGGTGACCTAAGTGAAATCACCCCTTTCTTATTTAATCATTGGGATAATGACATGTGGGTACACCCAATAATGTCACTTTTCAAAATTAAACTCCAATTTCAAAAAAATCATTTCGGGTACCTGAAAATTATTTAAGCGACATTTAACCCGAATTTTGTTAAATCTAATGACAATACTTTTAAAATGCTCAAAATGCCCTCACGGTAATATTTTTAAATAATACACATAATTTTGAAATGACCATTTTACCCCGCTAGAATAACAAAGCAACCATATAAATGAAGGGTACATTTGTCTTTTCAATTAAAAATAGTCAAAAATAAATAGTAAACATTCATTTTTTAAATAAACATATTTTAAAAATTAGAAGAATTGGTGAAATTACAATGTTGTCCTCATCTTCAACCTTCCACCACCCTCTCTCATATCTCCATTTATCTCTCTCCTTTACATAAACAAAAACTGTGGATCCAAAATTTAACAACTGACCTACAATTTCAGCTTACAGATCTCTGTTTTGCAAAAACTGATAAACTAAAACAAATAAATTGTAATTTAAGTTTACATATCCAATGTTTTCACTTTAAGTTTACTCAAGATCCAATTTAAGTTTACAGGTCTAGTGTTTTAGGGTCAGATTGTAGAAGAAATCTCCTGCGAACTCGAATGCTCCGACTAACTCAAACGACTCACTACAAATCCAGTGACGTCGCGCTCTTATTTATGGCATCGTTTTGATGTGGTCGGAAATCGTGTCCTCAAGAAACCCTTCGAGTTGGGTTGGGAACGACTTTCGTCTTCCTCCAGCTTCGATTCTTTGGGCCAAAAATCAAACAAACCCAAGGTATATCTAGATTTTTTTGAGATTCCTAAGTCACCACCAACAAGGGCCGGCTTGATCTGGAGTTGGCGCTTGCGGCGATAATGCTCCGCCACGGCCTCCTCAGCGGAGGAGAAGAAGAGGGTGCGAGTGATGGTTAACAGCGACGTAGAGGAGGTTTGCAACAGTGGGACGGCGGAGGGAACGGTGGAGACCATAGGTGAGTGTAAAAGCTCTATGTTGTATCTGTAAGTAAATGAATGAAGAAGAAGATAAAGAGTCTGTATTTTTTGTGATTCATGTGTTAGAGAATAAGAGATAGAAGGAGAGGACAAGAAGGAAGAAGAGGTTAAAAGAGTAGTGCAAGAATATAATTTCACATTTGTTTTATAATTTATTTTAGAAGACCATTTTACCCTCAATCATATGTACAAGTTGTTATTTGATTGAGGGTAAAAGAGTCATTTCATATGACACAAGATAGTTGCCAAATTTGGAATGTAGCCAATGAGGGCAATTTGGACTTTTCACATGTTAACTCTGTTAAATCTAATTTATGTCATCTTAAGTGTCCCTTAAACAATCTTCAGGTACCCGAAATGAAATTTTTAAAGTTGGGGTACTGATTTTGAAAAGTGATATTGTTGGGTGTACCCACATGTCATTATCCCATAATTGTTTAGAGATATTTTTTTCTCACTTTAAGATTAAGATTTTCTCACTGCCGTAGATTAAGATTTTTCTCACTTTTTTCCTTTTCGTTAACTTCTGTTCATTCCTGTTAAAATTTGAGATTAAAAAATTTTATATGCCCTCAAATGTATTTTAAATTTAGGGATAATTTCATGTGGCTACACCTAGACATTGATGTTTTTCATGTGGGTACACCTAGAATTTTTTTTCCAGTTGGCTACGCCTAAGATGTGCAAAATTTTCAGTTTGCACTTTCCGTCCAGTTCTGTTAGTTTTTAACATTTTTTACATGTGAAATGACTAAAATGCCCTTATTGTGGAATGAGTTATTAAACTTGGACTGAAAAGACTAAAATCTCCTTAACTATTCATCTAATTTTCAAACACATGCCACTCTCCACCTCTTCTTTCTTTTCACCATCTCTCTCTTCCTCTTTCTCATCTCTTTCCAATCCCATTGTGGAGAGTTGACTCAATTCGTTATTATTCTTTAATACAAATTTATAATAAAACTAAAATTTATAATAAACAATGCATTAATCAATTATTAAAACTAATTTCATCTAGTTATTCTTATTTGAGTTGGAGTTTAATTTGCTCATCTACAAAACTGATTGGATTGGGCTCCTCTCTGTGTAAATTCTTGTAACCGCATGGCCTGTAATCTTGGTCCACAATCACGCTCACGGGATAGAATCTGTCTGGCCTCTTGGTGCAATTGTTGGACTTGCCTTTAGAGGAAGACACCTTCCTCTAACGGCAAGTCCAACAATTGCACCAAGTCGTTAGAGGAAATTAGTGGAGCAAGGGGAGAAGCAAGTGGAGGTGTTCCCGGATTTCGAAGAGTATTTCTCGTATGAATTGGCTTTCTTGGCGGAGAACATGGAGTTGAGGAAATTGGATATCCGGCCTCCGGGAGTGGTTGGTTGCTTGAGATCGTTGTAGATCTTCAATGCCCTGGATTTAATCTTCAATTTATAATGTATTGTTGATTATAAATTTTAGTTTTATTAGAAATTTGTATTAAAAAATAATAACGAATTGAGTCGACTCTTCACAACGGGATTGGAAAGAGATGAGAAAGGGGAAGAGAGAGATGGTGAAGAGAAAGAAGAGGTGGAGGGTGACATGTGTTTGAAAATTAGATGAATAATTAAGGACATTTTAGTCTTTTCAGTTCAAGTTTAATAACTCATTCCACTATAAGGACATTTTAGTCATTTCACATGTAAAAAAATTTAAAAACTAACAGAATTAGACGGAAAATGCAAAGTGAAAATTTTGCACATCTTAGGCGTAGCCAACTGAAAAAAATAATTTAGGTGTACCCACCTGAAAAACAGCAATATCTAGGTGTAGCCACCTGGAATTATCCCTTAAATTTATAAGAGGTGTCATTTCTTCCCTCTCTCTACTCCATATCTCACATCTCTCCTCCCTTGTACATTTGAGCTTATAGAATTTTGAGCTTCTCTTCTCTCACTCACTCTCGTTCTGAAAGTTCTTGTCCATCTCTATCGTCGTCATCATTACCATGAGCATTTCGTCCTCTTCCAACTAGGTGATCATTTCTTCTTCGTACTCTTTTATGAATCCTCCAATTTCTTTCAAGTTTATGGGTTCTCAATCTAGGTGATAGAGAAATATTTTTAATCGTTCTTCCTTTTGGGCGATTGGGTTGATTGAGCTCTCCTCCGCTATTACTCCCTTCTGAAAAATCATCAACGAGTATACATCGTCGTCAGAATCCCTCTCCTTTAGGTCTCCAATCTTCTCTGCCTCCTCTCTCAGATCTCACCACCGATTGTCGCTCCGCGGAAAAATTGAGCACCCATAATCTCACTCCACCGATATCTGGGATTTTAGGGTTCTAATTTGGGGGTTTTGGGAACAGAGATGAAAGAAGTCATAGATGGGTCAAGCGAGAAGGAGAAAGAGTCGGTAGCGAATAGGTGAGTTGAGAAGGAACGAGTTGTGGTAATTGTCAAGGTTTGTGGAGGTGGTGATGGGGATGGAGACGATGAAGCAGATATAGAAAAAATTGGATCCCCCGATTGAGCTGGGCATTTTATCCAACACTCCACTCCCTCGCTACACACACGCCTTCCCCTAGCCTTCCTCCAATAACGACAAGAGATCAGAGGTTGGGTCGTCCAAGGGCCTCCACAAGTGAGATCCTAATCTCTAATTTTCTTATTTTTGTTTTAGACTTAGTTCCATTTTGACGGTGTTGGTTTTTTTTTCAGTTTCACCATTTCTTAGTTAGGTGTTCAATTTCTGGGAGCGAGGAGTTATGTACTATAGAGAGAGATGGACGAAAGAGAAGGGATGAGAGAGGATGAAGGGGAGGAGAGAGGGAAGAAATGACATTTCTAATATATTAACAACACAAATGGTTGCCTGCAACAGGATTTTTGGTGATTTGGAGACGGTGGAAGCTCGACGGTGGTTCCCCCGGCTAGGCATTTGCGAATGGTGGTCCCGGCGATGGTGGTCAGAGCTTCCAGGCTTTCCTGGCTCCGGTGGCTTCTCACCGTCGTGGATGTCGCGTCTCAAGAACGCCTCACCCCCGGTCAGATCTTTCTGCAGACCATGCTTGATTTGGGTTGGTACGGTCTAGCCAGTTCAATTGCAATATGTTTCAATTGAACCCGTTCACAATTCTCAATTGTGTTTTTTTGGATTTTCTTAGTTGTGCGACGTATTTTTCTTTGTCATGTTTAGACATTTGTTTGTAATTTCTGTTTTACGTCAATTTAATCTTTATTGCGGATAAAAAGAACATTGAATCACTAAATCAATGTAGCTTATATTGTTCTTTCGAGCATGTAAAAATTTATAATAGTACATCTAATTATATCAATCTCATATAAAAATTTCTTTAAATATGATGGTACAATAATTTTGAAATAAAAGTTATTTCTATTTAAGCATATTTATCCTATTTCAGTAGGGTGGCCGTTGTTCCAACCCGGACGGAACAATCAAAACCAGGCCCCTTAGTTCCCAATTTAAAGAACCAAACTCAAAACCATGTGAAAAACAATTCAATTCTACCTCAAGTTCTTCGATTCAATTTCTCGGTTCTACTACGCCAGAACTGATCAACTTTTTATCTTAAATTTGGACTCGATTGTGTTAAATTACACAAATTTGAGTTATGAGTTAAACCAGACAAATTTGAACACCCAATTTATAAACAAATTTAAATTTATAACTAAAAATAAAGGATAATTTCATAGGACACCACCTATAATAACCCAAATCTCACATAACACCCTTATAATTAATATTCTCACCATCAACCCCTCTATTTTGTGCAATTGTCTCAGTCGTGTTTCGTCCGTTTGGTTCCATCCGTTTTAAACCATATGTTGTTGGTCACGTGTGGTGGTTAAATTTAATTAATACCTAAACTATCCTTTCATGTAGAGTTAGAAACTAGAGAGGATGAGATAGATGGTTTAGACGCAGAACCAGAGAATGTGAAAGGGCTCCAACGAACACTCATCAGCGGTGGAGAAGATCGTGAGGGACGGTTGGGAGCACATAATCGCGGGTTGCGGAAGCTAATAGGTAAATTTTGGGGGGTCAATTTGTTTTGTGCAAGAAAATAGAAGTGGGTTCGAAATTGAACAAACCAAAATTTGAAATTGGAAGTTTACAATTGTGGGGTTCGAAACTAAAATTGGGGGTTTGGTTCAATTTAGGTTTGAAGCTGAAGTCATTTGAATTTTCAGTTTTAGGGTTCGAAGCAAGAAATTGGGTGTTTTGAAAATTGAGGTTTGAAGCTGATTGGTGGGTGTTCAGTTTTAGCGTTCAAAGCAACAAAATGGGGGGTGTAGAAATTTAGATTTAGAGCTGAACGTGTGGATTTTTAATTGTTTTGCGAATTGAGGTTTGGAACTGATTCATGGGTCTTCAATTTAAGGGTTCGAAGCAAGAAATTGGAGGTTTGCATATTCAGGATTTTTGTTTGAAATTCAATTTATAGATTTGGAGTAATTGATTCATGTTAATTAAAATTGTTATTTTTTGTAAGCCATAAGGAACTGTTGTTTTTGATGGAGTTTTTTTTTGTATTATTAATAGAAATGAACTGTTATTTTTGTAAGCACTAATGAACTTTTTATAATGAATTTATTTGTATTATTAGTAGAAAGCGAGAAAATAATGATTTTTTGTTTCAGATATGAATTTTATCGACATATAGGAATATGTCATGTGCCACAAGAAGGTTGCTTCAAGGCTTAGCTGAGAGATGGAGCAACTCGGGTATTCGCAGAGACTCGACATTTCTAAGTGATATGAGGTTGATGACGGTGATCCTTGGGGGAGCTTTAGAGCAGAAAATTAGCTAATTTGGATAAAAAGTCATTTTTTGATGTAGGGGAACTATTTTTTCTGTAAATTACTGGTATTAACCCCAAATATTTTAAGTTTAAGCTTTTTTATGGATACTTGCACGCGCCTCCGTCTCGCTATATCCTCTCCGCGGAATCTCATAAGTCGGACATCCCGTAGTCCGGACATCCCGTAATTCGGAATCCCGTAATCCGGACACCGCACGTGAGAGACTTTATCGGGCATCAAGCATCAGGAATCTCGCCATCAGCCATCAGGCATCTGGCAATCATTGGGCAGCTGCTATCTCGCTATGAGTCATCAGGCATCGGGCAATCATTGGGCATCTGCTACCTCGCGATCAGTCATCAAGCATCTGGCAATTATTGGGCATATGTTATCTCACCATTAGCCATCAGGCATCTGGCATCATCAGGCAGCTGTTATCTCGTCATCTGCCATCAGGCATCAAACATCAGACATTATCGGGTATCAGCAGGCATCATCAGGCATCATGCATCATTCAGCACATACGGGCATCAGACATCCGCTATCGGCCGTGAGCGGCGCACATCCTCCATCCTCAATTATCGCTGCATCACCTCGACATCATCCTCGGCAGCCGCAACCCTCGCCACAACTCAATATTACAAGCTTCAAACTCAATTCTTGTTTCACTGCATTGAGTTTGAGGGGGTTGTTAGATTATATTCTAGTTTCCTTTTCCCATATGTATTAGGGTTACCAATTCCCTCTTTTTCCCTTTCTCTCTATATTAGATTCTATAAATAGAGATCTTTTGTAATTCACAATATACACACGAATAATAAATCTCTCTCTTATTTCTACCAACAATAAATATTTATAAACCCTGAATCCCCGAACCACAAGTCCTAGGTTTCAACAGTTTGGTAGAATGAATCTTACATCATCCATCTTCGATCTTCAAATCTGCAATCGTTGCTCCGTCTTTAGTCGCCTGCAATCGTTCATCTTCAATCGCCTTCGAAAGCCCCACCTTCTGCTCTCCTTATCGGTTTGAATTTTGAGAGTTGTCTGACTGAGCTTCTTCACTTCAGAAAACAGCGTGTGTTTCAATACCCAGGGGAAAAATTGACAATTCATATCCCACTAACGACCAAACGGACTAAACACAAGTTAGACAATTGCACAAAATAGGGGGGTGGCGGTGAGAATATTACTTTTAGGAGTGCTATATGAGATTTGAGCTATTTTAAGTGGTATTTTCTGAAATTATCCCTAAAAATAATAATAATGAAAATTAAATGTTTAAAATTTAATTATTACAACACAATCTATATATATATATATATATATATATATATATAAAAGGAAAATCCTCAAGTTAACACGTGTCAACTTCTTTGAAGAGATTTCTATCGATCCTATTTTTTAAAATTTCTGATTTTTTATTTATTTATGTAGTTTATTGTAGCATACTAATACAACTAAAACTCAATTAAAAATTTTGATTTTTTTAATTCAATAATTTATTGTAGTATAGTAATACATTTCAAACTCAATTAAAAACTAAAACATTAATAGATTGTAGTATCCTAATACGTTTCAAACTTAATTAAGTTTATTGTAGTATACTAATACAATTAGAACTCAAATAAAATTATGTTTTTTTTAATTCAATGATTTATCGTAGTATACTGATACATTTCAAACTCAAATAAAAATTAGTAACAAACAAATTTAATATTAATTAGAATTCTGTTGGATTACAATTCTTTTTCTAAACTAATTTGAATACATAACTATATAAGATATGATTCATTAACCAAATAAATTGATCTATGTCCCATTCATTAGATTTCGATGAACTTTTTTGATACGTTTGGTTATGCAATATTCTGATCCGCCGTGTTGATTTTCAGGGAACGAATGATGGATTGAAAAAGAAATATTGATGGAGTTGACAACTTCAGACAGATTCAACAACAAAACAGATATCAACAGTGATGGCAAGAAAATTAATTATTTGGTAATGTTCAGTATAAGATAGTAAATTTTTTGAATTTTGACGTGATTTGTATTTTAAAGCTGATTTTCCATGTTATTAAGAAAAGAAATAGCAGTTAAGAGACAGTCAATTGAGTTCAATGAACAAAAAAACTATCACATGTGATCTGTCGCATATAAGACGATACGATATTGACATGTATATCAATTACTTTTATACAAATATTTGTTTATCATCTACTATTTTTTTATTCTTCGATATCATGGAATCCGCGAGACTTATTTAATGATTTATTTGAATTGTTCGTTATGTTATGTTGTTATTAGAGTATTATTGATATTTATTTATTTATTTTAATTTATTGTTTTCTTTTTTGTTTTTGCAATATTTTTAATTTAATTTAAAATAATTCACTTTATCAAATAAATTTGAGCATATTAAATAATTTTAATTATTTAATAATATTTTATAAATAACACCGCGCAACGCGCGGAGCTACAACCTAATTGAAATATAAAATATAAAGTTCGTAAGCAAAATAAAACTAAAAGATTAATACCATATTCTCGACTTCGGTTCTATTTTTATGTTGTTAGACCCACAACCTAACCAATTTGAACGGTTCTTTCAAAATGATAACTTAAATCAAACCACTATCTACGGTTCCCAATTTTTTTTATTATTCTCGGTTCGAGACCAGTTTCAAATTGGTCACCCCTACCTTCCCGTTATAACAGGGGCATTATTTGCAAAATTAGAACACTACTGAATACTACGCCATCCATTTTTGCAATTATCCCTCAAAACTATAATCCTTGGTATTCACATTAGTGGTTATTTTACAATTAGTGTATACATTGCATGGGAAGTTTCAAGGCTGCAACAATGCATCATCCTCTACTGGGGCAATGAATGCAGTGTTTTCCCTCTCACTCAAATCTTCATCCAACCTCTGTAGAAGAAACCAAATCAGCTTACAATAAGAGCAACATTCAGATGCTAAGTTCAGTTCCATACATGCGTATATACATAAACATGTACATTTTCATTGTCTCTACAGTCGGAGAATAGTTCTGAGCGTGTCGCAAAGATTTTGAATAGTCTGCTGCTCTTGCGTAGCTTGCAACTCTTGCAGAGGCATTTCATCGTAGCACCTGGAGAGAACAGATAAGAAACAGAATTAATATGGTTTATGTATGTGTAAGTATGTAGAGGAGCCGAATTGGAATGTAGCACAAAAAGTATATTTAGAGGTCAGAGGATTGCTACCAAAATGGGTCGTGAACTATCAGAAAAACAACAAACTCTTCATTCCTACAATGTAGACAGTTTACCTATTCATAGGGTCTTCGGACTGACTTCTCAAAAATGGCATACAGCAGGTGACTTATATCTATAAGGGTATAAAAGTCTTCTCTATCTTGGCCAACCAACTTTTTACAACGGGTTAACTGTGTAACCGACATCTTTTCAAGTTCTCAGCAACTTATAAGTTATAAGTGGTACTTTTAAATTTACCAAAGGTTTCATTTCAAAATGGGAAAATTGCAAAAAGTCTCCCTTCACGATGTTTTTTTTGCACGAGCTCTCCCTTCATTGTATTTTTGCAAAAACTCTCCCTCATTCATGTTAATATGTGCAAATCCGTGAAAATTAACAGAAATGTCACACAAGTGTTGGACATTTAAGTTAGCACGTTTAGGGGTGGGCATGGGTCAAGAATCGGACCGGACTCAACGGTTCTCCATTTTAAGAACCGAAACCGGACTCAACAGTTCCGTTTCGGATGTGGTCTCCGGTTCCGTTGCCAAAGTGTCCACCCCTAAGCGCGTTTTAGTTAACACTTAAGCGACATTTCCATTAATTTTCACGGATTTGCATAAATGGTGCAAAAATGGACATGAGTAAGGGAGAGTTTTTGCAAAAATGAACATAAGTGAAGGAGAGTTCTTGCAAAAATACAGTGAAGGAAGAGTTTCTGCAAAATAACGCAGTGAAGGGAGGCTTTTTGCAATTTTCCTTTTCAAAATTGAGCATTTTGAAACTTGTAATCTAAACACCCTCTCTTTTATAGACAATAAATACTAACCTAATCTTAATCTAACCACTCTAACCCTAACACTAGGGTTTGGACACGGGAACCCATAGGAAGTGCTCGTCATGACCAACCAATAGGAAGTGCTCGTCATGACCAACCAGCCTATCCCTAATGGGCTAATCTAAAACACCATCTTAGTCCTCTAACTTGCAAAAGTCCACCAATATAGAGTTTTTTTTGCAAATGAAAGGGACTAAAGTTCGAATATTTTTAATCCAATGACTAAATTGGACTTCTTTTATAGTCTGGGGGCCAAAAGTTCGGGGACTGAAGCGCGCCATTGCATACACAATCAAAAGTTCTATCAAAAGTAGCACAAATAATATGCCAGAAATTGAGAAGTCATACATTTTGTGGTAAGCTAGAGCCTGCGTCAGATTCAGTAGCGTATTACTGGAAGTGAGTCTCTGATATACACTCGGAGGAAGAGGCACCTGCATAAGACAGATCTTAACTAAATGGCCATAGCAAAGTATGTCACAAGGAGTGGGGAGAAAATAAATGCCACATTGATTTAACCTCGTTTTGTCCTCTGCGACCTTTCTTAGATTGCCCATCACCAACAAAGAGCTCGTGGAGTGCTTCTGCAGCCACAGTTACACCATTATCTCGCTGTGTTCTGCAGAGCACATTGTCTGACAAGAGAGCAATAGGGGATATGTCGGTTGCTCGCAAAAAGGGGATCGGTACTGTATTACCAGCTTTGTATATGGACCAAAGCTGCAATATCAGTGAGCGTGATTATAAGAACATTTCAGTTTTCATGGCTCAGAAAGAGCGCGTAAGATAGCATGCTTCCACAAGGGAAGCCACAAAACGCAGGTCAACCCAATCAGAAAGTTAGCCAACTTGTACTGTTCACTAATTGAATAATTTATCCTGGTTTTGAGATGATTGCTAGTACATTAAGGCTAAAACTTAGAGCTGCTTATACTTTTACCACAGGTTGGTGGTACTGGTATAAACACAACCAACGATCTGTTACTTCCTGGAGAAAAGATTTCAGAACAAAAATCACCTTATCTAGGGCAAAAGCTTTCCTGTTGACTGTATCCTGCTTCAGAGGGCTACTGCCACCTTGACCTTGTGTTTGAGAAATGGTATTCATCTTTGGATCCAACTCTAGAGAACCAGATATCGAGGGAGCAGATGCTTGTATGGCTTGTACACCGGGATATGATTCTCCAAACAAAACATTAGCAGCTATACCACCCGAGTCCATCCTGTCATCAATATAACAGTAAATTGGGTGCTATCGAGATTCATAAGACGATTTCCATTTTGAGAAAAGAAAAAATAGAAAGTACTTTGGGTCAGCTGCATTGCCTTGCATTCCACTTTCACTTGTGGAACTCTTTTCAGCATTTCCAATAGCAGGTGAGAGTTCTTGAAAACTAGAAAGTTGTGTGTCAGAGGCTGCCGTACCTATTTCATCTTCACCATGAACGATAAAGGTCCCAAAATTACCTGCTCAACACAGACATCTTGGTAAGAAATTGCTTTTGCAAATGGATAAAAGGTAAAGCAAAGATGTGATCTTCTTTGGCAGCTTAGATGCTTTCTTTTCTTCAGGTGGCACAAAAACTCAAACATTGGTACGGCTCAAATTTTCAGAAGTAGAACAAGAAAAAAAAACATAACCCAAGTCACATAATTCTAAGGTAAAGTATCTGGCCAATAAAGAATATAGTTAAAATGTAAGGAAGACATAAATACCTTCAGCAGGAAGTTTAACACTGTCTGATATGATCTTCACAGTTGCAGCTGCGGCCCAAATATTTTGTGGTTTTGATGGAACTGTATCTCCATAATCTTCAGTTACATTTAGACCTATAGTTCGCTGTTTACACTTGAGGATGTCAGAACAAGAAAAGGGTCGTACAGATGCGAGCAAAATTAAAGATATTTAAGCCATACATCTTCGCCATCTGCTGGAGCGAGATTTTTCTCTTCTAGAGCCATTGATGCCCTAATTTGCCTCGCCTGTTCAATTCTTGGCAACATTGCAGAGGCTCCACTCTTACATTTTTCAATAAACTTGTGCTAAATTTCAAGTACAGGGAAAACAGGACAAAGTAAGCACAAAAACATAAATAAAAAAGGTAGTAAAAAAAATAAAAGTATTTCATACTTCTTTGAACTTCATGCAACTAATCAAATGCTTCAAGTGATCCTGTTAAGTAATCTACTACATAGAACTAAGATGTGTGTACACATATATATGAAGTGATGTGGAGTAGAACAGTAACACAACTTATTGGAAAGCGAGAAAGAAGGGAAGGGAGGAGAGACGATGAGAGGGAGAAATGATTAAATAGTTCAGTGATTACTTAGTATTAGGCTAACTGTAATCAGGGTATAATGTGGTATTAACAGGAATTACACCCCAAAACTCCGATAGGTTATGGGATAAGAATAGCATCCAAAATATACAGTGAACTAAACAATGATAAACCAACCAACCAACTAATAAAATATAAACCTAATCCCTGAACATATTCTTACAGCACATGCCTAGATCTTTTGATGGTTCCTTGTTATAAAGGTTCACCTAGTTTCAGACAGTTTTCAAATTGCCCTACATGAATATAGTGTTACCGTGGTAAGTAATGGGATAAAATTTTGAAACTGATCTTCACAGTAAATATATTCAACGGCTGAGTCCAGATTCTATATTTTGATGGCAAACGTATTTAAGTATTTTCTTGTGTTTTCCACAGGTTAAAAAACAGCAATATTGGAACTCCAAAAAGGTGAAGGGGTATGAGCATAATAATCATATTTTGGCATATTTCTTCAAAATGAAACATTATATTACTATTCAATTACCAAGTGGAAAAGGATGCTATGTTTACAGCAAATACATAATGTTAAACACCATTTAGATTACTAATCAATACAGTGATGATAAGAAAATTTATACTAACCATTTTATTACTTTTAAATCTGACACCTTCAAAAAACAAATACCCACAGCACATACGCATCCAACATTCCTCAAATTTATAATTTTCATAATGCATTTTGGCATTCACCATTTAAACACACCTTTAACATCTCATCTGCCGGAGGGCGTAAACGTGGATCTTTAGTAAGACACTTTGCAATAAAATCATGAAACACGAGAGACCTGCAGGAGAAAACAACCTGAATTTAAAAGATGAAATGACAGAGTAAATTAAGCTTTGTGATGCTTATTTTGGTTCTCATTTAAGGAATGTCAGTCAGAATGTTGCGATTAGAGAAGTTCACACTAAAAAGGCTTGTAACATGAGTCCGTGGACTTTTTTTGACCGGCAATAAATATAAATTGACATTAAAAATAATTACAATGCGAGCCCGAGAGGGAGGAAAGAAAAACATCGAGAAGGAAAACAGATTGCCTGAAAAAAGACACGGTAAAATGGCAGAACCCCCAAATGAGCCTGGTCTGAGTCAAGGTAGAATGAGTCGGACAGAACCAGAAATGGCCGGAAAATCGGTCGAAAATGGTTCAAAAGTTGAACCAGCCGAAGCGAAGAACCGGACCGACAGAAACCCTAGCATCGCAAACGCGATGTGGGCAAGCCGCCGCACCATCTCCGGCGAAGTGAGGCCAGCCTCTCTAGACTTCACCTCCCGTGGTTCCAACTCACCCCGACCCACAAACCATAGCGACCGCAAAAGAGCTCCTCCGGTGGACGAGGATTGAAGCTGTCGGCCAACACCGATAGAGATCTCCAGCGAGAATGTCGAGAGAAAACCCGTCCCCACCTCGCATCACCGAATAAGTCTCTCCCTCGTATAACCAATTTAAGCATTTGAGTTTGGGTCCAAGGGACCTGGGTTCAAATCCCAGTGCATAGTCTATTTGTTTCATGTTGGGCCTCTCTTAAGGTAGAGTTAAATGGCAATATTAGACCCCTTCTACACAAGAGTAGGTCTTGAGCCCATAATTGATACATCAATCTTGAGGACTTCTAAGAATCATAACTTTGGAGCAGTCTTGCTACATTATAGTATAGTCGACCCCGAATCTTGGTTCACAATTTGCTGATAAAAAAACTTACTATTAAAAATGGTAATAGACAAAGAAGTATGAGACACACCATTTTTCTTTATCCTCGAGCATAGGAGCCGGTTCACTGGATATCATGAATATCACCTATCAAAAAAGGTCATGTAAGAGACCTCTACTCAAAATAACGAATAAGTAGGGAAACTAAAATGTACCAAAATGTTTATTGAGCCCAAATTCACAAATTATATACATCAGTGGAGACGTTCACTAATAATGGAAAACCAATTCAACTGTAAAAGACTCGCACTAACATGAACCAGGACCAGGACCAAGAAAAAATTATGTGAGATTTGCTTTTCCTTATAGAGACCAAGATAATATCCCATTCAAACCTGTAACATATTGTTTCAAGCAAACAATTCTATAGGGGAGGCCAACTAAGGTTTAGAATAGTAAAAAAGCAAAGATCATAAATAAGTTATTTCAATTTTCAACGGTGTTCCATAATTCATGTATAAGCACTAATGGCCAACTGCATCTTTAATACACGTATTAGTTGTCTTAACCTCATATAGCATACATGTAAACATCATTCACAAATTAATAGGTTCAAAAGAGGCAAAAGTACAATGGAACAGCTGATGATAATTTTCTGCTGAAGAAATGAAAATTGCAGCTAGACAGTAAATACAAAGTATTAAAAGTGATTTCCTCAATATCATGAACTAACCCTCATTGGATGCACTGTAGATCTTGGTGGAAGTCCCTGAAAGGTGCAGATGAACATGAGGAATCATTACCTGAACCACTGGAAAATATAATATACAAAGTGATAACCAAACAACACTTTCACTGAGAACTTTTACTACTTTTCTAGTGGGTAATCAGTCAAAAATGAACCCCAAAACTCCCCTCACACATGTAAATGGTAAGGTAGCAGGGGTTATTAGAGCCAGGAGGTCTATTCTCTCTTATGAAGCCCGCTGTCACCATTTGATCAATTTCAGCGTATTCGAGTAGTTTCGAAGCAGCATCGAAAAGCTTATCTGACCCAGAAATGAATTGGCGCAGGAAAGGAAGAGGAAATATCTAAAGATACTTCAAATTTCAAGATTCTTTGTGGAACCAAAGAGCACTTTAAGAGATACACAGATATACCTCTGCCATTTCAATTGCAGAAACGCCAAGAGCCCAAACATCCACCTAGAAAAAGATGGAGCAATTGTATCAATATTTTAGAGGCAACCACTGACTTGATAATATAAATAATAATAAAAGACATGACATGACATTCCCTAGAGGCTAGAACCACAATGGTGAGAAAGGTATATTCTCTAGTGTTTTAAAAGCAATTTTACATACTTGCAATGCATGTGTAGGGACTAGTCTTTATCACGATTCGTACCCTTTTAGATCTACGTGTTTCTTTCAGTAAATGGGCATACAAACCTAGAGCAGAAACACAGGTAAGCAAAACAGGCCGTATATCCTTGTTATGAATGGAACTTTGACACTGTGTACACTGTATTGCAGTGTGCCCTTGTTGGTATCTAGAAACTCTAGTCACTAGACAAAGATGCATTTTAGCTGCAAATGTAGCTTTAGTCATAACACCATAAAGTTTTTTTTAATCCATTAAATTGAACATAGCCTCTTAAAACACCTAACTCATCTTTTTTGCAACTCACTCTTACTCTTAACCCTCAACGATGTTTCCAAGTGATTTTCAACTTATCAAATTTTCTTATTACCCTTGAGATTGTTCAGAAATTAGTCACTGTGAACACAAGGCACTGAAACGACCTCAATACTTAGAGAACATATTAGTATATTAGTGGTTATGTTGCTAGAATGGCAATGATTAAATAATACTCATCAAAATAATACTGATATGACGGCTAATGGAGTATAGTGACTATGGTCCACTTGGTATGTACTAGTTTTTTTATAAAAAAAATGTCTATTATTAAGAATTACAAATATATTGAAGACAGATTCACTTCCACAGTTCTACCCCTACCAAACCCTCACCTGCCCCCAAGCAGGTATCCACAAGGATTCAAACCTCTGACCTCCTACGAAGTAAGATGCCATTTGACCACTGGCCAACCCTAGTGGGCTTGTATTTACTAAGTTTATCCAGTCTATTTTACAACTAAAAATGCATTGATTGCTCAACCAGATAGATCAATAAATAGAGGATAAGAAAGTTTGCATTGGGGTTCAAACAGAATGTCTAAAGTTGATGAACCAAAACACCCTCAGGCTTCAATGCTTGAAATTAGTGCAACATTTTCTTTAAAAGAACTCAATATGAGCTCCAGTATATACTCAATTTCTATCCCTTATTTAGTTTATAGACCCATAATAAGATGTGATACCTTTCCATCGTAGCGATTTTCTTGAATAACTTCTGGAGCCATCCAATGTGGAGTGCCAATGAACTGCAAGTAAAATAAATTATTAATACAAGTCATAGAATATCACTTGCTGGATCCATCCATAGTATATCCGGGAAATGTTGAATATATGAAATCAAGATATATAGCATTGTTGTTGAATCTGTAAATTTTGAAGAGCTGAAACAATAGACGTACCGTGTTCCGCTTTGACATGGTCCTTGAAAGTTGTGCTGCAACCCCAAAATCACCTGCTCATAAGTTTGTAAATTAGAGGGCTCCTCTTGTAATTTCTTAATATTTTTATAAGATATACAACTGTTAGTATGTTCAATTTATTAACGCTACACTCATACAATACAAGTTATCCTTTTCGCAATATTTCATTTATGAAGAGAATGGCAAAGTTTGGTTTCAGTCTGACCTATCCCTCAGGAAGTCAAATGTTTGAAGGAAACCTCTTTTCATTGAAGGTTGAGCCATGCCAAATCCTCCTCATTATATGTTAAAACACTCAAGTAGGTTCAGTTACTTAACATCTTGTTCTGCCAAACTTCAATAATAACAAGCCTCAAATTCCAGCTTCAGAGCTAACTTACCCTTCATATATTCTTAACAGATGATATTGTAGTTGATGAGAATAGATTAGATGTCAGTGTCAAACTACACAGATTACGAGATATATAGACCAAACTTTCCCTCAATATATATCGTTTGAAGATAAAGTGTTGGTCAATGAAAACTGATTACACATGTTAATGTCAAATTACATAGATGGAGAGAAATATTATAATTTTAATGGATTTAAAAGTAGGGCCAAAACTAAATACAACAGATGTTAGTAACTCTGTAATGCTGATCAGTAACAAGACTAAATTGGTTAAGAGACATACCCAACTTTACCTCTCCTTGGTCAGTTAACAAGATATTGCCACCCTTAATATCTCTGTGGACCTTGAAAATTGAGTGCAAATAAGCAAGGCCCTATGTTAAGAAAGAAAGTTCCAAAGAAAAGTATATCAGCATTGAACAGATGAAGTCAATATTACAATAGCAAAGATAGCTTAAATGAACAGAGAGAGGCAGTCACTACTAGTCTCCTACTGGTACTGGATGAACTACGCCATATAAATTGAATTGGTGAAGTCAAATATATAAAATTGAACTCATATTCTCTTACATGTACTCTATACAATAAGCACTATATCCATCGCTAATAATTGAATTAATAAACTGAATATGATACCTTCAAAGCTTCTCTACAAATATATGCTATTTGGCACTCCTCCAGAGGATCGTCAGTCACGTTTATCAAGTCAACAATACTCCCACCACCACAGTACTCCATCACTATCTGGAACACATGAAAACAAGTAAGCTCAAAACTATAAACCTCAATCACATTACGCAATTTGCCAAGTAGAGAAAATAATCATAGAGAAAGCTTCAGAACCTACCCAAAGATACTCCTCCCACTGGTAGCTACCCAGGTAGCGGACAACATTCGGATGGCTACATTGCTGCAACATCTCAATCTCACCCCGAATCTCTTCATACCCCTCCTCCTGACCACATAAGATAAAAAATTCATTTCAATGACCAGATTAACTCGAAAACTAAACAAAAAAATTAGCTTTGCAAGGCAAGAGAAAGAAAAGCGCACCCCTTCACTCAGGGATATCACTTTAATGGCAACAAGCTCCGAGGTCTTTAAATCTCTGGCTTTGTAAACTGACCCATAAGACCCCTTCCCTGCCACCCACATGAGAACAAACTAAATCAGTACATAGTCAATTATGTCTTTCCACTCGTGTTGCTATTCCATCCAAAGCACAATAATAGCACAATTGAGTACAGTCACGGAACTAAGGATTCTAATAAAATAAAATAAAACAAAACTCAACAAACTCATTCAGCATTTCAACACAAAATACTGCATTTGATTAAAATCTTAAATTCAATGCAAAGAGCTATAATTACAAAACTGAAGATCCTGACCAAATATAGTAGAAGTCAACTCACTAACCTCATATTATTGACTAGGAAATTATGTTCAAAGCCAAGAACTACAGCCACAAAATCAATGACACTGAAAAGTTCAACAAACAAAACTCTACTTGTCACATTCATTTAGCAGTTCAATACAGAAATGGCACAAATGACTACAACCTTAAATTCAAGGAACTAAAGTTACAAAATTTCCGGTAAAGTTTAAGTGGACTCAGTTTGCCAAACTCGTCTAAATCGACTAGAAACCTGCATTCAGTGTCAAGCACTATAACCAGTTAAGCACAAAATAAAGTATAATGAATAATTCAACAAAACTCAGCTTACCAAACTCATTTAGCAATTCAACACAGAAATAGCACAATTGACTAAAACCTTCAATCCAATATAATACAATGAAGTAAGAACTAAAATTATAAAAACTGAAGTTTCTGGTCAAATTTAACAAAACTCAACTCACCAAACTCATCGAAATTGATACAAACTTACATTCAATGCAATGAACAATAGAATGAAATATTTTGTGGAAAGAGAACAGAACACAACTCACCCAGTTCATTTAGCAATTCATACTTGGTACAAGGATCTTCCTTTGTAACACTGTCCGGAATTGAGCTCATTGAAACCTTGCTCATTGGCCTAGCTTCATCTCCCTGAGTGGACCCACTGGCCTTCCTCTGCCGTCCAAACCCTTTATCCCCTGCCGCCTGCATGCTCGCCACAGCCCTCTCCATTGTCGACCCTTCAAACCCTCCTCCGCCGCTGGTCCTCCTCACTACAGTACCGCTCACAGACTCCTTCTCCCTCCCCTTCACGGTGGATCTCACCACAAACGTTCCAAACCCTTCTCCCTCTTCCTCATCATCATCCTCGTCGTCGTCTTCATCGTCCTTTCTTCCCCAATTCGAGAACGGCGAGCCCCTCCTGGCGCTCGTCCCCATCGGCGAAGGCGAGGACCAGTTGCTCTTCCGGTCCGGTTTCACGACGAAGGTGGCGAAATCGCCTCCTTCGTCTCCGTCGGAGTCGTAGACGACGCCGAAGTCCTTGGGGAGGCGCTTGAGGAGGGGAGGGAGGGAGGGATCGTCGTCTTCGTCGTTGTCTGGGCCTCCTTTGTAGACCATAGTGGAGAAGATGTCGCTATCATCTTCTCCGCGAGATAGTCGCTTCTGCTTCTGCTTGTCGGAGGAGGAGGACGAAGAAGGAGACGGAGATTCTTTGACGATGAAGGTCGAATAGAGATCGGATCTGGGCAAGGTTTTGCGAAGATCCATCTCCTCCTCCGAGAGAGAGAGAGCAATTCGAGAGAGAGGGTCACTCGAAGGAGAGCGAAGCAACAGAGAAGAGACTCGATGAAGAAGAAGAAGCCATGTTCGTGGAAACGATGAGCTCTGGAACTGTAAACGAAAGTGACGACGAGTTGCAACTCGGTGGACTCTCAACTCGCTGAGTGGGTTACAGACTGTAAATCGGTAATGGGCTCACTCAATTGTTGGGCTTTTCACTGCTATTTGGGCCGTGACATTCTTGTTGAGTCTCTCACACAATTTATATAAAGAGGTCGTGAATTTAAAACTTCAAATTTAAGAGTCATTTTTCCCAACCCAAATAATTATCGCAACAATAAAAGTTGATAAACGTTATTTTGATATGTTTATTATATAGTTTGAAAAGACGAATTTCAAAATGACATGTAAAAAGAATAGAAATATATATTTATTATATCAAAGAATTATGTTATTATTAAAATTAAAAATAAAATTTTATATATACGCACAATAGATGAAAATATTCCTTCAAAAAAATAGGTGAAAATATATTTCTTTTGTTTGATTTTGAGTAGAGAAAAAATAGACAAATCTTATCTGAATAGGAGGATATAGTTATATTTGTTGTAGTAAGAACAAAATTGATTGAAAAGCATCTTTTATAGACTCGATCAGCATAAGTGTAGAGTAGAAGAAGAAAGAACACTAATTTTCTCATTCATCAACAAACTTTAACAATCCAATTTTCCCAGAAGCCAAAGCCAAACATAAAGCTAAGAATTTATATGGTGATCATAACAGTAATATGATCAACTTGGTTCCACAATTCCATATTGCCAAATTACTAATATCTTCAGCAAACATGTCAACCCCCTCCACAAAACTTCTTCTTCTATATCATCAAGCCAGAAGGGTTTTTGCTGGTGCAACAAGAGCTACAGCGCCTCGATCCGTGCTTGAAAATTTCTTGTACACTGCCTTGAGCTTACTTTCTGCAGATGTGGAGTGACACCCAACTAGCAGTTTTGCACAGTCCCTATATTGCATTGAGAAGATCACACAAAGTCAGATACATCATCTCTTAAAATAAATAAATAAACATCTTATAACTCTGGGGTTTTGATTATTCACTGAAAAGGTCACACAAAATCAAAACTGTCTGAAAAACTTCAAATTATGTATGAGGGTTTTGATTTGTTTTACTTTTAGCTGATTTTCAGTATGAAGATTACAATATATATTCAACATTGTCTTCAAAAAACATTACATTACTGAGGATTTTTTATTATTTTTACCTTGGCTGATCTTCATTATAAAGATTAACAAATTCAAAATTGTATGAAAATTTTCAGATTATGTCTTCAAAAAACATTGTATGAGTGAGGATTTTGATTGTTCGAAAGAACACAGAATCAAAATCTTATTGCGTTTATAAATAAGTGTATGAGCAATGTTTTTACCTGAGCTGATCTTCATTGTAACCAGTGTGATGCTCCAAAGTAGTGTTCCAAAAGGGGCTCTTGTCAAGTGTGCACCTCGCAGCATAAACAGCAGAAGCAGCAATCAGCGACGGACGGTACGCTATCGATGTCTGGTAATGCAGCATCCCGAGCTCAGCAAGAAAGAACACCATGTTCTCCATCTGAAACATTTGACAGAGTTAGCATAAAGACTTTGAGTTCAAGAACCTGCAAAAAGGTTGTTGCAATAACATTATACCTCCTCCTTTTCTGAAGGAAGAGAAGCTTTGATGAAACGAACGAGGAAGACATAAGGCGTTGGCACAGTTAAGTACCACTCCAACTTCCCCAATATCGCCTTCTCCATGACGAGTACCTGATCGCTGGTGTAGGCCTTATCGGATATGCACACGAAGTCATTGACCTGAAAAAAAAGTTTGAGAACATGATTGAGACCAAATAAAGACTATGCAATATCAGTAGCAATTGAGGGGGAAAAGGCAGATTTTTATTGAGTCATGACTAAATGAATAGTTAAAGTACCTGAGGTGCCCAAATCTCTTCATACTTGCAAGCAATGAGCATTGAGCTTACACCAACCAACTGAAGCTCCCTCCGTGGCACAACCTTCACTGAAAGGTATCTGTCAACTATGTTGAGTGTAAGGAAGAGGGTTTCAGGCATGAGCTCAAATTTCCTATGGACATCGATCAGCCAGTCTATGAGGATTGATCTCATCTTGTTATTGATTTCAGGTTGTGAATCCATGTAGTCATGTACTCGAGTCTCATCCTGTATCATCAAATTCAAAATTGATTATCAGAGGCACAAACCTACACATTATCAAGAAATGGGACAATCTTGTAAATTAGTACTACCTCAGTGAGCTTGTAGAACCTGTAAATGTCATCAATGTACTCAACCATGGCCAATTCATTGTCCACATCTGCTGCATCAATGTCTTGTATCGGATCATTCTTCAGTTTCTTGGTGGTTCCACGAGCAGCCTTCTTTGCAATCATAAGAACCCAAAATAAGTACACAAATCAAACCAAGAGATCTTCAAGACAACACATGTGGAATACTAAAACCAAAGCAGGAGTCAAAACCCAAATTTAGTGCACAAAAACAACAAAATAACACATGAAGAAGACTAAAACCAAACCAGAAGGCCTTCAATGGAGTCAGAACCCAAAAAACAACAAAATAGCACATGAAGCTGACTGAAATCAAAAGGGCATGTATACTGTATGTATAGATGTAGATGTAGATGTGAATACTCACTTTGCTCCTAGCAGTAAGGACTGAGGTAAAGGTGTTGGATTTAGGCCTAGAAGACACTCTCTTAGGCAATCTTCCAGCAACAGGCTTAGCACCATTGTCTTCTTTCTCGTCTTCTTCTTCATCCGAGCTGATCACAATCACAGTGTCACCAGGTTTTGGCTTGCTACACTTCTTCTGAGCAGCAGCAGCTCTTTGCTTGTTCTTTTCTGCTATTGCTTGTGCTTGTGCCTTTGCCAACAGCTCCGCCCCAAACCTTGTGGTGGGTCTAGCAATCTGAGCCTGAGCCTTCCCTTCCACGTCTCTTCGGGTCACTACATTTCCAATATCTTGAAGAACCCTCCTGTTCCTCGCCCCTCCTTGTAAATTCTTCATTTTTTCATCTCCTGAAAGTTATAGGCAAGCAAAAATCATCACAAAATTGGGGCAAAGAAAGAAAATAATTCAAATCAAACCCATCAAGGCATGAGTGAAAACCCAGACGATTAAAAAAATCGTATGAAATCGACAAACCGCACATACCCAGAAACAACCCTATGGATTCAAACTTTAGATCTCAAACCCAATTAATCAACCAAAACCCACAATTTTTTTCTGAACAAATCGACCTAGAGCAAAACCCAGATCCAGATGGACGAAATAGAATTCAATTTGACAATCCGATCCTCACCTCGTGCGGGTTGTTGATGCGAAACAAGAGCTGTAGAAGCCATCTCCGGATCTGGGTTTTCCACAGAAGTCCCGAAAACTCCTCCGATGCTCGAAATCAGCGAAGATAGAAACTCTTGGAGACGACCGTTGCGCGTCTCTCCGGGACCAGAATGTGTGGTCGCCACCCTCGCAGTCTCGATCCCACTTTCTCTCTCTAGAAAATGTCTGTCCTTTGCGTTTCTCTATGGAAAATTCTTGTTTGATTCTTGCTTTGGAATTTGGATTTACAGTAGAGAGGGGTTTGGGTGAGATTGGATGGATTTATATGGGAATTCAAGGGCGGTGTGTGAACAAAACCCCCAACGGTCGAAATATTCGTAATTGTGTACCGTTGGATCCGCTGGGATGAGATTAACGGCTATAAATGGGTAAGCGTTTGAAGATTCGGAAATAATATAGTCGTTGGAGTTGCGACGCTCCCAACAATGATGGGCTTTTAAGTCGATATATATGTATATACAGCCCGTTATGCTTCGAAACCACCACAATTACTTAAATACCCTCCATAATTCTTAATTTCATTTTAGAGCTAATTACATATCAGTACACCCGAAACCTCAATTCGAGTTTTACTTATGGGAAGCATACAAGACACATTTGACTAAAAAACTAGTCTATAATCATCTAATGTCTAAAACATAATTCATATATTTTTAACATGATTAAAACTCTCTTCCTCGATTAATTAAGTAGTTGTGTATAGAAAGGCGGTTGATTTGGGTGATCATAACGCCCGAAGAACAATTTATAGTTGCTCTCAAGCATATTCATTTAAATTTTCTTTCATTGATGGGTACCTCATGAATTTTGGAAATAATTTCATCGTACGATATATATGTTACCGTTTTTTGGATGGATTACGTGCATTTGTGTGAGTTTTGCTATGAAATGTAATTTTTCAGTTGTAAAATGTATCACTTACATATTGATGATGGGTGTGTTTTGTAAGAAGTTTGAAATGGCCGGCAATTTGTAATTTTCCCAAGAAAAAAATTAATAAGTTATAGTAAAACGCTTTCTTTATTATTGGAAAATTTAAATTTTCTGATGTTAGAACAGTAACCATGAACAATATATAAACATATTGTATGTTTCACACTTGTGTTGATTGAAAAAAAAAATTGACATGATAATTGTGACTTTTTGAGGAGATGGCATGCAATTTATTTTTATTTTTAAAGTATAAGAGTCAAATCTGTCATTTAAATCTTATACACATTTCACAAATGTAAACTTTTAAGTGCATTAATTAATCATGTTTAATTTCAATTTTGGTACATTTTACGTTGGATACTTAGGCTTTTGAAGACGAGGAAGGTTGTAAGCAACGAAATGCTTAAGGAGTTAAGCAGAAGTTCGGAGAAACTTTTAGATTGATGTTGAATCCATCATCTATGGACATGCAAGAAAATCCTGGCGAACTAAAACATCTTGGTAGCTAGAGAAAAAGAAAGAAAAAGTGGTTCGCGTAATAGCGACATCACTAAATCTACTATATTTCACATGAAACTAAAAAAATATTTCAAATTTAAAAATACAATAAATTTATAGTCCTCATAAAAATAAATAATAATTTTGAATCATTGCCAACATCTGTCGTTTTCAGTCTCATATATTAAAAAAGGTTAATTACATTTTTATGTTATTATAGTTACTGGTTTTATACTTCACTGCAGTTATTATGAAAAGTTTAATTTGAAATCCTCCAATTGCCTCTTTTTTTACAGTTTACTCTAACACCATTAATTTTTGGATGAAAAATTTTAAAACAGTGTCAAAATTCTAAAATGTCCTCAATTATTCATCAATTTCAAAAAAAAATGCCCCTCCTTCTCAGCTATTCATTTTCTGATCTTTTTTTTCCTCTTTGATTTTGTCTTTTCGGCGAGACCTTCTCGGAGAGACACTTCAAAACCTAGTGTGCATCTACCCACGAGTAATTGAATCTAAAACCAACAAAAATTGAAATTGAACCCAACAATCTGAATCAAAATCAGAAAAACAAATTGCATACCCAACAATTTCATTCTTTCTTCTTTCTCCTCTCAAAAGCCGATGAGCCTCACCGGGTGTTTTCTCCTCCCAAATACGTTATGAGCTAGGGACTCTTTGGTACCTGGCGTCAGAGTTGGCCTGAACTGGGAAGCCGACGGTGAGCTTCGACGTGTTCACGTTCAGTGCTCTACTCCTCGAGGTGGTCTGTGGGTGGCGGCCCGTCCAAAATAGGACGGTGTTGGAGGAGGTCGTGCAGGTGGATTGAGTTTAGGGGAAATGGAAAAGACCCTAAGGGCATTTTGGTCTTTTTTAGAAAAATAAAAATTTTCATCCAAATTTTGACAGTGTTAGTGAAAGAGATCACCACGGGTTCCAAACGATGAATATCATGCAGCGGACTTTATGTAACCGTGGTGATCGTAAAAAGCTTAGATCTTAATGCCATTTGAACATGTTATATAGATAAATATAAAACTGATATTTACCTCTTGTAATCGACAAAAACACAAGTGTAGTGTTCTCTCTATCAAGTCCACACAAGCACCACAACCGAAATGATTTTTCACTCAATATTTTGCTAGAAATTTTGAGAGAAAACAAGACAGCAATGGAGGAAGAGAGGGAGCTGAAAATCAGCAATGAGGGAGAGAGAAAGGAGGGAGAAGTTGCTGAAAAATTCAAGAGATAATTGAATAGAAATTATGTGATTTTAATTTGAAATTAAATTGAATTTCAAAATTAAAATTGCATTATCTATCCCTTTATTCTTTCTTATTTGCATTTGTTCCCTCTCTTATCTTAAATCCCTAAATGGGCTTTAAGCCCGTTTAAAACCTAAATTAAACCCATTAACTTGAGTTTTAATTTCGGTTTAGTCAAAACGGCTCAATTTCCTCGAATTGATTTCTTCAACCGTCTGGTTAAAACCTTAGGCCAGAAAACTACTTAATTGTTCTCAATTCTCATCCATAATTGTTGTCATGTATCGTGCTTAATGCGTGTGACCCTCTAGGCTCACGAATAATTGGCAGACTGGTAAAATTTCTATTTTACCCTTTCCATCATAAGTGGCCTCTAGCAAGACATTATGATTATCCAATATTCGTGATTATCGATTATTCGACTTAACCTGTTATCGTACATGTTACTGTCCTTTTATCAAACCGATATCCAGATTGATCAATAGGCATAGAATGGTCATCCTAAATTATCAATCACTGTTTCTTGATATCTGAAATGACTGAAAACTGATACTAAGGTATCACCTGCATGGCCATGCTCTTTCTTCAGTCATACTCATCAAGTGGTCTAAACAGATATCTTTCTCATACCGAAGTATGAGTGATAAATCCCTTAGACGTCTTTCGAGTTCACCAATGTAATTCATAACCAAGCCAATCACAGCTGTTATGGCTACCCTTTTACAGGTAACGTTAGACTAGGTCAAACTTGGAGATTCATTACACAGTGCACACAAAGACTCTTTGGTCTTAGAATATAATGACAAGCTACGATCTGTGAGTATCTCATGACGGTATCTATGTTGCATACTCACAATCGGGTTGTCCGATATCATCGACCTGATGATATCTATGATATAACTCCGGCACATACTTTGCCATGATCAGTAGAGCGTGATCACAAGGAGTTAGTCTCATACTGATCGCTTCATAAAGAAGCTTAGCTGATCAGGGACTCATCAAATGTAATTCTTTCTTATCTACAGTTATACTATTAGTGGTTACACACGTAATGACATAGATCAAATTACATTCGATATATTACTACAACACATTAGTAATATATGCCGATTTATTTATTCGGAAAGATGATAAAACATTACATCTGTAGATCACTTTTATATTGGACTGGGGCATAACTCTAACAGTTAGAGCAAAGTGTAAAAAAGCAATTAAATGATCTCAAATCAAACTTATTATAATAGATGTAGTAGAGTGTAAAACTTCTAATTACTGCGGCAACAAAGTGTAACTAGCTATATTAAAAATGTTGGATGTGGTATCACCAGTGTTATGAAACTCGCCAGAATCCGGCCGGAGTCCGGGATTTTAAACCTCAGCGAGACGAGTTTGCCAATAATCGGCCAAAACTCGGTCAATTTTGGGGCAAATCAGAAATTAGGTCTAACCGTCGAAGTCGTATAGAGAGGCAAGAGCTCCCGTCGCCCAGTCCTATTCCATTCCGTGCACGTCCAGTTCCGTTCCGGCCACCGTTGTCCTCTCTCCAACCACTGACGCCGCCTCGCGTCGCCTAGCACACGCATGTCGTCTCTGTTCAGTTTCAATCGTCTACCAGATTCAGTGTTATGAAACTTGCTGGAGTCCGGGATTTCAGACCTCAGCGAGACGAGTTTGCCAATAATCGGCCAGAACTCGGTCAATTTCGATTAAATCCGGTCAAAATCGGTTCAATTTTGGGGCAAATCAGAAATTAGCTCTAACCGTCGAAGTCGTACAGAGAGGCAAGAGCTCCCGTCGTCCCGTTCCGTTTCATTCCGTGCAAGTCTAGTTCCGTTCCGGCCACCGTCGTCCTCTCTCCGATCACCGTCGTCGCCTTGCGTCGCCTAGCGCACGCATGTCGTCTTCGTTCAGTTTTAATCGTCTACCAGAGTACATGGTTAATTTGGGCAGTGACTTTTTACTTCTGCGTCCCATACTCTCAATTGAATCTCATATTTTTTTTTTTTAATACAAGATGAATTTGTTTTACTAATATGCAACTAACCCGGCATCTAGCCGGACAGCTGAAGATATAGATGGTGGGACAGACCCCTCACCATAATTCCAGTTACTATTAGTTAAAGCAAATTTGGCCAATTCATGAGCCACTTTGTTACATGCGCGACGAGCAAATTGTAAGAAGAAATTGGGCCCTGTACTAGAGAGGATGCGCCTGTAGTCATTAATGATGCCTCCAATCATATTCCTCCCCTTATATGTTTGCCGGATCAGATCCACCACTCTCAAGCAATCTGACTCAAATCTAACCTTGGTCCACCTCCTTCCTTTTGCCCATGATAACGCTTCTCTAACACTTACGGCCTCCACCTCTTCGGCATGGAGATGACCCGAAAAGCGTCTGCACAGCGCTCCCACTACTCTGCTTCCTGAATCTCTACATACAAGCCCTATGCTCCAAAACCCTCTTTCTTTTTCCAACCCTCCGTCAATATTGACTTTTAGCTCTCCTGGGTCCGGAGGTATCCAAGCTCTCGGCGAATCTGCCACAAGTTGCTCTGCTCCTGAAGCCCCTCCCGGGGGTTTTGATGCAGTCCAGGTTCTCCGGAGTCCCTTTGCAATTGCAGCCACTCTTGCTGGATGGAAATCCATATGATTCCATACATATTGATTTCTTGCTCCCCATATCGCCCACATAGTAATAGCCCACAAGCTTGTTTCGTCTTCCCCTTCTACCCAGGTGGTCCAGTCGCTAATTCTTGGATTTGACCTCATTTTTCCTTTTATTTTTTGTAAGAGTCTGTCCTCCCAAATGGGTGCCACAACTCTACATTTGAAGAATAGGTGATCAGTCGTCTCCTCCGGCTCTCCATAAAATGGGCACTGGGTGATTACAGGTACTCCCTTCTCTGCCAGTCTTGTCCTTGTGGGGAGGAAGTTTGAGATAGCCCTCCAAATAAATATTTTGACTTTTGGTGGAGCTTGCAGCTTCCACACCTCTCTCCAACATGTTGATTGTGCTGGTGGCGTCGAGATATCTCCTTGACGACATAGGGCTCGGTATGCGCTTCTAACCGTGTATTCTCCTGTTGAATCCTCTCCCCAATACCAGTGATCCCTGGTTTCATACCAGCTCGGAATGATGGAGAAAATTCTACTACCTGTTTCCTGATTGAAAAGTGCTCTCACCTTCCCTTCATCCCACGCTCTGCACTCTGGTCTGAACAACTCTGCAATAGTCATATCGTCTGGGATATTTGGTCCTGCACTGATGGTCCCTTCTCCTATCCATGGTGTCCCTACGATTGGACAATTTCCTGGGCCAATGCTCATGCGCGCATTTTCTCTAACTATTAATCTTCCCTGACATATACTCCTCCACACATAGCTCGGGTTGTTCCCTAGTTGTGCTTCCAGAAATGAGGTGTGTGGAAAGTACTTCGCCTTAAGCAGTCTGCTGGGTAGTGATTCCGGGTTTGTCAGAATCCTCCAAGCCTGTTTTCCTAGGAGAGCTAGATTGAACTCTTTTAGATTGAGAAAACCCATCCCCCCCAGTTCTTTGTGCCTACACAGGTCAGCCCATTTACGCCACAGTACTCCCCTTCTTCCCAAGTTCCCCTTCCACCAAAATTTGTTGAACATCCTTTCTATATCCTCAATCAACCTGCGAGGAAACAGGAAGACCTGCATAGAGTACGCCGGAAGTGCCTGTAGGATAGATTTAATCATTACCTCCCTCCCTACCGATGATAGAAACCTGGTGCTTCATGATGTCATCCTCTTCGTTATACGTTCCTTTACATAAGCAAGAGCACGTGATTTGTTCCTTCCTACCATGTTGAGGAGTCATAAGTAGGTGACCGAATCTCTTTCTTCCCTAAAGCGTAGACTAGATATGATCTCGTCTCGTAACTCTTGGGGTGTGTTTGGGGAGAAGAAGGCCGACGATTTGTACTGATATTTAGTTATTTATTATTTCCTTCCTTGTCTCCTTAAAAGAGGAAAAATTAGTATTTTTTTAAAGGTATAAAATGGGTATTTTTAGTTAAAGTCTTATTTATTATAAGCAAAGCGTAATCACTTTTTGAATCACAAGGGAGGTTAGTGCGTATTCTAACTTGGCTCATTTTGATTTTTTTTTTCAAGATTATTAAATTGTAGATAATAATTTAATAAATGTTTTGCATATTTCAATATAAATCATTAATGTTAGAAGTAAAAATGCCTCATTCATAATTCATTATTCCATGTGTAATTAATAAATTCAATTTTGATTCTCAATTTTTTATCAATAATAAATTCAATTGATTTATTTTTGAATCAATATTTTGGTCGGATTCAAAATGGGCAAGAATTGGATAATAAATACAATTTCAATTCTCAATTTTTGATTAATATGAAAGTATAAATACTAAAACATTATTGATTATTATGAAAAAGCTAGAATATTGTTGATGTTAATTTATTGTTTATTTAAGAAATAGTAATTATTGACAAACTTTGAATTACAAATAATTATATATTTCACATGACCCCTTTAATTATACGCGTGTCTCACATGCCCCCTAACCACAAAATCAATATGTGAGGTGCCTTAACTATCCAAAAATCCCACTTTACATTTTTTATTGATTTTTTTCAAAATTCTGTTAAGTTTTTGTGAAATAACGAAAATACCATTGTATTTGAAACTTTTTTTTTTATTTTCTTTTAAAAAAATAAAGAATAAAAATATATTTTAGTATTAATTTTTTATTTATAAAAATTAATAAAAATAAAAAACGATGTTTAAAAATAAATTTTTATTTTTAAATTTTTTAAAACTAATTTTTACTACTAACAAAATTTTATTCTTTATTTTGTACAACAAGAAAATTAGAAAAAAAGTTCAAAATCATTTTTATTTATTTATTTTAATTTTTCAGATATAAGAGTATTTTTGTCATTTCACAAAAATTACCAGAATTTTGAAAAAAGTCAACGAAAAAGGTAAAGTGAGATTTTTGGATAGTTAAGACATCTCACATATTGATTTTGTAGTTAAGGGGGGGCATGTGAGACTTCCGTATAGTTAAGGGGGGTCATGTGGAATTTACCCTAATATGTATTACATATGAATTTATAGATATGAAATTATTTTTTAATACAAAGCGAGTTTTTTCAAGTTCGCCGAGTTTTTCTCGAGTTCCGAGTTCTTTTCATTTTTTGGCGAGTCGAGTTTTTGTCCGAGTTTCGAGTTTCACAACCTTGAATATCTCCCTCGCTACTGATCGCAAAGTCTGAGGTCAAGTTGTGTTTGTGCCCTTTAACAATCCACATCCTTTGCTATATCCCATAAGGTTTTCTATCACACAACCAGGTTAAAATCGTCTTAAAGATCCTTTATCTCTTCAACATATCACCACAAATGCAAGACATTCTTATAATCGAGTCATGAACTGCCGCATGTAAATTATTATTTGGGTTAATGAAGGAGAAATTTATGGGGCAAATTTCCTCTCAATCCAATAATTGGGTTCGATAGAGGATTATTTTTTTGCAACCTTCTCGCGATCCCCAAGCCGGTTGCTCATGTTTCCCTTGATATGTTTATGTAGTAAAAGTTGAATCTATTTAAAGAGAGTAGAGAGTTGAAAACTTGAGCATGTCGAAGACACCAATATCCTCTGATAAACTAGAGGACGTTTGCGGGCTTTAAACAGCATGAACATAAACAATGCAAAAATGCGATGAAAGAAGAAGAGGATTGACGACAATAGCCCACATACTGACGTCAACCCTTAGGTGTTTTCTTAATAACTATAAGATTTTTTTATTGTAAAAGTAATTTGTTCAGGTGCAAACTTGAGTGTCACGTAACTTTATGTGATTAGGAAAGTGATATGTTATTAAAAAATTAATTAACGTTAGATTGAATTCAACATTAAATGTTGTAAATATGTACACTTAAGTGATTAATATGAAGTGTAAATTGTCCTCAAGGGGACACTCAACAATTTGAGGCTCGCACTTTTTGTTGAGAGATCATGAGTTCATCCCTTGCTATGAGCGGGATGAGAAGGGTTGTGAATAGTAATCATCCCTCATTTTCTTATATTATTTTCAAATTATTAAAAAAAAAGAAACTCAAACTAGAGACAAATACTAAGATTTTCATTTTCTCTCTCTATTACGCGAAACTCTCTCCCCTCTTCTTTAACCTATGGTCGCCGGCCCGCCGGGCTCTGGTTTCGGCTCGTCGATGACCATCCTTTATTTATTCGGCGACAATTGTAGAGTTTGGGTCCCGCGGGGTGTGGTGGAACTCGGGCGAGGAGGTTGGTCCCAGATCTGGGACGATGGTCGGGGACGGTACTGGTGGATGAGGGGTAGCGGCGAGGTTGGTCTGGGCTTCCCAGAGGCGGAGGCGGTGGTCGTGCAGCGCAGGAAGGCTGGCCAGATCTGGGTCAGTGGTCATCGGAGTGAGCGGAGGTTAGGGCGCAGTGGCGGCGTTCGCTCGTCGGCTAGTCGTCGACGGCCACATTGTCGACTGTCTCTTGGTCTTGCCGTTCCACTCCAGTTCGGTCCTTTCCAGTCTTCAATGGTTTGGTCTGTCGGTTTTGTGGCGTGGTCGGTGGATCAGAGAGGCTTTTGATTTGGTGGTTTCGACCTCATATATGTTTTCCTCTCCTGGTTTGTCGCATCTTTGGAGATGCTAGGTCTAGGTAGTTTAGTGTTAGAGTATAAAACTATAATTGGTACTTCAACTATCAGCTTAAGTTTTTAGTTGAGTTGGTCCTCTAATATGGTATCAGAGGTAGTTTTATCTCGCGGACATGAGTTCGAATTTCGGGACGTGCAAATCGTATTTCTTCTCATTTTCTTATTTTTTTATTCTCATAAGAAACTCTAACTCTCTTTACTAGGCTTCTTCAACTCTCTTCAATAATGGGATTCTCCCAAACTTCTCTTTCAAATGCCCCCTAGCTTCTAATGGGCACGTCTAAACCTCAAAACGGGCTTGTCCGTGAGGGCGCGTGTTAGAGTATAAAACTATAATTGGTCCTTCAACTATCAGTTTAAGCTTTTAGGTTAGTTGGTCCTCTAATATCTAGCTTCCATTTATGCCAGATTCAATAAGATTTTCCCTTAAGTAAGTGGTGAACCGGGACACGCCGAGAAGCCCATAAATTGGTGATTATCGGATACCGCCGTGGAATGTGCTTGAGGAGTAACGCTTACTGAGGTGCATGAGCTCAATTGAGAGGATGTCCTCCCGAGTATGATGGAACAATGGTCGATTTAGTTTTTGTTTGCTGAATTAGGTTGTATGTGTGACTCGTGTTTAGTTTTAGTTTGTTTAGCGGCAGTCGGTGGGTCTGACATGTTTTTATTTGTTTATTATGCTTACTTTAGGTGGCCGTTGTGTCTGACATGGTTTCCTTGAGGTGTACAAAGATGTAGGGTGTCTTAAGACTGTTTTTTTAATATTTACTTGTAAACTGTACACGTCTGATGCTCGATCTTCGGGTGTGAATGTTTTTTCCCTCTCGTAATTTTATTAATGAAGATTTGGTTTGCATTCAAAACAAAACAAAGAAAACCAACTGAGTGTGCCCCGGTGGTTTGGGGCCTACTCGCCTCTTTGGAGTCAACTCTTGTGTATTGCAGAGTTCTGCTTGCGCGCGTGGTAGTATGGTTGGTACAACTATGCTTAACGGGTTTTAGTATGCAGATTACTGTTTCTCTGTTTTTAGAAACAATACGCTTGGTCTATGAGTGCGGGGATTGTCCCATCCGATTTGTTGAATGAATGGAAATGTTTTGATTTAAAAAAAATAAAGAAAATAAAGTAGAAACACTTGAGTGTTCAAGTCAGCTGTGGTCGTTGTCGTTTTCTCAGGGTTTGAGTCGTTTTGAGCCATTTTTGTTGGGCCACACAGACTTGAAACCGAGAGTGAATGGGCCCACCTTATCCAAGGAAGAAGAAGAGTTACACATTTGTTTTCTCTGTTCAAACTCTCCTTCTTCAATTCCATAGGGAAAAATTGAGCTCAGAGAAGAATGATAGTGTCATCTTCTCCAGTTTGTACCCAAATCCCAGCCCTCTTGATCACATCATCAAGAAAGCCTCCATTTTTACATTCCAGAACCACCAAATCACTCCATTTCTCCCTCAATCACTCTCCCAAAACCCTGAAATGCTTCTCCCATAAGCAGTCCTCTGATCAACCGTATCAGTTCGAGAGGCTCTTCTCCAACCTCAACCAGGCCACATTGAAGAGAGAACCTGGTACTTTCTTGCATTCTTGCTTCTCAGATCACCGACCCTTTAACAGAAAGATTCATGACCCTCTTTTCACGCTCTTTTTCAGGAAGCTTGTCTAGTGCAATTTTACTGGTTGCAGGCACCACTGTATGTGAATATTATATGCAAAAGTGATTTCAAATTCTATTGAGCTAAATGTTGTTGTGTTCTTGCTAGTTGGCCTATAATGTTAGAAGTACACATTGTGAGCTTTGTTGGTACCCCCAACAAGTGGCATGTGAATATTCGGTTTTGTATATTACATGCACACATAATTTCAAATTCTATTGAGCTAATTGTTGTCGTGCACTTGGTAATTGGCCTATAATGTTAGGATTACATGATGTGAGGTTTGTTGGTAGGCTAGGTATCCCCAATAAGTTGTTTGGTAATCTTCTACTGTGTTGGATTGCTCATTTATTGGAGAAACACTGTAAAATTTGATGTTCTTGTATTGCTTGACTTCCGATTATGTTTTGATTATTCTGCATATTATCTTTCTCATTATAACATTGAGGAAGGGGCATACTGATGTGATTAAATGATCAATGTGAAAGAAGAGGTTGTTAGGTATCCACATTATGAAACCTGGTCTCACATGGATAAGTATGAGGTGAAGGAATAGTTGATATATACTATGTACTCATAATTTACTAGGGGATACAGGGAGTCTAATGTGTATCAAGACACCTAGAAATAGATTTTGTTTGTTTGTAAATGTGTAATTTGAAGGGAGCTATCAGGTTGTACTGCAGTCTCCACAACTAAAGTGTCCAATATATTGTGTCGTGTGAGACTTCCCACTTAAAATACCAACCTTATTAGTTTGGGACTCTTGTTTTAAATGTAATCATTTTTTCCTATTTTTTATTCAATGTGTGATTTATATTTGAACAAAACGTAGTCTTGTCCATTAAGAACAATGGTACTAAATTCCGCAGGTTGGTGCAGGGATCCTTGCAATTCCCGCGGTAACGCAAGATGCGGGTTTCCTGGCCTCGGCTGTCACTTGCATTCTTTGTTGGCTATTTATGGTAACAAATTAATCACATGACTTTATATGTTTGATTTTCACAAAGTGACGTTAGTAGTGAAAAGTAACTCCTGTTTTGCTTGATAACACTTGATTCATTTTTGCAATTCCCACAACTTGTTGTTTTTACTTTCTTGATTCTCGGCAGGTGGTGACAGGCCTGCTCATTGCTGAAGTAAATGTCAACACAATGTGTGAACTGGGTTCTGGTGGCGTATCTCTGGTAACTGACGTCTTTGGTTTGCCTATGCTTAATACTATGACTATCAGAATTATAATGTTATAAATAAGTTGTTTTCATATAACAAAGGCTTTGAAATGTGTGAATGTACAGATCATGTAGCTCCTCTTTAGCCTATGAACCCATTTCCCTTATTGCATTGGAAATATATTTGTGAAATAATAGTCTTTACGACTTAATGAATGATAACTCTTTCCTTCACTTCGATTGATTGTCGGGTTTGCTCATGGTTGATTTCAGGTTTCAATGGCCAGGAGAACACTAGGAACAGTCGGGGTTCAAATTGCTTGGTATGCAGTTTTTTCAAACCTATATATTGCTATTTCCTAAACGTGTCTCATTTTGTAGCTGAAAACATGCATATTGTTAGAATAGTTAATTAAATTAGGATTCCCTATTATTATTATTAATGAAAGTCTCGAGTATCATCATCATCATCATCATCATCATCATCATCATCATCATATATGCACGTCAAGATAGGGGGAGAGTAGTGGTAAATGATATTAGACGTATCTGAATAATATGTAGCTTAAGATTTCCCGTTCAATAACATTGAATACATTTCTTCATTATAGAAAACATTGAACTCATATTTGATCTTCCCTATCACGTAATGAAAGTCTCGAGTATGTAGTAACAGCTGTAAACGGTTCATAGATTCAGTGCTTTTCTTGAGCTCGTCTTAGTTGCGGTTCCTCTTGAGATTATGTAAATAGAGGAATGGTTGTGACTTGTGATCTTTTCTTATTTAACTCTGCTTCCTGTATTTTCTGGAGCAAGCAGAGATGTTTACCTTAGAAATTATTTATAACTATATGGTTATTGCTATGTATTAAGTTTAATTGATGTTCCTAGTTAATAATGGTAAATATGTTTTGTATCCCGCAGTTGGTCTTACATTTTCATTCATTACGCCCTTCTCGTTGCCTATGTGGCTCGCTCTTCAGATATATTGACAGGATTTCTCGGGATTCCATTGTATGAATTATAATTCTTTGCTTCAATATGTGCATAAGTATTAACACCATATTTAGATTTGTGAGTAGAGTCTTTATTTCTTCAAATAGAATCCATATGTTTTTCTATCAATGCAGATGGGAAAGTGCTACCATATTTTCAGTGATCTTGGGAGGCATTTGCTACTTCGGAAGGTTGGTCAATGGTTGTTATTTATATTCTATGAAGCGATCACATATTTCTTGTTACGACAAATACCTATATTAGTGTGTATGTTCATGATCACAATAACACTGAAATTTATGGCTCTATCTGAATTTGATTTTTTCTCTCTCTCAAAGTAATATTTACTCAATGTTATGTCTTCCACTGTAGCCAACGCTTCATAGGTGCCATCAATGGAGCTCTGATATTTGGGATCATTGTTTCTTTCTCAGGTCTTGTGGTAATGTTTTAAAGTACTTTATCATGTAACTACATTTGTTCGCGCATATTTCTTGCTCTTTTATACATTCACAGTTGAGTTATGCATAGGTTGTAAATGTAATTCCCATTGTTTTTGGCTGCAACAATACGTTTGTGGATATCACAGGAAGTTTGGTTTCTTTCGTAGGTAGTCGCAAGCGGAGACCTGCATTGGGACGCTTTACTAAAAGCCAACTTTGAAGCTGTTCCTCTAAGTATACCAATAATTGCTCTTTCATTTGTTTACCAGGTAAAACCACCAACATTCAGTAACCTCTGGAAATTTTAGGCTTTTAGCATATACATATATGTTTATTTGTTTCTTCGTATGTTGGTTTCAGAATGTTGTGCCCGTTCTTTGTACAAACCTTGAAGGAAACATGTCAAAAGTAAGGTTGAGAAATTTCTCATAACATATCTTCGTCTTGTTAATGTTATTGGCGTCTAAGTAAGCACTGCATAGAAGTTAAAATATATTATTTCTGTCATCAAGTGTGTTAGTACCAGTGTTCTAAAAGACACTAGATGGGTTGATAGGGCTCCGGAGGTTAATGGGATTTACATTTCTCTATTTAATTTCTTACTAAATAAATTATTATATATACAACCAAAATGTGAATTTTATAAAAATAATGAACATTTAAAAAATTTAAAAATATTTGTTGCATTTTATCTTTAAAAATTAATAAAGTGCCAATAAAAGTAACAATTAGTATAACTTATTTTAGTTGTTGGTATCTTTTTTTAAAATTGATTAAAAAAATTGCCTAGACCTGCCTCAATCTGTTCCACCAATTTTTAGAACACTGGTCAAAATCATGACACAAGCACAACACGAACATTTACTGGAACATGCACCGAAAGATTTGGCGAGAGGTATACTCTTGATAACACAATTTAACTGGTTACCTTAATACGCCATGTTCCAATTAAAGTGCCATGCTTGATTTTTGACAACATTAAGGATTAGTAGGACATACATTTGTGGTAATAACTAGCTCATGCAAGAATATTCTATTTGCTTAATCCATGTAATCGTTTCTTGGCTCATGTAATGTTGTCGATTCGCAGGACTGCGATTGTTCTTGGAACCGCTATACCTCTTGCCCTGTTTCTTGTTTGGGATGGAGTCATTCTAGGAACCATTACAAACCCTGAAATGAGCACGGATAAAATGATTGACCCGTTACAACAGTTGCGATCTACCAATGGAGTTGTTGGAGTAAGTGATCGATAAAGATACAGTAAACAATGCAGAAAATCTCATATACTGGTTTAATATACATTACATTGCACCTGTTTTTGTGATTGTGCGTGCAGCCTATAGTAGAGGTGTTCTCGCTTCTTGCAATTGCAACTTCATATATTGGATTCGTTTTGGGCCTTTCTGACTTTCTGGCTGACTGTGAGTAGCCCTCTTTAGATTTCCCGTCAAATGAATATTGTGTTCCACTGTTACTGAATTATATTGTTCTCATATATTATTTTTTCTTTCCATCGTTCACATATCGCGCATCTCAAGTACTCATGAAGAAAATGGTGCGTCATTACATGTTCAAATATAACGAAAATGTTAGTGATAGATATATTTCAGTTCAAAAGTTGTTCGATCATACGGAAATATTACATTCATGTTTATGTTGTTGCCTAAAAGGTCGAAATTTCATCAATCCGTTGCTGTTAATAATTGGAAATGTTCTGGTAATAGTATCAAGGCAAATTGCAAAAGGTGATGTGTTTACATTTTTTCTGCAAAATGTGTATATTTTTATATAAATGATGAAATTACCCTTAAAATAATATTTTGAAAATAAATATTTTAAAAGTTTTTATGTTTTTACCTAAATTTTGTAATTATACTATTTGTAAGTTAAAATTGTTTTTTTTTAAATTATGCTATAAAAGTCTTAATGCTTAATTTTAGGAGCAATTTCATCATTTTTATAAAAATACACACATTTTGCAAAAAATGCAAACAACATAGCACCTTTTTGCCATTAACAACCAACAGAGCATCATTTTGCAAAAGTGTCATGTAATAAGACACCGTTTTGCAATTTTCTCTGGTATCTATGTATTGTTACATATTTGAATGTAACGCAGATCTTAGTGATAGATAGATTTCACTCCAAAAGTACTGTGCTCACAAGAAACATGACATTGAAATAGCAAAGGTTGAACAATTCATAGCGGATTATAATTGGAGACGTCCTTGTAGCAGTATCTATGCGAAATAGCTTCTTATTTGTTGTTTACACGTGTGTACAGTGCTAAAGCTCCCGTCTGGGAAGAACACGCCCGTACCCTACCTCTTGACTTTGATCCCACCGCTGGTACTCTCATTGCTAGATCCTGAGATATTCTTCAAAGCGTTGGATTTTGCAGGAACATATGGAGGTATGAGCACATCACATTCGGTAGCGCTGTTATAAAAGAGTTGATATGTTTATGTTGTAGCTTATTTTTTGTGTTTTTTTCAGTACTTGTGCTGTTCGGGATACTTCCTGGTGCAATGGCGTGGGCGGATAGGTACTCGGGTTCTTCCTTGACGTTGAAACTACCCGAGCTGGTTCCGGGGGGTAGGGTGACCTTGGCACTGGTGATGGGTGGTGCAGGATGCGTAGTTGTTTCAGAAATACTCAACAACTTTGCCAAGCCCTGAATTGCAGCCGATGGGGATCGGTTCCTTGCGTTTGAAGAAAAGGACATGTAAAGTGAAGGGGTGCTTTGTCTGAGTTTTGAATGAAAATTTGTTGTTGGACACAACATATTTTATTAAAACGATTGTATTAAAGGAAAAGAGAGATAGATTCTCAAGAAGGAAAATGAAAACTCTAGTCTCTTAGGGGAGAGTTGAATTCATTATGTATATCATCGGTTTCTAATAAGATGACAAAACACTTGGAGCTCAAAAATCATTAAGATGAATGATTTGTTTCCCAGCCATGCTTGGGTATAGAGGTTTTGTCGCAATCAGACCTCGGTAGAGGTTTAGTGGAACTTGGAACTATTTGGTGCCTCTATGGTTTACAGTATGCTTGAGTTATTAGTGAGTATAAAATTAATAAATCCTCATATATTGAATCCAAATATAATCAGTGTTTGAGCATTTGGATTTGATAACGGACAATATGTAACAGTTACTATGAATGTATATCTGTAAATTCATAATGAAGGAGCTCCGATCGGTCGTTGGAGACGCCAACGGCAGCGGAGGAAGAGTTAAACTTGAAAATCAGTCTCACACCAAGGCACCAATTTTCAGCTAAATGTCTTACAAGGCAAAAGATATTTAAGGATGTGAAATATAATATATTTATGGTCAGACGTTACGAATTTGTTGAACAAGAGTATTTGATGGTGGTGGATGGAGGAAGAAGAGGATTAGGAGACAGACTTTCAAAAGGGTAGTGTTTGGTAATTTAAAACACAATTTAAGGCATTTTAGTCTTTAATAAATTGAAACAGAAGTTAAGAGAAATGAGTTAGGTGAAAAAATTGTAATTTTTTAGCGGCCTCACTGAGATTATTTTTAGAATTAATTATGTGAGCTAAACTCTAAGCTATAGTCATCTAAAGTTTTCTCTG